>CM021106.1:283739560-283818079 GCA_007115665.2 Sequoiadendron giganteum
TTGCCTTGGTAAATCCCGTTTGTAGATAATCAAATCAAATGATGAAACAAAGTAAGAAAACATGAAATGTGAAGCAATGTACTTACTTACCTTTCCATGATGAGAGATCTTGAGTTGCAACAATGGTTTAGCCCTTGAGTGCTTCAACAATGATGTCTTGTTGACTTGGAATGACCAAACCCTAACTTGCTTGAGGAGGAGACATGATAAGAGGTGAGAAGAGTGTGTGTTGAGAAGAATGATGGTACCTTATGAGATATTAGGATTTTGGAGATAAATTATACAAGTTATGCCCTAAATTTCCCGAACTAACTTCATATTCACCAACCTTAGGGTTTTATAGACCTAAATTTTTATAGAAATTAAGTTTAAATTAAAAATTATGCCACATGGGAATAGGTCGCCCAAGGTGGCGACCTAGTCCACCTTGGAATTTTTTATTGATTTTTGGTAATTAAAATGTTATTATTTGTGTTCTTCGGGATTGTCTCAATAAAAAACACTAAGATAGGATTTATATGATGATTAATGGGTCATTTTTAGCATAATAATGTGTAGTTTAAATGATGACAAGCCTAGGAGAGTGTGAAAACTCTTTGCAACACCTTAAAAGATTTCTACACAAGGTTTGGAAATGGGTGAAAATGGGTTGAAAAGGGTCCAAGATCATAGGCCAAGGTCCAAATGAGTGAAAAGTGACAAAGTCCTCACTTTTTTGTGACACATTTAGCCCTCGCTTTAGTGAGAGTACGAACTTGCTTCAGACTCACACTAAAGTAGCCACATGATTTAGATGGTGATCAATGATAGAGAAGAAGAGCGAGAAAGAAGAAGGAGGTGGTCAAGCCCCCAAGTATTTGAGATTCCAAATCAATTAAAAATTAATGTAAAAGAAATTGAAGGGTGAATGCATTGCAACAAGTTGAGATACATAGTCATACAACAACAAGAATTGGTGTGAAGAGAAAGGGTAAAAAATATGTGCTCACTATGGGGCCACAAAACATCAGGTCATTCATGGGGTGAGTTGTCCCAAAAGGTGAGAAACATACACACGGTTGGTATGTAATCACAAAGGTGGCTCTGGGGAAAGTCATGTTGCTTGCTAGGCTTCCCACTCAAACCATGCGAAAGTTATACCTTGTGATAACTTTGGTAAGGCGCCACACAAAATAAAGTGATGTTTGATATGATGCATTTCAAAGGTTTCTTTGTCCATGCGATGTCTCAATCTGAAGGAACATTATATGTAATGTATCAAGAGAGGAAAAGGTGCAAGTGTACTCATCTTGTATGCAGAAGAGGAAAAAATGCCAATGTATCATCCTAAACAACATTGCATGTAATGATTTCAAGAGAAGGGATCACAAGAAATAGGAAGATCGCACAATGAAATGTGAGTGGTGATGTATGATCCCACTTTAAAGGAATCTTGAATCATTGTATTGTGAAAAATTTATTTAAAGTGGAGAAGAAGAAGAGGAATAGGACATGAGATATTGTTCAGAAATCCCTATATCAAGTCCTATGGTTAGAAAATTTGTGTCATGAGGAAAGAGGTGTATGTCACATGTGATTCAAATTAGAATATTTTATCCACATCCCAAGATCTCTCTTAAATTTTCATGAAAGGTTGACTACAATTCATAAGAGATAATGACAAGTGACATATGAGGGAGAAAGGCTAACTAACCTCTTACCCCCACTTAGTGCAAGACAAGAGTGAGTCGAAGGGGATTGAAGGGATGAAAGGGAGGATTAATTTGTATCAATTAGAGGAGTTAGGTGCCCCATAATGAGGAAGAGCACCAAGCTCCTTAAGATGTCAGATTTTGGAACTCAAGGCCTTACACTCATTAGTGTGATGATCATGAATGTGGTGGAAGGCACAACATAAATGTTTGTTCGAAAATTTCCTTCGAGTGTGAGGAGGGAGGGAAATCAAATGATCTTGGAGGATTCTCAACAATATTTTCTCTTGATCAGGGGGAGAAGATGATACTTTCGTGTGGGACAAAGGAGGGACTTGCTTAGTATGGGATATCATACCTATGCAGGGATCTATAGATTGTGAGATATTATACACTCTCTTAAAGGAGTGTGTAACATTTGAATCTAGAGGAGGGTGTGAGATGACATTGGTGTTAAGAAAATATTCCTTTGTTGGTTTCAAAGGATCAATTTGGAAGGTTGGGTTAGAAGGGTGATTTGAGATAGTGTAGCTGCTAGAGGAAGGTTCGACAATTTCGATGAAAGGGAAAAATACAAGACCACGAGTGGATATTTGTGTATGAGGCTCAATAGGGTTGTGGATACCTTGTTCATTAGAACCACAACCTTTTCCACTATATCCAAGTTGTTTCATGACCTCATAACCTTTAACATAAATATTTTTCAACTTCTTTGGATCGGGTGAGGGTTCATTATGTGCTTCACTGGCTGAAGTAGTTGAGGTGGATGCATGTCAAGGACCAATCGAGTCTTGTGTGGACAAGAATGTGTTTCCCTTTGGAGATTCATTGTTTGTTATGATCTTGGATTCTCCCATTAAGGGAGGGGTGAAGTCTAAGGAACCCCAGTCATCATCTAAGAGCTTGGTGATTGTATCAAGATGTTTATCTTTATGTAAGTGGTGAGAGGGTTCCACTTGGGTGTTTGGTGTTAAGGAATTTAAATGATTCTCTTTGGATTTTTCAAGGTGTAAGCAATTTCTAGGTTCAAGATCAACATAGAGTGTGTACACTTTGTTGTTAAAAATGTACTTCATCTTTCGATGAAGAGTGAAAGGCACTCCATTCATAGCATGAATCCATGGCCTACCTAAGAGAATATTGTATGAAATCTCCTAAGGTATAACATGGATTGTAGTGTCTAATGTGGCCATTCCAACTGTAAGAGGGATAGTGATCACACTGAGTGGTTTCTTAGAGACATTGTTAAATCCTCTGACAGAGAGAGAATCAGGCTGGATGGGGGATCTATCGATGCCAATCCTATCCAAAAGGCTCACAATAAACACATTAAGGGTAGAGCCTATATCTACAAGATTTATCTTTATCCCTTTTTTTTATTGAGATATTACCATAAAAGCTTCATTTTGTTTTTGTACATCTAAAGGAGGAAGCTCACTTTGGTGAAAAACAATGTCATCATTTATTCCATGAATAATAGATACTATGTCATGTGATGGTTCATTAAAAGGGATAGGAACCTGATGTAAGGCTTCTTGAATCATGTTGTGGTAGTGAGGTGAGACTTGAATAAGGTCTCATACGGAGATTTTAGTGTGAGTATTCCTAAGTTGATCAACAAGATCATACTCCCTAAGGAGGGAATTGAGGTGAGGGGTAGTAAGAAGAATGGGATGATTAGGTAAAGGTAAAGGAGTGGAGGGTGATGGTTGGGGTCATGGGTTATTGTGAGTGTAATTTGTATGAGAAACAGTATTAGGACTTGGTTGCTTCAAAACATTAGGGGTAGGTTGGTAGAGGGTAAAGGCGGGTTTGGTTGGAGTTTGAGGTTTGGGTGAAGGAGGGTAAAGGATGAGTTGAGGTTGGATAATATTAACATCCCTTAGAGAAGGAGATTCTAAAATAGGCTCAACATCTTCTTGTAAGGGTATAATATTATTAAGGAAATGATCGATGATGGAATTATGAGGAGAGGAAGGATTAGGATGGGATTATATTTGATTGTCAAAGGTTTCCTCCTCATGCTCCAAATAATATTTGCTAGTAGGGGATCTTGGAGAAGGTTCATCACATGCTTCACTATAGGAATTGGAGGCATCAAGAGGAAGATCACGATGACTTTCAAATAGGGAGGGAGGGTTGAGAGTTTTGGGACTCTTAGGAGAAGTATCTTCTATCACCAACATGTCATTCCATCGAGGATGGACATTAGGAGAAGGAATTGTTTGATCATCATAGCTAGGGTGAATATGTAAGGTAATGTTTAGAAATTTGTGTATAATGTCATCTTCTTGTGCTAAAATATCCTCCCAAAGGGGATGAGGAGAAGAACAATCAAGACCGTCATGATGCTCAATGATTGTATCTTACTTTAACAAGATACCTTCATCACTAGAAGGATAGGTATCAAGAGGGGAACAATTATGATAATTACGATTATCTATGTTTGTATTTACCTCTAACACAACATCCTCACAAGTAGGAGAGATAGAAGGTTGTGTATGTTCAAGACAATTATAAACATTTTCATTTGCTAAACTCTCGTAACTAGGGAATGAATTGAATAAATTATGAACATTTTCATTTACTAATTGTTTCTTTATAATTTTAGAAAGAATTGAAGAAGACATGTTTGCAGAATTTTCAATGAAATGTAAAGACTAAAAAGGAAATACAATTTTTAGATTACAAATAAGGAAATTTAATGATTACACTATCAATAATCTGAAAATGAAAGTTTGTGGATGCAAAATTGAAAATGTACAATGCAAGAAATGAGATAAATTATGCTAATTTTATTAAAATACATGTAACAAAAACATAAAATATTGATATAGGTATGTAATGGCACAAAAAAGAAGCTCAAAAACTAGATTTTTAGCTCTATAAAGGGCAGTTTCAGAACCCTGAAGGGACTAGGTCACCCAAAATGGCAACCTAGTCCTCCAGGTGATTTTTTTGAAAATTTAAAAGACTTATAGGCTGATACATGTGGTTTCTATATGGGGTAATGCAATATTAACAGAAAAATGAAAAATTACAAAATATTTAGTGTTATAATATGCAAAACTGTAGCCTATATGCACTTTTCACTAATGTAAATTTTGAAACCCTAGGATGAAATTTCACTAATGCAATATGCAATGAAATTTAATACTAGGAAAATGATGGAATATAAACTAGAAAGGAAGGGTGTAAGGATGTTGGGTTCACCAAAATGAACCACCAAAAACAAAGAAGGGGAAAGACGATTCCCCCACTAAGCTTCTAGGGTTTTTCACCCTAGAAGGTAACTACAGGAGAATTTTTGTCTTTCACACCTTCTCATCTTAGGGTTGATTGAAAGGAGGAAGGGGATAGGGGCTTAATGTGAGTGTGTGATTGTGCCCTAACTCTTATGAACATAAAATGAGAGCTAGGCTAAGAATGAAATGCAAGTATGTATAAAATTACCTAATTAATATATATAAACTATTACAGAAATGGATGGGAATGCAGAGGGGTGCACCTAGAAACTTGTAGGGGATGGAGATGCTGATCAATTTGGTTTTGAAGCTAAAAGGGACACTTGTGCTAAGAAGGGCCATCTAGTCCTTCTATGAGAAAATTTTGGAAAACTGTTTTGAAGCCCGTTTCAGCCAAAAGGGTATCCAGATCTACCAAAACTTCTATAAAATAGCTTCAATGGGACTAGGTCGCCCAAAGTGGCGACCTAGTCCTCTTCTGAATTTTTGTGAACAAGGAGATGGGATCTAAGTCCTTTGGTTTGTGTTTCCTTCTCCTTCACGTATCTGGTCCTGAAAGTGAAGATTCTAGTCTATAGGAGTCTCCCAAGCTACAACTAGGGTTTCTTGAACCTTAGTGAAATATGTCAACTTGTTCAATGGTATTCAAGCTTCCAATGTACCTATATCTGCAAACACACACAAAGAGAAAGAAGAATTTTTCTGATTGTTAGAGTATGGGGGCTTGCCCTGGTCAAGCCCCTTTGTAAATAATCAAATAAAATGATGAAAAAAATTAAGAAAACATGAAATGTGAAGCAATGTACTTACTTACCTTTCCATGATGAGATATCTTGAGTTGCAACAATGGTTTAAACCTTGAGTGCTTTAGCAATGATGTGTTGTTGACTTGGAATGACCAAACCCTAGCTTGCTTGAGGAGGAGAGATGATAAGAGGTGAGAAGATTTGTGTGTTGAGAAGAATGAGGGTACCTTATGACAAATTAGGGTTCTGGAGCTTACTTATACAAGTTATGCCCTAAATTTCCTGAAATAACTTCATATTGACTAGGTCATAAGGTCGCCACATGGGACTAGGTCGCCCAAGGTGGTGACCTAGTCTACCTGGGAATTTTTTATTTATTTTTGGTAATTAAAATGTTATTATTTGTGTTCCTCGGGATTGTCTCAATAAAACACACTGAGATAGGATTTGTATGATGATTAAGGGGTTATTTTTGGCATAATAATGTGTAGCTTAAGTGATGAAAATCCTAGGAGAGTGTGAAAATTCTTTGCAACACCCTACAAAATTTCTACACAAGGTTTGTAAATGGGTGAAAATTGGTCGAAAAGGGTCCAAGATCATAGGCCAAGGTCCAAATGAGTGAAAAGTCAAAAAGTCATCACTTTTTGGTGACACAATTTGAGACTTTTTGTGAGTAGTTGACCAAGGAGAAATCTAAACTCAACCAAGCTGATTCAACTTCAAAGTCTCATGCTCTCATTGCAACTCCATCCAAAGGGAAAGGAAAGAATAAGGGAAATTCGAAGACAGGATCTTCTAAATCATCACAACACAAGGAAGAAAGACCTAAAAAGGAGAGACCCAAATGAACTTTTGTAATGGGCTTGGACATCGTGAGACATGTTTTTAGAAGGAGATTCATGAACTAAGAAAAATTTTCAAGGATCATGGAATCACTCTTCCTTCTTCTTCTTTCCACTCACCCCACTCTTCTTCACATGAAGAGTCATCTTTAGGTATTGCAGGAATTTCCACATTTTAGATTCATGGCAAGGGACAAGCTCTGATCACTACCCTAGTTGGTAGATGAGAAGGATGGGTCATTGACTCAGGTGGTTCTAGGCACATCACCTATTCTAGGGATCATATCCTTTGGGATACTATGTGTCCTCTAGGGTTTGATAGAATTTTCATTGCAAATGTACACATTATTCATGTTGCTGACATTTGTGATGTTACTTTGGATGAGAGGAATCTACTCGATGTTTTTAATATTCCTCAAATGGCTCATAATATTCTTTCTGTTTATTAGCTTTCCTAGGAGGGTCTTAAGATTTAGTTCATATCTAATTTAGCTACCATCAGGGACTAGTTTGATACACTCATTGCCTATGGTGAGGCGGATCATCACTAACAAGTGTACAAGTTCTCCAAATTCTGGGATCGTACTCCATGAGTTCTAGGTTCTACAAATTCTAGGGTAGGAATCAGTTCTCCTTCTCCTCACTAAGGTCCTAGTGGTTGGATTGAATTGGCTTTTCTTTCAACACCATATTCTTCCTCATCCTCCTCTCAGTAGAGATATATTTTACTATAACAAGTCTCATCCATCTCTTCAGACTTGTGGCATCCAAATGGGTTCATGACAGGTCTTGCAAACTTGGCTTCTCATTTTTCCATAGGCTTTGAAAATATTCATGAGGGGACTAGTCTCCTAATTTTTATCTTTTTTGTATTTGTGTGATGATTTTTTTCCTTTGGGGGATGATGTTGAGTCCTATATCATCACCCTTCTCCATTTCATCTCCTTTTTGGAGAGGGGTTTTCTTCCCATTGGGGTTTCCCCTTTTCTCCATTTATGGGAGATTAGTTGCATTTTCATTCTCATTTGTACATGGGTACCTAAACTAGCCATCATGTAGCTGAGACACATCATCTCTACATAATCATTTTTTTTTTTCCTCCCTAAGGTTCACTTATGAGTGGGTGTTAGTGTAATTAATTATTTATTCCACTAACATAAGTTAACTTAGGTCTAAATTTAATAATTAAGTCTTAGGTTGCATTAATAAATAAATCATAAATAAAGTTGTAGGAGATAACATTCCCTTCTAGAAGATGAGTTGTCTTTTCTAGAACTTATCTCTATCTTTTCATCAATCCATAGGTAGGTTGTTAGGGTTCAATGCTGTCACATGTATTGTGATTTAGACACATGGAAACATCTTGTGCATTCTAGGTTTTACTCTTTCCTCTATAATTAGGCATATGTTCACTTGTAATTATCATGATCATCATAATATAATCTCCTATTTGAATGCCATTATTGCATAATTTTTGTGTGGTTGAATATTTCTACCTGGAAAAGGTCCTCCATTGAAGATTGGAGCTTCCTCGAGGAAATTTTGCATCCATCATTACAACAAAAATTACACCAAGTGGGCCAGAGAGAATGAGAATGGTAGCGGCCAATATTGGGATCAAAAAGCCCTAATTTATTATGCATGTAAAACCATGCCTCTCTTTCACCAGTTTTCCATCTGAATGGAAGAATACCATCCTTATCATATGCCATCTCAACCATATTGAAATCCTCACTTAAAATCCAAGTGGCCACTAGTAATGAGTGAGCAATCCAACACCAGAGAAAGAAGTGTTCGATAGCATCATTAAAGGCATAAAAAATAATAATCCCAAAAGAGTTATTATCAATATTAAGAAGGATCCAGACAAGCTGATGTGTGGGGTCAAACTGATGATCAACAACACAAGAGTTCCATTGTGGAGACAAAAGAATGGTAGCTTCTCCATGTCCAGCTTCATGAGCCATACAATACATATGGCTAGTTGGCCAAATAGAGCGACATGCTGAAGCAAGCAAAAATTCAAAAAACTTAACTTCTTGGAGACAAAGCACTTCAATACCATCACATTTCTACAAATTATCCTGAACAAAATACTTTCTAGAGATGCTTATCAAATCTCAAACATTCTGTGAGAGGAAATTCATGAATGAAACTTTTCCATATCATCGGAGTTAGACTCCTACACATTCAAGGTGGAGAAATGATTCTGCAAAAATTTAGGTGGAACTGACCCAATTTAAATAGATGAAGAAGAAATTATCCTTTTCTCCTACACATATTCTCCTTCTTCTAGTGGCGGTGAAGGACTACGAGACCACCATTGAGCTCCTGACATAGGAGTAGAGACTTTCAACTGCACCATTATAACGACAACAGGCTGAGGTGTAGCCGTTAGCCTTGGTCACATCAAAGAGTTATCAAGACCTATTGAGGCCTCTTTTCCCTTCATCGAAGGGTTTGAAATAACATTTTCTAGCTTGAGGCCTTTGGAAACCGACCCAAAGCCACTAGCCTTGTTCTTATGGTTCATAACCATTATCCATTTTTCATCAGATTTAAAAATAGTATCTTCTTGATGGGAATTATCAGATTCTTGTGGCAGAGAAGGAGTACGAGTTGTTTCTAGAGGGTAGTCCTTCATCTTTTGATTTTTGGACTGACATATATAACATGTGTTCGGTAGATTAAAGTAACTTTCTAGGTATGCTAGAAATTACAAATTTGAATATCAATAGATTCTTTCAAATCTTGAGAAATATCCACTTCAACATAAACCCATTTTTGGGGAAGGGCCTAGAAAAATCTATTAGGCTCAATGCAAATGACCTTCCCCATAGAGGAAGCAATATGACTCAAGAAAGGCACAAAAGGAAAGGGAAAACCTAAAAACTCAATGCAAATAGAGACTCACAACTTGGTGTAATTTGAGACAGTGAAAATCTGAGTCCATGAATGGAAAACCAACAAAGAAGACCTGACATACCAAGGACCATGCTCTAGGATTTCCTAGACATGATTGATCTTCGCAAAGTAAAAAATAAAAATACCCTTGGTTAAGTTTTGGACCATATCAAGGTAGACCCCATGATGGACCCAAGCCTTGTTGACCCATTCTTTGAGCACACTTTCAAGGGGAGTCCTCCCAAAAAAATATCAAACAAGGGTATGATTTTCAATCCATTGACAGGTAGAATAAATTTTAGGCAAAGGAAAAACAGCATTAGCCGTAGAGTCAAAGGGTAGTTTATGAAGCTTGAATGGACTAGGTCGCCCATGATAGCGACTTACTCCTCTTGGTGATTTTGAAAGATTTTTTAGGTCTTGTGGATTGATAGAGGTAGTTTTTGTATTGTACAATGCAGTTCTAAGAAGAAAATACAAAAATTAAGAAATATGTAATGATCTAAGATGCAAAAATGCAACCTATTATGCACATTCACTAATGAAATTTTTTAAAACTTAGAATGTAATGTAACCATGCAAAATGCAACACTAGGCAATCCTAGAATGAGGAAGAGGTCCATATTAGAAATGGAAGGTGTAGCAATTTTGGGTTCACCAAAATCAACCACAAAAAACATATACAAGAAGGGAAAAAGGATTCTCTTTTACTAGGCCCTTGGGGTTTTTCACCTAAAGGGAACTTGGTTTAGGAAATGGCTCTCTTTCTCGTAATGATTTTTTTTTGTGATTGCATTCAAAAGGTTGGATTGATTGGGGGGTGTGAATGTGTGTTGTTGAATGTGTCTAAGTGTTGGAAGATAATTAGATAAACTATCTATTGAATGCAAACTATTGAAATGTAAAGTAATGGAAAACACATAATGATATGAACACATATACAAATGAACTAATAATATACACTAGACTATACAAAAATGATAGAATTAGAATGTATGCACCTAGAAATAGAAGAAGGGTCTGATGGAGGTCTAGAATGTTGATGGAAATGTTGCAAAATCTTAGAGGGACACTTGTGCCAATCTAGGCGACCTAGTCCTAGCTTCTCGAAAGTCACTCTAGAGTCTATTTTTTCCAAATTGGTGTCTGAAAATGTCAATATCCCAAAAAGGCCTATCCAGTGGGTCTAGGTCACCATTGTTGGCAACTTAGTCCTCTTCAAGATGTTTGGAAATTTCGAAGGGGAAACATAAGCCATCGGTTTGCACCTTGGTTCTTCATAGTTGTTCACTTTTGAAAATTTGATATTCATGCCTGAGAGTGACTTTTGGTGGATGATTTGACTTTGCAAAAAAGAAATGGTCTTCAAAAAGCCTTCAAATCCTTCCATGATCTTCAATGTACCTAAATCTACAAACATACACACAAAGAGAAAGAAATATTGTTAAGGCATGGGGGCTTGGCTTGGTCAAGCCCCTTTTACATAATTAAATCAAATGAAGAGACAAGATAATAGAGCATGAAAATTGATATGATGGATTCAATACCTTTCCAAGATGAGTGATCTTGTGTTATTGCAACAACAACCCTTGAATCTTTCATAAATGGTGTCTTGTTGACTTGGAATGATCAACCCCTACATTGCTTAAGAGGAAGAAGAGATGGGAGAGAGGTGGAGAAGAAAAATGGGTGATGCATTATGAGGAATTAGGGTTTTGAGGCTTATTTATACAATTTTTTCCCTACTTTTCCTAAAATGACACCATACGGGCCAACCTTAGGGTTTTAGAGACAAGAATCTTGAAAGAAATTAAGTTTAATTTGAAATTTATGCCACATGGAACTAGGTCACCAAGGTGGCGACCTAGTCCACCTAGGAATTTTTCATTATTTTTCGATAATTAAAATGTGAATATTATTACTTGTTGGGATTGTCTCATGAAACACACTAAAGTTGGACGTGTATGTGTATTAAAGGGTCATAATTTCAAAATAAAGGGTTGATTAAGTGATGACAAGTGTAGGAGAGTGTGAAAATGTTTTGCAACACCTTACAACACTTCGTCACGAGGCTGAAAATGGTCCAAAATCCATAGGCAAAGGTCCAAATGAGTGAAAATTGTCAAAGTCTACACTTTTTGGTGACACATTTAGCCCCCAATTTAGTGAGAGTATGAACTTGCTTTAGAATCACACTAAAGTAACCCAATGGATATGGAAAAGAATGAAAACAATAAGAACGGGAAATAAGAAGAAGGTGGTGGTCAAGCCCCCAAGGGTTCAAGATTCTAAGTCAAGAAGACATCAATGCCAAGGACACATTCAATGGTGAATGCATTGTAGTAAAACAAGATACATGATCATGCAGTGACGAGGATTGAAATGAAGAGAAAGGGTGAAAAATATGTGCTCACTCTAGGGCCACAAAACATTAGGTTGTCCATGGGGTGGGTTGTCACAAGAGGTAAGAAACATACAAATAGTTGGTATCTACTCACAAAGGTGGCTATGGGGAAAGTCGTGTCGCTCGTTGGGCTTCTTGTTTAACCATATTGAAGTTATACCTCATGATAACTTTGATAAGGTACCACAAAAAAAAGTGATGTTTTTCAAAGGGATTTTGCTTTTGTTCATGCAATGTATCATCTTAAGGAACATTATGCATAATGTTTCCAAGAGAGGTAAAGTGAAAATGTACTCATGTTGTATGCAAGAGAGGCAAGGCTCATGTTGTATGCGAAAGAGGAAAAATGTAAATGTCTCAACTTGAGCAATATTCATTGTGCATAATGTTTCTAAGGGAAGGAATCACAAGAAAAAGGAAGATAGCACAATGAAAATGTGAGTGGGCATGTATGCCACCACTTTAACGGAATTTCTACACACCATTGTGTCAGAAATTTCTTTAAAGTAGAAGAGGAGGAAGAGGACATGAGAGATTTTTCGGAAAGCCCTATGCCGAGTCATATGGTTCCAATAAGTTGTGTCATGAGGAGTGTATGTCACATGCGAGTCAATCTTAAAAAATTTTGTCCACATCTCAACCCTTCTCTTATATGTTCAAGAAATGTGAATGAGTAGTCACAAGAAACAATGACAAATGACATGTATGAGGGAAGGGTATGTGCAGGATCATGATGGGCCAAAAAGTGACGATATGTAACTAATATGATTGCCCATGTGGTTGACGACCTTTTTTTGGCCCAAAATTGATGAAATGAAAAGGGTTTTTAAAGGAGATTCTCAGCTTTCCAGCAATATAAATTAAGCTTCATTTTGAATTCAATAATTATTATTATTCATTTTCTATTTGAATTACGTCTAAAGTCCCGATTGATAGGTTGATTTAATTAAATCTATAGCTTTCAAACGGTATCACATTTTTTGAATAAAAAAAATGTATCACATTCTATGCTTTGCATAATATAGGACTAAAAAAAATAAAATAAAATTTTATGAATTTTTTACCAAGTTAAGGTGGTCAGACATACAAGTTTTTATATTTTAAAAAGTTGTAATAAAAAAATCATAATTAATTATTTACTTAGAAAAAAATTACAAAAAAATATGCATCACATCCGAACATGAGTCATCTACTTATATCTAAAATATTATTAAAAAAAAAATCATTTTATTATGGTTAGGGTGGTCAGATAGACACCTACTTCTTATTTTTTCTTTAAATTTAAGTACAACTGCATTGAAATTTTAAATTTTCACCAAATAGATTTGTTTATTTTTTAAATAAACCTAGTAGTTTAGAAACTATATTCAATTTTCTACATATTCTATTCTTACATATTTTTGAAATATTATAGATAACTTATTCAAAATTTTATGTCAAGTTGCCTAACTCTAATTTTCTGAATTTTCATTGCCACTTAAGAACCTATTTTTTCCATGATGATCTTGTACATGCTCGGAAAGGGCTAACTAACCTCTTTCTCCCACTTAGTGTAGGAAAAGAGTGAGCTGAAAGGATTGAGGAAAGGTAAGGTTAGAGTGAAAAGTAGAATCAATTAGAGGAAGGAGGTTCCCCCACATAGGGAAGAGCACCAAACTCTTTAAGATGTTGGATTCTATTACTCAAGGCCTTACACTCATTAGTGTGGTGACCATGAACTTAGTGGTAGGCACATAAGGAAGGTTTGTTGAAAAATTTCTTTTGAGAGCGAGGAGGAAGGGATATGAAGTGCTCTTGGAGGAGTCTCAACAAGATACCCTCTTGATCAAGGGTAGAAGTTGATCCATTGGTGTGCAACAAGGAAGGGTCTTGCTTAGTATAGGATGGCATACCTATGCAAGGCTCTATAGATTGTGAGATTGTGTAGAATCCCTTAGAGGAGTGTGTAAAATAAGTATCAAGAGAATGTTGCAAGATGACATTAGCATTAAGCAAAGGGTACTTTGTTCCAGTTTCAAAGGAACACTTTTGAAGGTAGGGTGAGAAGGGTGATTTGGGATAGATTGGATGGGTGGGGAAGGCTTGGTGATCTTGATTAGAGGAAAATAACCAAGACCATGATGGGATGGTCACTTGATAGGCCCAATAGGGGTGTAGATACCTTGTTCATTAGCACAACAATCATTTCCACTATAGCCAAGTTGTTTCATGATCTCATAACCTTTTCCATAAAGCTTATTCAAATTTTTTGCATCGAGTGAGGGATCATTGTTTCTGTTGATGGCTAAAGGGGTTGAGGTGGATGGTATCGAAGGATCATATGAGTCTTGCATGGTTTCCCTTTTCAGAGTCTATGTTGGTGATCTTGGTTTCTCCTAGTAAAGAAGGTGTGAAGTTTAAGGAACCCTAATCATCATCTAGGAGATTGGTGATTGGCTCAATATTTTGATCATGATGTGGTTGTTGTGTGGGTTCCACTTGGGTAGTTCGTGTTAAGGTGGTGAAATAATTCTCTTTGGATTTTTCAATGTGTAAGAAATTTTTGGATTCAAGATCAACATCGATTGTGTACACTTTGTTGTTAAAAATGTACTTCAACTTTCGACGAAGAGTGGAATGGAATCCATTCATTGCATGGATCCATGGCCTACCTAAGAGAATATTGTATGAAACCTCTTGAGGCATAACATGGATTTTTGTGTCCAATGTGGCAACTTCAACTGTAAGAGGTATAGTGATCACACCGAGCGGTTTCTTACTGACATTGTCGAATCCTCTGATAGAGAGAAAACCAAGTTGATTATGGGACCTATCTATATGTTAAGCCTATCCAAAAGGCTCACACTACACACATTAAGGGTAGAGCTTATATTGACAAGATTTATTTTTATCACTTTTGTTTGGTATTGAGAGATTATCATGAAAGCTTCATTTTTTGTTTTGTACATCCAAAGGAGGAAGCTCACTTTGGTGAAAAAGAATGTTAGTATTTATTCAATGAATAATAGTTACTATGTCATTTTATGGGTCATTATAAGGGATAGGAACTTGTTGTAAGTTTTCTTGCATCATGTTGTGATAGTGAGGGGAGACTTGAATAAGGTCCCATAAGAATATTTTTGTAGGAGTAGTCCATAGTTGATCAACAAGGTCATATTCCCTATGGAGGGAATTGAGGTGAGGGGTAGCAGGAAGAATGGGATTAGGTAAAGGTAAAGAAGTGGAGGGTGATAGTTGGAATCATGGGTTATTGTGAGTGTAATGTGTTTGAGCAACGGTATGAGGACTTGGTTTCTACAACATAGTAGGGGTAGGCAGGTAGAGGGTAAATTCGGGTGTGGGTTTTGTTGAAGGAGGGTAAAGGATGAGTTGAGGTTGAATAATATTAACATCTCTTAGGGAAGGAGAGTCTAAGATAGGCTTGACATCTTCTTGTAAGGGTATACTATTATTAAGGAAATTATTGATGATGGAATTGCGAGGAGAGGAAGGAGTCAGAGAAGGTTCTATTTGATCATCAAAGGTCTCATTGTCTTGTTCCAAACAACCTACTCTATTAGAAGAGCTTTGAAGAGGTTCATCACATGCTTCACTACAAGAAGATGAGGCATCAAGAGAAGGATCACTATGATTTTCAAATAGGTAGGGAGGGTCGAGAGTCATATGACTCGTAGAAGAAGGAAATTCTACCATCAACATGTACTTGTTCCAAGGAGGATGGATGTTAGAAGAACGGCAAGGTTGAGTATCACACTGAGAGACACTAGGTAAGGTGATATCAAGAAATGTGTTTATGATTTCATCATGTTGTATAATTTTTGGCAAAGGGGCATGAGGAGAGGGACAATTAATACCATCAACGCTTGTAGTTTCTTGCACCAAGATACCTTCGTCACTAATAGGAGAGGTATAGGGAGAAGCACAAGTGTGATTATAGTGATTGTCAACACAAAGATCCTCATCGAGGGGTAATACAAAGAAGGGAAAATATATTTTGAGAGAAAACATTGTGTTGTATGAAGAGAGAAATGAAAAATAATGCAATGTAATAATTTAAAGTAAAATATTGAAATGCAATTTTCAGATGTAGAACAAGGTAACTTTCGGATTACACTATGTAATAATCTAAAAAATAAATGGAGTATATGCAAACTTAAAACCAAGGGATGCATGAAATGAGAAAATTTAAGCTAGATTTAATGAAATGCATGCTACAAAAACTCAACCAACCGATATAGATAGGTCATGGTACAAAAAAAAAGCCTAAAAATTGGGTTTTCAACACTGTAAAGGGCGATTTAAGAAGCCTGAAGGGATTAGGTCGCCCAAGATGGAAACCTAATCCTCTTGGTGATATTTTAATGATTTTTCAGGTGTTGTGGATTGATAGAGGCGGTTTTTGTATTGTACAATGCAGTTCTAAGAAGAAAATGCAAAATTTCATAAATGAGTAATGATCTAAGATGAAAAAATGCAACCTATTATGCACATTCACTAACACAAAATTTTAAACCCTAGAATGTAATGTAACCATGGAAAATGCAATGCTAGGCAATCCTAGGATGAGGAAGAGGTCCAAATTAGAAAAGGAAGGTGTAGGAATTTTTGGTTCACCAAAATGAACCACAAAAAACATATACAAGAAGGGAAAGAGGATTCCCTTTCACTAGGCCATTAGGTTTTTTTCACCTAAAGAGCACTTGGTTTAGGAAATGACTCTCTTTCTCCTAATGATATGTTTTTTGGTGATTGCATTCAAAAGTTTGGATTGATTGCGGGTGTGAATGTGTGTGCTTGAATGTGTTTAAGTGCCAAAAACTAATTAAATAAACTATCTATTGAATGTGAACTATTAAAATGTAAAGTGCTCGAAAAAACATAATGATATGCACACATATACAAATGAACTAATAATATACACTAAACTATAAAAAAATGATAGATTTAGAATGTATGCACCTATAAATAGAAGAAGGGTCTAATGGAGGTCTATAATTCTGATGGAAATGTTGTAGAAGCTGAGAGGGACACTTGTGCCAATCTGGGCGATCTAGTCCCAAATTCCCGAAAGACAATCTAGAGTTTGTTTCTACCAAAAGGGTGTCTAGAAATGTCAAAATCCTAAAAAGGCCTATCTAGTGGGACTAGGTCTCCATTGTTGGCGACTTAGTCCTTTTCACAATTTCTAGAAATTTTGAAGGGGAAATGGAAGCCCTCGGTTTGCACCTCAGTTCTTCATAGTTGTCTGCTTCTGAAACTCTAATCTTCAAGCCTGAGAGTGACTTTTGGTGGATGATTTGACTTTGCAAGCAAGGAATGGTCTTCAACAAGTCTTCAAATCCTTCGATGATATCCAATGTACCTAAAGTTGCAAACACACACACTGCAAAAAGAAAGAAATATTGTTAAGGCATGGGGGCTTGGCTTGGTCAAACCCCTTTTAGATAATCAAATCAAATGAAGATACAAGATAATAGATCATGAAATGTGAAATGATGGATTCAATACCTTTCCATGATGAGTGATCTTGTGTTGTTGCAACAATCAACCCTTGAATGCTTTAGAAATGGTGTCTTGTTGACTTGGAATGATCAAACCCTAGCTTGCTTGAGAGGAAGAAGAGTTGGGAGAGAGGTGGAGAACAAAAAATGGGTGATGCATAATGAGGAATTAGGGTTTTGAGGCTTATTTATACAATTTATGCCCTAATTTTCCCAAAATGACACCATACAGACTGACCTTAGGGTTGTAGAGACAATAATCCTTAAAGAAATTAAGTTTAATTTGAAATTTATGCCACATGGGACTAGGTCGCCCAAGGTGGTGACCTAGTCCACCTGGGCATTTTTCATTCTTTTTCGGTAATTAAAATGTGCTTATTGTTACTTGTCAGGATTTTCTCATGAAACACATTGAAGTTGGACATGTATGTGTATTAAGGGGTCATAATTGCATAATAAAGGGTTGATTAAGTGATGACAAGCCTAGGAGTGTGTGAAAATGTTTTCCAACACCTTACAACACTTCATCACAAGGCTTGGAAAGGGGTAAAAGGAGGTTGAAAATGGTCCAAAATCCATAGGAAAAGGTCCAAACAAGCAAAAAGTGTCAAATTCTACACTTTTTGGTGACACATTTAGCCCCCACTTTAGTGAGAGTATGAACTTGCTTCAAACTCACACTAAAGTAACTCGATGGAGATGGTGAAGAATGATAAAGAAGAAGAACGAAAAAGAAGAAGATGGCAGTGGTAAAGCCCCCAAGGGTTCGAGATTCTAAGTCAAAAAGACATCAATACCAAGGACACATTCAAGGGTGAATGCATTGCAAAAAAATGAGATACATGATCATGTAATTACGAGGATTGAAATGAAGAGAAAGGGTGAAAAATATGTACTCACTCTGGGCCCACATAATAGTAGGTTTTCTGAGGGGTGAGTTGTCCCAAGAGGTGAGAAACATACACATGGTTGGTATGTACTCACAAAGGTGCCTATGGGGAGATTCATGCCACTTGTTTGGCTTTCCGTTTAACCATACCGAAGTTATACCTCATGATAAATTTGATAAGGTGCCACAAAAGAAAGTGATGTTGTTGAAAGAGATTTTTCTTTTGTTCATGCGATTTCTCATCTTAAGGAACATTATGTGTAATGTTGCCAAGAGCCAAAAATTGCAAATGTACTCATGTTGTATGCAAGAGAGGCAAGGTTCATTTTGTATGCAAAAGAGGAGAAATGCAAATGTCTCAACCTGAGCAACATTGTGCATAATGTTTCAAAGGGAAGGAATTGCAAGAAGAAGGAAGATCGCACAATGAAAATGTGAGTGGTGATGTATGCCCCCACTTTAAAGGAATTACTACACACCATTTTGTGAGAAATTGCTTTAAAGTAGAAGAGGAGGAAGAGGACATGAGAGCTTGTTCGAAAATCCCTATGCCGAGTCATATGGTTCTGATAAGTTATGTCATGAGGAAGAGTGTATGTCACATGCAAGTCAATCCTAAGACATGTCATCCACATCTCAAGCTTGCTCTTATATGTTCATGAAAGGTGAACGAGTAGTCACAAGAGACAACGACAAGTGACATACGAGGGAAAGGGTTAACTAACCTCTTTCCCCCACTTAGTGTAGGACAAGGGTGAGCCAAAAGGATTGAGGAAAGGTAAGGTTATAGTGAAATGTGAAAACAATGTGCAATAGAAGGATTTTTTTTTTTTAAATATCCAAATTTAATTAAAGTGAAAATGTTATGTGTATGCCTAATGTGCTATGTATATGTCTATAGATATTTTCAACTTGTCCTATTAGATAAATGCAAGCATAGTGGCAAAGGAAATTTGAATGACAAGTAATAGTTTTAATGATCACCCTATTTATATTGTTCACACAAAATAATCTATTCGATGCACTTAGTTTTTTTATAAGAAAACTATGGAAAGAACTAATTTTTTTAATAAATTATTTTAAAATATATATATATATATAATAGTTTTTTATTAAATGAAAAATAATATAAATATTATAATTTGTAATATATATTCTTTAAAGTGATTAGATTTATTTTTAACATAATAAATATTTTTTAATTTTAGTTAGAAATTATCATATGTTTAAATTTTTTAATTTATTATCTAGTTATTGTATTAATAATTTTTTCATTTAAAATTTTATATATTATTATATTTCAATAATAAATAAATTAGTAATTTAAAATAATAAGAAAAAAATTAGATTGAAGATTAATTTTATTAGTATAATTATGATAAGTTGTATAATTAATTTTAGATGCAATGAGTGCTAAGTGAACCATTCATTATCATGAGAGATGGGTTCTTGTGAATCACTACTCATGAATCATGGGTCAATGAGTTTGCCTCGAAAACTACATGGTTGAATCCTGATAGCAATATTATAGTATAATTATGGTTAGATAAAAAAACATATAAATATAATTATACACATTTTTAATCAAATATTTCAATTCAATAATTATTAAAATTAAAATAATTAAGTATTTATCTAATTTTAAAATTATTAATTAACTTATCATTGTAATTGTAATTATTATTCATTATTACAATTTTATAAGTATTATAATTATGGTTAAGGTTACAATTAAGATTAGAGCAAGGGTTAAAATTAGGAACCTCGGTTTAGGTTAGGGTTTAGAGTTAAGATTAGAATTGAAATTAAATAAAACAATTTCTTCTTCATAAATAAATTATATATATTATTTCAAAAGATGTCATGTTTGAAATTTGTATTTATTTAAAATTTATTTCAATTTGATTTAAAATTATTTTATTTTATATAGTTTAGAGTTATTTTACTTTGAGCATACTCAATTTCAATTGTGTTAGTCAAATTGTGTCTAGAACAAATCAAATATAAAATCAAGAACAAATCAAATATAAAATCAAGATCAAACATAACAATTATAATCTTCACTACCCCAATAATATTAAAATATATTAAACTTACAAAAATTTACTTATCTCAAACTTATATTAACCTACTTTTAACCTACTTCTAAATTGTTGTCATGCCAACTTTCTATCAATTAAACGAGACATTGTTTATCTGCCTCTAAATCACTTATCAAACTTCATATCAATAAATTAATTAAAATGATAATGTTTTTTAAATATTCAATCCACATAAACTACACTCTACAAACACATATGACAATATACACATGGCTTTCTTTCTCAAATCAATAAGGTGGAACACAAGAACGAAGAATATGGAGCCACTTAATTGACTAAACAAGGTGAAGTTTCCTGTCATTATTTGGATAACTGACAAGCTTTGAGAAGCTGGTGGGTCCGCTACTCCAAAATCTAAATTTTTTAAAGTTCATGCCAGGAATGCCACAGCCTATAAGAGTTCTGAACTAGTAAATCCAATAGCTTGCCGACGTCCAAGTCACCTTGCGCGAGCCCAAAGACTCTAGCGGGTTTCATGGACGCCTTGTCGAAAGCTCCTCGGGCCAACCTGTTGGCCCCCACGATGAAACCCAATACAAACCAGGAAAAGGATATCAATGTTCCCTTCGAGTCGATGAACTAAACCCCAAACGTCATCACAATCTCAAACACCAGCTCACTGCACGCCCACACACCAAACGACAGCGACAGAGCTGTACGTTGTGCTCTACATAAGGCGGCCATCAGCAGAACTAAAAAGAATCAACATAAAATAAAGATAAGCTAGGGTGAGCTACACTCTTACCAGGCTGCCAGTTGCGAGCTTCAACAGCTCCAAAGCTACGATGGCGCTCAGTAGCTGTGGAATCCAGTAGAGAATTGAGTAAGAAGCGAGATCGGCCACTTCCCGCCAATTCAGGCGCCGAATGTGGCAACCGTGTTGACGTGGCCTCCAGAAATATTGGCAGCCATAGCGACGGGCACAAACAGCCAAAACGTGTGCGAAACCTCCACCGCCACAAGTCTGGCTGGTTGACTGCTAACGCAGGGGGTCGCTGGGTAGCCGGTGACAACCCACCAGCCATTTCCTTATTATCCCCTTCCCGTCCATTCGCTGGCGTGACAGTTCACCGGCGGTCGACATCGATCTACCCCAGCCCCTCATCTATAGCATGGTCGGTAAACTAAAAATTTAAAATATACAAAAGAATGCCTGGTGGGCAACGCTAAAGTCTAAAGTCTAAAAGGTGGCTTGGTCTCATTAGGTCGGTATTAACGCGGAGAGGTAGTGATATGGCATTCTTTTACTCAAGAAATATCAGGCGGCCATCCTTGTGTATATGGACAGGAACAGTGTGTTCTTGTCAGCACATTCTAAAGTCAAAGGATATGAGGTATCCCAATGCTAAGTATCCAATGTTTAATGAAAAAACGTATAGTCTGTGCTGTCTAACCGGGATAGTTTATGCCCCACTTGAAATTAGGTGTCAAAATAGCGTTGTTAGTATTAAATTTCTTGTTGTTTTGTTTCTGTCATGTTAATCTCCCTTCTAGCTTTTTGTATTGCGTCAGATATTTTCATTCTTAGTATTTCTTTTTTCCACAATGTGCTCAACCATGTCTTTAGACATTTGATCATCAACTACATATAGAAGTTTCACTGCTCTGGCCGTATTTTATACTCTGGAGATAGATTCGCAGATTGACACTGAGATGATTTCTGTCAATGTATCTGTTCAGGCTGCGAATCTATTCAGATAGTTTAAAGAATAGCTGAGAGCCAACAAGGATTTTAAAAGACACAGTCAACGAGTGGAAGAGAAACAAACGGTGATTTGTATGTCCAGTTTTCTGCTGCTGCTATACCTTCTATATACTGACCAGTTATGTCAAATGCCTCACTGTAACTGGATTTATATACTTTGTTAAATGACTAGTTCGTGTCTCCTGTGCGTAGCATATATATGCTGCTCTAATTGTGTTCTTTCTACTACTGTGAGGGGCTCTTTTTCTTGGCTAGGATGTAACTTTTATTTCTTGCCCGCATGTTTGTTGTAACTGTTACAACATTTTTTTTTAACTTCTATTTTATTTTATTTATATTCTCAATATTAAAAAGTCTTTAAATGTTCAAAACAAAACCGAAAGTCCACTTTACCCCCATAAAGTGGAGATGTCCATCATACGGAAGTAAACATGATTATTTTTAGAATGTTTTATATCAAATCTATAAGTGATGATTATTTTTAGAATGTTTTATATCAAACCTACAAAAGACTTTAATTAGTAGAATGATAAATTTCAAATGTAAACATTTTGCAAGGAGGGTCTAGTGATCTTTCTTTCTTTTTAAAGGAAACTAACATCAAAAGAGCATCTGCATTTATATAGAAGGAATTTAAACGCATTGTATGATCATCTCTTCTTTAAGTCTCTCATATAAAAGAAATACATTTTCTAGTCTTTATTTTTATATAAGAAGAATAAGTTTGATGATTCTATAATCGTATTTATTATATTTTATTTTTAAATATAATAAAATAATTTAGGAAGATTATATTATATGATTAGAGAGATTTTGGATTATTATCAATTTTAAAAATATTATAGTTGTTTTTTATTTAAATTATAGCTACTATATTTTTAAATTAGATATGTCTTGGCATTTGAAGGATAAATTTGAATGGATAATTATCACAAAAACATGTTTGACAAGAAAGATTAAAATTGTCAAATTTTAAAGGTCTTTCCCATACATACACATTCTTATTCATTTATTTACATTTTATCTATTTTTCTAGGTAGCTCTATAGTTTATATTGACCATTTATTACACTAACCATAATGAAACATCCATTATGTATACAAATTTAATGTTCTACTATCTTAGATCATTTCCATAACCCTTCATCTATGATTTAATCCCTAACTCTTTAAAATTTAAATTTAAATTTGGAAAATTCTCATTAATTTTGCTAGTCATTATGAGTCAATTAAACACATGTTTTAACAATTTGAATATATGTGCATGTATTTAAACACATTGATTTGTATTTATTTTACATCCACTCACATTCAATCATCATCTCTCATCCTAGAAGTATCTGAGTAACCAATAAAAAATCACTTCAATTTGTGCCCTACAATAAAACTACATATTTATTATAAGATATTGTGTGTTGTCTACTAATATTTTACATGAGTTTATATTGATTGAGTTAGGAGATCATTCCACAATACAACATACTACTAATCCTCTAAATGTATTTCTAAATATCTTTAGTCCTCACACTAAAGCAAAGGGAATAAAAAATGAGCTTAGATCTCCAGAGTAGAAGGATAATATACAAGCATGAAAAGGGCCTAGATTTGTAAACTTCACTCTAAATAGAGCATAGGTCATGTGTAGAACATAAGGAATTAGATTAATAGAGATTTTTCATTTCTTTGTTTATAGAAAAACTTAATAAAATAGTATGAAAATTTAAAATTTTGATTTAATATATTCAAATTCTAACTTCAAATTAAATACAAAAAATAAGTCCTATAATTTTTCTCCAACAAATTTTGGTCTCTAAGAAAGCTAGAAATTAATTAATTTAAAGATTTTTACTATTAAAACATGAATTAAAATGTGATTATTGTTACAATTGTGGCCAACAGGGCCACTTAGCGAGACAATGTTCTTAGAGGAACACAACTAGAACTAGTCAGAGATCGGCGGTTACTGAGCCAACAAGGAATGATGCAGGAAGGACTTGTGGAATGAGTGCAGTGGTTGATCATCATTAGATAGAGCATCAGGGTACAGATGTGGAGGTTATTGGAAGTGGACAAGTAGCTGATTCAGGAGCTCATGAAAATCTTGCGGTACAAGAGGCCGAGGAAGTGTCTTCAGTGTTGTTTCCTTTGCTTTGATTCTTGTTATATTTGTATATGTGTTTTGAGACTACGTGTTTGTTTAGTTTGACAATGAATTTGTCTTGAAGGATTATAACTTTGGATATTGTTACTTTTATGTTTGTGTATGTAGTGGTTTAGTGTTGGAACCATGGATTATGTGTGTTTTGTGAAATTTCGTACTAGGGGTTTTTGCAGGCTTCTAGGAGTAAGCCTGACCCTAGGGGGGGGGAATGTAACACCCCTCTTTTTTTCTTTTTTGTTAGATTATGATGGTTTGTTATTTTATCATTTCTTTTAGAGCGACATGGACTATGTGTGTTATGGGATGTAATTTCCTTGATATTATACTTGACATGCTTTGATTAAAATAATGTTGGTTTATTATGACATGATTATAATAAACCAATCATGTCATAATAAACCAAAATTATTTTAATCAAAGCATGTCAAGTATAACATCAAGGAAATTACATCCCATAACACGCATAGTCCATGTCGCTCTAAAAGAAATGATAAAATAACAAAGCATCATAATCTAACAAAAGAGAAAAATAGAGGGGTGTTACATTCTCCCCCCCTAGGGCCAAGCTTACTCCTAGAAGCCTGCAAAAACCCCTAGTATGAAATTTCACAAAACACACATAATCCATGGTTCCAACACTGAACCACTGCATACACAAACATAAAAGTAACAATATCCAAAGTTATAATCCTTCAAGCCAAATGCATTGTCAAACTAAACAAAGACATAGTCTCAAAACACATATCCAAATATAACAAGAATCAAAGCAAAGGAAACAACACTGAAGACACTTCCTTGGCCTCTTGTACCACAAGATTTTCATGAGCTCCTGAATTAGCTACGTGTCCACTTCCAATAACCTCCACATCTATACCTTGATGCTCTATCTGATGATGATCAACTGATACACTCATTCCACAAGTCCTTCTTGCATCATTCCTTGTTGTCTCAATAACCGCCGATCTCTGACTAGTTCCAGGTGTGTTCCTCTGAGAACACTGTCTCGCTAAGTGGCCTTGTTGGATGCAATTGTAACATCTTGTACCTTTACCCGCTGCAGCCTTCACACATTGTGCCGACCGCTCTAAATGGAAACACTTACAACACCTCCAGTTTTAGTTCTTTCTAATTCGAGAACCACTACCTCCAGGTTGAGGTTCTGACACCTTAGGCTTAGGTTTAGAGTGTTGTGGTTGCATACCACACTCTTGTACAGAGCCTAGCTCAGTAAGAATTTCCTCTAGAAAAGTACATAACCAAGGAACCAAACCCTCCACACAACTTTGTTGGTAGGGACTCAGAGAAGAAGAAATCAGATGATCATCTCCATAATCACCTCTCCCAGACATCCTATACACACAACCCATGAAAGGATTCATAACCAAAATACATAATTAACATATAGAAACTTAGAAATAAAACACCATACCCATGATTTAATATGCATAATACATATACCTACCAACAAACAACACCAAAAATCACAACATAAGGTCACACAAGGGTCCATCAGGACACTGGAAAACATCATACCAATCCATGATAGAAGAATCCATGAACCAAGAACATATAACCATCTAATTTATATCAACATCACAATCAGTGGTTTGATGGTGTTTGGCCACACGAAAGGTGAGACCATCCAAACAAGACCATAATGACTTGTCTCTTGTTGAGTAAGTGGATTAGCCTCCAAGAGATAGCCATCACTCATAGGTGAGTAGTGGGTTCTAGCTGCATAACAGCCTCACATACCCCCATCCTCAACATTTCCTGCATCTACTTCCTCGTACATACTCACCAAGTCCACCTCATATGTCCTTGGAGAGGAATCACAATACGACACATAGCCGACATTGAAAACAACAAAGATAACTAGCTTAGCCACCAAGTTCATAAAGAAGATCAAATTAAATTTCCATTTCAATAATAAGGCAATAATGCGCATAATTTCAACACTGAATCAAATATATAACCACTTGGGTTATAAGAAAATAAGATCACAAGTTCTGGCTAAACCCTCACAATCAAATATAACAAAGTGTCGGCCCTCACAATCAATTGAAAAAAAACATCAATAACCCAAAGAAAGTTCACAATCTTTAAAATTGCACTATACAACACTATGTGACTAGATATTAGCCACCAATGAGGAAGGAGGAAACAACGTCTGGCTAGAATGATAATAGCCCTCATGTGATGCAAAATGAGCACGCTATCCACATGACCCAAAGTGTACCCATGACTAACAAAACATCATCACTCTACCTGGTCATATGCCAGCTGGAGTAGTCACGTACTGGTCGCATGCCACATGGCAGTGTGTCTGTGGTTCTGCGGAAATAGGCACACGCTGAACTCACCCCACTCATGATACCTCATGGAGAAGACACACATAGGAACTCGCTGTAGCCAGAGATATACATGGCTAGGATCTACTCAGATGTTACTCAACCAACATGGTCAAGGAAACCATGAGGATCCCTCTACAAGTGTTTGAGGCCCCATAACGCTCATCACACAAGTAGGCTAACAAAGAAAATCACATAATGCACCTTCACATGTCTCAGCACATGGCATCGTGTAACACGACATCATCACCACCACTATGTCAGAACATGAGTAGGGTGTGGCATCGTATCTCTTGCATCATGTCAGAACACATGCAGATAGGGTACATATACATAATGCAATATGATAATATCACTATGGGGCTATCGGGCTTCACCTCTCATACAGACGAGGTTAACTCAATAATGCTAGATCAATGCCTCTACATACGTCTAGGCATAACTAACAACCATCCTGTTGTACTCAAATCTATGGGGATTAAGGTAACACATATGGATCAAGTATCCTGATCCAACATAAGGGAAAGTAGTGGGTACGATTCCTCGGGATTGGTTGAGCTGAGACGTTCTATGTCACAATATGCGTACGCTGCACACTCCACCCAAGAAACTTGTGACTACTACTATCGCTTCACAGATTGAGGATCTAGAGAACCAAAAGAAAAAGAGATACTTTTGGTTACTCTTATATATAGGTTTCAACCACACCTGGGTTGGTCCTCAATCAAGTAACAAACAAGAAAACACACACAATGGTATGATTAATCCCACACCAAAATGAGACATTTTCCCATGGATGGGTACCCAGTATCACCATCACATGGACACACAGAGCAAGTACGGGTTTCCACAACATTCAAACAAGATACAGTTATTGGTTTCTTACATTTACTAGGGAATACAACTACATACATAATCCCACAAGAATATCCAATTCCATAACCCATGGGATACATATCATAACTTTCAAACCATAACCTTATATCAGGTTACTTACACGCTACACTGTTTCACAAAGGACATCATGCTAACGTAAAAGCCATGAGAACATGATCACTTGACATTCCACTAACAAATTGACAAGGATAACTTAGTGGACACAAATGTACCCAGAGGATCTAGTGTATGAACTTGGGGCTTTGATACCATGTGGAATGCCTCGCCGTGAGACCCTAAAGGAAGTTGCAACACCATGTGGAAGCATACAATTTTTTTTTCTTAAAAGTGCATTATTATCAAAGAAGATGCACAATACTTTGCAACAACCTCTAAGGTAATGTGACAAGATTACATCTATAAACAAAACATATACACTACATGCACAAAAGAATTTATTAAAATATTAAGCATACATTTAATTGCACATTCTAACAAAGTATTAAAGATACTAACACTTAGAATAGAATATAATAAGCTTCAGATTACATTAACTTAAAAGTAGATTACAATACTCATTCCCCGAATGAGGTAGATCAGACCTAACTATTACAATTATAAGGTTCCTCCTCGAATACAAATGAGGGGAATCATAATTACAAGAGTTAATCTAAAGTAACTAGAAAGCTTAAACTAAATAATGAAACCACTGCGAGCTCTCCACTGGAAAATCTCGCAACGCAATCTACAAATCAAAAGGGGGCCCAATGGCGTAGGGCACACATTCCTCCGAACTAAGTGGTACCCAAAGGCCCACCCCCCATGCTAGAAGACAATAACAAGGATACAAGGACGATCCCTACAACCTCTAGTCACAAGCTGACTCAACACTAAAAAAAAAACTCCACAAGAACAACACTAACTCAAAGAATACATTGCTATCTTAATTTAACAATATGACTCACCAATAACCTATACATACTACTAACCTAGGAGAAATCCACTCAAGATACATGAGTTACCTGTCAGATCATTCCAAATTTCGGCCCTCATTGAGCTTCACACTTTTACGGTTATCATGTGATACATCACCACTCCAAACTAAGGAGGTACAAAATATCCAACAATCCATTCAAAGAAGAACAAACCATTCCCCATTCGTAGAAACTAGGTGACTCACCAAAAATGACAATCCTTACTACAATAGAGAACTGCAAAAGACAAGACCATGAAATGATAACTCTCAAATTTAATATACCCCAATAGGAAGACTTACAATAACTCATCTAATACCTCTTTTCAATTACCCCTAAATACCACAAAAAATATCTCAAACACATCATAAAGGCATACTAGTTTAATGTTTACAATATTCTAATTTATCACCAACTTGCATATAGTCAATGAAATAACTTATAATAATTCGCACCTCTCAATTATCCCAATTTAACTAATTAATTAAAAAGGCTCTTCCAAACAAAGATAAACATCACACTAACCATTTCCCCTATTTCCTCAATTCAAAATAATAAAACCTTTGTTCCTACTACCACATTGTATATATATATTTTAAATACCTATTCACTCAAACACACTTAATTAAATATTCATTTCCTCTAATTGAAATTAGACGAACCACATAAGCAATCAATGCAATAATTAAATCTAAGAATTGGATTTACTAAATCCTTTCACATTCAGTGATAAGAAAGAATAATAAGACAAGTTACTCAATTTTATCTAATTTAATAAAATCCCATATTTCCATGAAGTAGAAAATATATCTATCTAAACTCCAATTCCACAATAATTTTAATAAAATATTAATTTCTCATTTTACTAAAAATACCCATTTTAATAAATTAAACCTTGCATAAATACTATTCTTTTCTAAATCCCCATTTGAACTCAATGCATGCAACTAAATACATAACATAAAACAGTAAAAATACACATGCAATATATATACAAATCTTAAATATACTATATATTTAATTATATATATATATATATATATAAATTAAATATATAATAATATATATTCCAAAATTAATATATTATTATTAACCAAAATAAAAACCACTTTTTAATAAACAATTTCCGTATATATAAATATAATATTTATATATATTATCATTATTTTATTTTTATTTTCAAATCATGAATAAAATTAAAAGAGGACATATCCCAAGAAAGGGACGCAACATAGAGAAGGGCATCGGAATTTTTAAATGCCCAGAACTCTAAATGTTGGGCACCGGATTGTACTCATGGTACAGTCAGCCAACCCCAACAAAGGTGAAAGGGAAGGCTTCGCTTCCTTGGGCAGCGCTCCCTCCACGTATGTGGAGGGCACTGCCAAGGTAGCCGCCGCACCTTACGCGTGGTATGATGGGAAGCCATAACTTCCCACCTCAAACCCAAAATAAAACATTGACCCAAAAAAAAAGTACAATTTCTAGAATACTAAGCGTCGTATGGCGATTTAATTGAATTTTAAAATAAAACATTTCATATATCGATAAATATATATATTCTATATATGTGGGGATATATATATATATATATATATATATATATATATATATATATATAGAGTTTCAACAATAAATCAAATTAGGGAAAAGTTTCTGAACAAAGCCATCTATAGGCAAATTTTAATTGGGCAACCAATTTTTCTTCAGGGGAATTTTCACAATTACTATAACCGTTTTCCCAAATTTATGAAAGGGTTTTAATTTCAATCTTTTAAAAGAAAATTTGCACATACTTCTTCATAATAAAATTTAACAAAACTTCTATTGGCAAGTTTAAACAAATCCTTGAAGATTACAAAAATCTCTTTCCTCTAAATTTATGCAGAGGCTTTCAAAACTAAAATAAGTTCTTAAATCACAGATTGTTTTCCTTTGAGTTTTTTCACAGCAATTCAACAATAAAGAAGTCTTACAAATTTTGAAAACAATTTAAAGCTTCTACAACCAAAACACAATAACTTCTTGCACAAGCAATCTTTCAATCTCAATTACCATTTTAAGCAAAGCTTCTACATAATTAAATTTTGTACAGACAACCTTTATCAATTAATTAAATAAATAAAATAAAACTTAAAAGAACCTATTTTCCTGAAGCTTGAAGAAGATGAAGATTGGAGCAGAGCCTACCTTTCAAAGATCAATTCCAAAGCTTTTCCCAAAATCACCACTTCTGAGAAGATGTAAAAATATAGAGAAACCCCCAAAATTCTTGAGAAACCCTTTGTTTTCTTTAATCTATTTTCAACCAAAACCTCTCTCCAAAAATAATATCTTCCTCTCCAAAAATCTCCTGTGAAAAAACTTATTTCCTCTCTCAATTAAATTCCCTCCAAATAATTTCTCAACCAAAAGTAAATAATTAATTCTTCTCACACACATGTCATATTAAAAATATCTTTTCAACAACCATAGATATTTTCTCAAAGCCTTTTTGCATTTTAAAAATAATTTCAAATCACAATTTAATTCCTAATTGAAATTAATTAACACTAATTGAAATTTATAATTTAAAATTAAATTAATTTCCCCTTTTCTTTTAATTTTCTCAACAACATATTTAATTAATTAATTTTAATTATTTAATAAATAAATTAAACCCATTGGATTTAATTTAATTTAATTAATCAACTTAAATAAAAGCTTTTGTCCACACTGAATAATTTAAATTTAAATAAATATCAACATTATTTAAATCAATAATTCAAAGTATTAATTTCCATACTCAAGAGCCCTTCAAAATTAAATAATATTAAAACAAGCACCCAAAGACACAATAGAATTGACTGATGACCCACTAAGGCTAGGGTGTAGACTTGACGCAGGTAACCAAGCTACTATATCTCAATCATCATACTATTGGGTCGACATGTTCAAACCTGTGAAGCCAGGTGGAGTCAATGTCATGTACCTGCAAACTTGTATCCAAGACATCAATAGCACATGTATATAAAATCATTATAAACACACCGTGAAGAGGAAATCGTAGGGCGCTCGCAAGTGAGTGATGCAATCCTATCCCCTTAACCAATACAATATCACCAAACTGACACTTCCATCATTAATAAAACTCATAAGCAATAATCATGTCATAATAAACCAACATTATTTTAATCAAAGCATGTCAAGTATAACATCAAGGAAATTACATCCCATAACACACATAGACCATGTCGCTCTAAAAGAAATGATAAAATAACAAAGCATCATAATCTAACAAAGAGAAAAACATAGGGGTGTTACAATAAGACTTTGTGTGTCATCTACTAATATTTTGCATGGGTTTATATTGATTGAGTTAGAGATCATTCCACAGTACAACATACTACTAATCCTCTAAATGTATTTCTAAATATCTTTAGTCCTCACACTAAAGCAAAGGGCATAAAAAATGAGGTTAGATCTCCAGAGTAGAAGGATAATATACAAGCATGAAAATCGCCTAGATTTGTAAATTTCATTCTAAATAGAGCATAGGTCTTATGTATAACATAAGGAATTAGATTAATAGAAATTTTTCATTTCTCTGTTTATAGAAAACCTTAATAAAATAGTATGAAAATTTTAAAAATTTATTTAATATATTCAAATTCTAACTTCAAATTAAATACAAAAAATAAGTCCTATAATTTGGCCCCAAGAAATTTTGCTCTAAGAAAGCTAGAAATTAATTAATTTAAAGATTTTTACTATTAAAACATGAATTAGAAAACTAATAATCATCCAACAACAACTATTTTTAGATCTCTTCAATTTGATGATTTACTAAGAAGAGAACTAATATAAATAGTCAACTTCTAGAAATAAATGATGAGATCAACTCACACTTAAAATAAGAGTGTATAGGAGTGAATTTACACCCCTTACACCAATTCCCGTTTTGCATATCCTCACCTTAGAAAATCAAATCCAAAGGCGAAAGTCCACATCATCCAACTTCCTTCCTTCCACTTAGCATCTATCTATTTTGTCAGTGGGAGAATATTTTTCAGGGATGTGCGCGTGATGCACAAATGTCCACACGTCATGCTACCATCCTTGATGCATTCTTGTGTCTAAATTTGGAAGAGGCATTACATTCCCAATTGGGGATGAATCATAGCATCCCTCTTCGACCAACCAACCCAAAAATGCCTTATTCTTGCTCATTTTTGCTTCAAATCCATCCATTCTCACTCAATGTCATCTCTTTAAGCACTCTTTGGCAATTCAATCTCATTCTTTTAACATTTATAGCACTTCAACACTCCATTGTAGTAGCAACACCCCATCAACTTTGCATAGCAAGTGTGGAGCAAGTCAAAGTAGCACGGGCTTGGAGCCTTGAGAGACCTCCTTCAATCACAATCGAGGTTGTGTTGACCTTGCCAAGTTTGCTTTATCCTCCATTGGCTAGTGAGATTTTGGGTGGAGGTGGTAACATTTTTCCCCTCTCCTTTATGATTTGGTTGAGTAGAATTATACTATTTTGTAGTGTGTATGGAAACTTCTATTTTCTTTACTTCTTTATTTTATATTTCTACTTCGTTGCTATCTAGCTGTCCGTGGAGGTGGGAACACCAAAACGGGGGTCTGACTAAGGAAGACCTGAATACAGTCCCAATATTTTCACCTATTTCTTGTGTATAGGTGAACATGAATTTGGACCTAGCTAGAGAATTGGCACCTTGGTGAGATCATCTTCGTCACTCTTGCTTTTATCTATCTACTTTATCATCTTCGTTTGTACTTTTTGTACCTTATCATTCTATTTTGTTTATTTAAGAATAACTAGCTAGGTGATTTGTTTTTAGGTAGTTTATATTGTACTTTCTATTCTCTAATCATATGAATGTCACCGTTCTTGAGAGATGCCAGTGTGTTATGTTATCATCCTAGAACTGCACTACCGTCCTCAAACAAAGACCTGTTTGAGGTGCAATATTGACTCTAAAAACCAACTTGCCTAGCCTAAATTTGGATTTCGGGTTTGAAAAAGTGATAAAGGTACCTTCTAGTTCTCATCATTCTTGACCTCTATCCGAAACACCCCTTTAAAGTGAGGTAAGTTAGGGCAGCCGTCTTCTCTCGACTCTCTGTGACCTAGAGCCTTGGTGTGGTTGGTCCCCCTCTCTTACAAAGAGATATATTATTTTAATTTGTATCTCAACAACAAGGAAATCCATACATTAGCAAGAAAGTAAAATTCAATAAATACTACAAATTAAAATCCAATAGATACTACAAATTAAAATCAAACTCTCACCAACCATAGAAAATAAGATAATTGCAATGCCTCAAATTAAATAATTTTGACATCGAAATAGAAATAAAATGCCTTAATTTGAAAGAAGTGACTTGGAAAGCCTTATGAATAGAAAAGTATTATTATTATTGTACAAGAATTACAATAGAAAAAGAAACAAAACCAAAAATATAAAAATTGCTCCACATAAACACCCAAAAACTTGCATCAGTATTGTACAAGAATTACAATAGAAAAAGAAAAAAAACCAAAATTACAGAAATTACTCCACAGAAAAAACACCCAAAAACTTACAAACTGATGAGAACGAATTTACAATTCCTACTGAGCTAGTGAAATTCACAGCCAACCCACACTTTAATTTGACAATTTAATTTATCAATTAAAAAAATCAATTCAAACATAGCTTGAACGGAAACACAATTCTAGAGGTGATTCAATAATCTTTGATTCCACAGTCTACTAGTCATTAAACATAAGAAATACAATGTACAATTTTTTATGTTGTTCCAGTTAACAACTCCTCCAGTTCAGATACCCAACTCTGTATTCTTGCTCTTCATCCTTCAATTCTCTCTTCAAATCTCTTTCTCTTATTTAAATTGATTTGAATTTTGTGTTTGATTCATGCCCCTTACTTCCTATTGGCTAACTCCATTCTCCTCCCCTGATCGTAGCTTCTTCTCTTGACAACATAATTTGCATTTTGTATATCACCATTTGTACGAGACTCGGTTTTATCTTCATCTGTAATTTTTTTTCTCATTCATCTTTCCTTACTTATTTGTTGTGCTCTATTTTATTTCATTCTGCAGAAATGTTTTCTTTTGTATGTTCCTCATCTCCTCCTTATACACCCCCTCATTTTAATTCTACATACATCTTATCTAACAAAAGCAAAACTGTTGCAACCTCTTCGTTCTTCTTTGCGACTTCATTACTCTCTACACATTGTTTTCTTTTCCCTATTTAAATTCCTTTGGACTAAATTTTTAACATTATGTTCTCTTGTCATTCTAATTGCAGCTTGCATCATGTCCTCTGATACTTGTGAATTGCTAGTTACCTAGTTTTCTTTCCCACACGACTTTCATAGCTGTTTAAGTTTGTTCCATACTCGTCCCCCCTCCTACATTCCTAGTTGTGGCATGTAGGATTCCCTTAACATATTTTTTATTTGTTTAATGTAAATTCTCTCTCTTATTTGACTCCCACCTGTATTACGAATCCACATCTCTCTCCTTATTGCGCACCTCCCACACTTCCCCTTGGCTACGCCTACTAATATTTTTTATCTATCGTTTTTTAAGAATCAACTATAGGCAGCTTGACTTGAATTCTTCTTTTTCTCACTTGGTCACTCTTCCCATTCCAATACCAGGATATTAAAATTTTGATTTTATTTCTTTTTAATGTTAATAAAACCATCTACTTCTTTATTTTTTTTCGAATTCAATTTGTTCATCAAAATTAACATTGCGATTGGTCTTTATTGTCTAAAGAATCCTATTTATAAAACTCTACCATCGATTTGAAGAAGATTGATTATGTCAATTGATAGAGGATCGGGGCTGTTGGTAGGTGAAATACTAATATTTTTATAATTCACATGAAAATTGGTGAGTAGGCTTGGATTGATGTCCCATCCATCCCCTACAAAAGGTTTTTGCTCTAGACTTCAAGGATTTCAAGATATTAAACTTTTTGTAACTTGACGAGCTCAAATAGAAAGTTTTAATATCTCCTAAATGATGCATGCTACAACCATGAAATATTTTCCATTAATTTAAAAAGTTCTTCAACAACCTTCCTATCAAAGTATTTGTTGCCAAACCTCACAGATTGCTCCAAAATTTTGTTTTACTAAAAGTGCCCTATTATGTGGTAGGAATAAATCAAACAGTGATACCATTTTACAATATTGATCGTACCAATCACATCCAATACTCAGAAGTTTTGAAAGAAACCTAAAACAAACTAAAATTAAAATCCAATTCTCAAACCTGCTTTGGTTGATGTTGATTACTAGTCCATCTAGATGCTCCTACATCTCAAACAAAAACATAAAAAAATAGAAACTTCTCTAATGAATTCCAATCCAAACATTGGATGAGATTTTTCTTCTAAATTAAAAGGGAAACATCCTCTAAAGCCTAAAATTAATGGGTTTTCATCCACTAATCTTCTCACTTGAAGGTTTCCATCCTCAAATATAAGATTAAAATGCCTAAAATAATGAATGAATTTTTTGGAGATTATTTAAAGGAGTCACATGCAACTTTGGCACCCAATACCCATGCTCTTTTCTTGGGAAAATAAAATAATTTCAAATTTAATTTCCCTCCATTAAATACTTTCTAACATTAGATTAAATAATCTTCCTTAGAATTTTTCGTTATCTATAAATCATAACTCCCAACTTCACTTGAAATCTACAAAAATTAGTCTACGGTGTTACATGTGAACTCATGTAAATCCAATGCCCCATATTGAATTTTTTTATAACTAGTTACTATCAAATGGACCATTAATCATGAAAATATTTATTTTAAGTCTAGATAATTAGATACTAGATACATATTTTTGAAGTACCTACCTTAGCTCACTAACATTATAGGGAACTAGCTAAAAGGTCCTCTAAATTGAATTTTAACTAAAATGAGACATTAGAAGCCCCCCTTCCCGAAATCATTTGCCTTCAAAAAAATTATGTTTGGGTGTTGTAAAATTTTAGGTCTCTCACATGTAGCATCTTTTACAAGAAGATTATTTCAATAAAAAAAGCATTATGCTATAATTTAGCTTCTAAATTTATTCACCCTAATATCAATCATAATCTTAGGAATCAAAATTAGTCTTCCCTTGTTATCTTACAATAGTAAATCAACTTAAATAATAACATGTAAACCAATTTCTTACTTCAAACATGAAACATGAAAAACATTGTAAATTTTACCATTCTTAAGAAGTTCAAGTTCATATGCCACTTTACACACTTTTCTTGAAATCTTGCAAGTACTATAAAAATTGGGTTTGATCTTTTCTACCTCATTTCTCTTTATGGAATATTTCCTATATGGATTCAATCTCAATAAAATCATATAACCTACCCCAAATTTTCTTTTTATATATTTCTAATTGTAGGTGATATTTAAACAATCTCAATGTTTCTTGACTTTGATGTACTAATTCACTTGTTGCAAGTACTCTGGTATTTTTAAATTATAAATGATACTAAGAGAATTATAACCATATTAATCTCTAAATGGTGAAAAATTATGGACCAAGAGCATATAAATTATCAATATCTAATAGGGAACCACTTGATGATCCAATCAATGGCATCCACTTGAGAAAATTCTATATTTGATTATGAGAATATCTTAAGTCAATTTTTTTTTTTTTTTTTTTTTAAAACAAATATAAAATGACAATAGTAAAGAGAAATCATTTGCCCTATGGTGAAAACCCCTTTGGTGGCACCTTGGGTAAGTATCATGCTGAAAACTATTTATAGAAACCATGTGTAAAAGAGATATTACATCATCTATTAACACTTTCATCCAATCCATCCATGATAAAAACCTTTTTCATATACCTATCACACTTATTATGGCTTGATACTAGTTTATTAGAAGATCATTCATCCATACTTAGAGCACTATCCAGAAAATATAAAACATCAAATACTCCACAAAATCCAAAAACATCAAATATTCTAAAAAACTATCCAGAATATTTGAAAATTTCCAAAAATTCAAAGAAAACATGATCAATCATATCCATAATAAACTTCCATTGCCTAGACATGAGATTTAAGCAAACACAAACTATGCAACATTCTGACACATTGAGTGTTCATGAAATAATCAGGGATAAAAGACTCTAGCTCAACTATCTACAAAACTATTGATCAATTGCCGATTTTTCTTTAAACATCTTATCAAACCAATCATGTCCTAACAGGTACATCTTTCCTACAATGGGCATTATCCACTAATGAGCACATCTTTTCTAAAAATAAATTTGATACCTATTGATCTTTTTTTTTCTTTTAGTCTTTTATTAGTTGACTTATCTTATTGTCTTGTTCCAATATTCCTAAAGGATATCTCAAAATGATGAGACGATCAAGAATGGGGCAAGGTCATTGCTTTAATTTCATGCTTGTGGAATATTTTTAAGCATTTCTATGATAGGTATGTTTCCTTATGTGTATTGGACTAGATTTGAGCATTAACAAATTACCCTATGTATATAAGGTCATTAATTACCTTTAAGCATTAGGATTTCATGCTATGAAGCTATGCTCCCTTACATATTATGATAAGGTTCTATCATGTCTAGTACATTAAGGAACAATCCTTGTTTGATGTGTCTTTGTCTAGACAAAGGATATTGAAGTCACCAAGGTTTGTCTCAACTTGGTGTACATATATCCACTTGTCTCTTATCAAATGCAAAAAGGAAACAGATGCTACCATCACAATTCATACCTTGGTTTGCATATATCTGCTTTCCACATAATAAAATTCTCTATGATGATAAAAATAGCACAAAATAAAAAATACAAGCTATATCAATCCATTTCATTTCATCTACATCATTCAATTTTCTCATTCATTTCAATGTGTGACATTGATCAACTTTAACTATCTTAAAAAATTTCTTCACCATAGTAACCTTTATACTCACCCAAATATTTCTTATCACTAACTTTCTTTGTATGATCTTTCTTCCTAATCCAAATCTTTTTATATTCTACTCTTTCCATTCTACTACATCTTCATCACATCCTTTTAATACTTTTCAAGAGTATCACTTTCACAATTTCATTCTTCAGTCAAACTCTCAAGGGGGTATCCTAAATTCATTTTTTCATTCACTAGGTAAAATTGGGGCATGTCAATGCTTTCTTTGAAATAATGCTATAAAAACCCATTGTCTCAAAGAGGCACAAAATGTAGATGCCTAATTCTAACTAAATGATTAATTTAATGATCATTTTCACTTCATCTTGATAATTAAATAATTTTATATTCTTTGATTAAATTCAAATTATCTATTCCTTTATATTAATTAAATAATTAAGGTTATTTAATTAATGTTTTAATTATTCCTCTATTCACCTATATTCATTAAATAATTAATCTTATTTGATTAAATTACTAATTATTCTTCTAGTCCAAAGTTTAATTAAATAATTTATTTTATTTAATTAATTACCTATTTCTCATCTTTAAAATTAATTAATTAATTCCCACTTCTTAAAATAAATAATTATGTTAATTATTTAATTAATTCATTTATCTCTCAACATTATCTTCTTCAAAAATAAATAAAGTGATTTATTTTATTTACTGAATTCTATCTTACATATGTAAATAATAATAAATTTATTTAATTATTAAATACTCATACAAATTCCAACTCACTTATTGATTGAGAGTTACTCTCATTCCACTCCTCAATCAAATCCATTTAACTCTCACTCACTCTGAGTTCTCTAAGCAATCAATTCAATCCACTAATCATCAGTCTAAGTTAACACTCCAATCAATTCTTTTAATTGCATCATGCAATCAGTTAACTAAAATCATGCAGCCACTTAATTGACCCTCAATTCCTCTCATCAATTCTAAATAATTGATCTTTTCAACCTCTCTTCTAATCTTGATTGTTGATTAGTGTCATCAAATGTCTATAAATGAAACCACCCTCTCCTTCATTTTTCATCTCAGATCACGCAAGAACACTACACTTGTATTTTGCAAGTGCTTTTGTGCTATTGTGCTAAATACATATCTAAGAGCAAATACTATTATACAATTTCTCCCAAGGTGAAATAAAGGAGAGAAATAGAGCTACACATAGGGAAACTTGTGTTTGTTTCAATGAGTGCATGTTTACAATTCCTTTTGAATCAATTTGTCTTGCTTGCTTTATTATTGTTTTTTTATTGTGATTCTTGCATATTTCATTCTTATGTTTCATTTTTACAATCATTTTGTTTTAACATCATACAATAATAATGTTTGGTTGAAGAAAGATAATATTGTGGTGGTTGAAAGTGATTAAGATCCCTTTCTTTTTGTTTTTTGGTTCTTTTACTTCTAGTCTTCAAAGGGTGCAATTTATTTTAGAAAAATATCTTTTTAGGGTGGTTCTAGTCATGTTTTAGAACCTCTAGGTCAAATAAATCTTATTATTTCTATTGTTCCATTTTCTCCTATTTTATCTCATGATCCTACTATTATTATATGTCTCTCTTTCCCTATAGTTTTTTCTTTAGATATTGGGGCTATTGTGGCTTCCTCTAGTTTAGTTGTAGTGTTTAAGAGGTTCCTATTGATCCTCTATGTTCTTTAGGCATTCCAATGAAATTCATTCTTGGTGTGGGTAAAGACAAAACTATTGTAGATAGTATTTTAGATATTTTTATTGATGTTATTAATGGTTCCAACTACTTCGTTATTAATGAGGATGTTGGTGTACACTTAGCTTTACACCTGGCTTACTTAAGCCTAGTTAGGTGTCATGTTAGTTGAGTTCACACCTCACTTCTATCCACTTCATGTGGATCTTGATCTTGATTTCCACATCTTGTGGATCTTGATCTCTTGTTATTTCCTATTTAGATAGCTCTTTTCATTCAATCTATCAAGGGGGTTTTACAACATTTTGTGCTTGCATAATATCTTCTAGATCTTCCTAAAATCTCACATGGTATCAGAGCTTTAGGGGGAGATAGTGTAAGTTGTATACTATTCTTACATTGTCTATTCTTGGCATTCTCTAGTGCAAACCTCTACACATGCATTGGTAGATAAGGAGGCGGGTGAACCCACAAAAGTGGTTTACAATTCGAGTGAGGAAGGAAAACTTCCAAAAACCTCACCCATGCAAAAAAAATCATTTTGAGAGGTTTGAGCGAACTCAAGGTTTGAACAAACCCAAAAGGGGTTTCCTCAAACCATGGTTCAAGCAAACCCCTTTACATGTGGGAACCCACATTCCCATTGTGCAAAGGGGGTTTGCTCGAACCTTGGTTTGAGCGAACCCTTAGATAGGTTCACTCGAACCCCCCTTTTCCCACCTTCCCACTCTCTGAAACAAAATGACTCCAAATTTTTGCCCTTCGAAGCTCAGGTTGAGGATGAAAATGGAGGAGACTTCATGGACCCAACTGGAATATGGTAGTCTTTAGAACGAGCTATCCAATGAATATAATTATAATGTGTTTTGGTTTTATTAGGTATGTGTTTTTTTAGTTTTATTAAACATAGGTTTTCCACCGAAAAATCAAGTTCTCTATTCTACACATGTGAAAAAATAGCAGCTTATCAAAATACAATTTAAAAAAATATGTTTGAGCTAGGTATTGAAGTCCTTGATCCATTTAAAAAAAAATTGAATTTTGATACATACATAAAAAAATTATGTTGTGTACGGTCTGCCTATGTTTGAATTGTAATTGGTGTGACTTTAAAACTTGATTAAGAAAAAAATATTCAATAAAACATTCTAAAACCAAATGAAAGTGCTAGATATTGTAGTTACAAATCTAAATTCAAAAAAATTAGAATTTTATCCTTTATTTTAAAAAAATTATGTTCTATATGGTGAGCATCACACCTTAAAAATGTTGTTTAAAAAAAAAAAACTAATTTTCGAAGGAGATGGAAAAATAAGTTTAATTTGATTCCAAAAAAAATGAAAAACATATATATAGAATCTATAAACAAAACATCACAAATCACTAGTTTTCATCATCTCCCAATTCCTTATGGTTTAGCTGTTATAGGATCCCGAAAGTGAAGATTTAGCTAAAAATAATTAGTTTGGTGTCCAGTTTGCCCAAAAATTGTAAACCAATATTGTGGGATCACCCAAGCACATTGTGGATAGTGGAGGTCTCATTATGCTGACCAAGTCTTACAAAATCTATGCAGATTCCACACATTTCTTTTTCAGAGCGTGGTCTTTTGTCTCATATGTTTTCTTGTAGTCTTGGCATTGGTCTTTACAGCTAATGCATCTTTCAAATATTGCCAACATAGATGTTTGGTGCACACATCCTGTTCATGGTGGACAATACCATTTCCAGCCTTCACACCTATGTATTGGGCATTTTCATCTACTCATCACTCTCCCATAGGCACAGTCCCCCATAGGCCTGAATGACCCTTTAGAGGCAAGCTCGATTTTCTCTTTTGCCTCTTCCATTTTAGGCCACATCATTCTCTGCAAAGACATTTTGTAGACTACGTGGGAGTTTGAAGCTATGATTTGTTTGTAAGAAGCATTTTTATATAGGCGCTTCAGATCTTGCACTGGAATGGTTCTCAAAATTTCCCTCAAATTTTGGTGTTGTATATAGGCGTTGGAAGTAGCAGAAGAGACTCCATCTGCTTCTGAGTCTTGAGGAGGTCACTACAAAATGTTTTTCCATCACTTGCTCTCATTTTAATTGAAGGGTGAAATTTACGATGGGATGCTTCTCTTTTGGTGGTCGATTGAGGCCATAACCATAGATCTGATTCGCACAAGGCATCATAAGCTCTTTCAAGCTATGAAGGGAGAGTTTGCAAGGTGCCTTTGATTTTTGAGAGGTCCGATCTGTTTGTTAGAGTTTGCCCCTTCATTTGGAGGCTGAAGTCAAGGTGTGAATCTATTGAAGGCAACAATTTGACTTTATGTAGGTTTTGGTCAATAATTTTCATGTTGCAGGTGTGCTTTGGTGTGATTTGTGGGCGTTTATATCTGAGTTGGGGGGGCTTTAATTTTCTCTATCTATTTCTCACTTTCTGCCACATGTTAAAAATCATAAACAATTTTTTTATTTTTGCATGTAGGAGATGAATTTTGTAACTAGGGTAAAACTGATATGTTCATAATATTTTCTAGGAAACACGAAATTGAGTACTGTTCTTTGCAAAAGTGCATATTTTTTCACCGTGAATCCAATAGGTCCACTCACACACTATCATTATAAAGTGCCAATTTGTGTTATTTTTTGGGCTTAGTTACAAAGCTCTCCTTCTATAAAGTGTCAAATTAAAGGGGGGAAAGAGATAAGATCATAGGGAGTTGTTGACACATTTCTTATCATGGGATATAAAACTTATTCTTCTCTAATCAACCTAAACAAGGGAAACTATAAGCCTTGGTGTGAAGGCATCCTAAAACATCTTAGGTATCACAATCTTCTACCCCATTTGTATGGACTTATCCCTAAACCTGGTAATCAATTTTAGAAGGACAAATGGGTTAATAAAATGATCATATTGTTGGATTAATCAGCTTACATATACCATATGACACTTTGATCGTTATCATGGATATTGAGGGTCCACATGCTTTATGGATCAAACTTTGGGAGATGTATGGAAACTCAAATGATTCTTGATTCCCACATGATCCTACAATGATCACAAATGATATCCCACATCATGAAGAATGTCTTGTTGACATAATGGAAGTCATCATTCCACCTCCTACTGTTGCTTCAGTAGATTTCATAGTTTCTTCTTCGAAAGCTTCGAGTACTTCTTTGCAACAAGATCACACTAGTCTTCCTTGCATTGTTGATTGGGACACAATCCTACTTGACATTTCTTATCTATTTGTATAGTCTCGCATTGCTAACTTGGATGCTCACATTGAGGACATCAGTCTTCCATTTGATGACAGTTTCGATGAAGCTACATCACCATTGGTCTCTTTGGATATTCATTCTCTACATCTGTCTTCATATGGTTCTGGATTTTCATCATCTTCATCTATTAGGCATGCACCTAATTTGATTATGACATCCTTCAGAATCAACATGGGAACACATGAGCACACTTCAAAGACATTACAATGGGCACAATCATCCTTGGATGAGTTTCAGCCTAGTTTATGATTATTCGTACATCTTCCTCTATATTCCTATATGGAATGGGGAGATATCTTGCATCTTTAGGTTGTTTCATTTCTTCCTAAGGGAAGGAACATTGTTCGACATTCTTGGATGTACATCTGCATCTTTTTTCGACTATTTAGTCTCACTGCTGTAGGATATGTAGTATGGGGGGATCTCAAAGACCTTCTATTATTTTCTCCTATGAGAAACTCTTATTGTACTTTTGTGATAGAAGTAGTTCTTGGGTGGTCTTGAGTCCTTCTATCTTTCTTCTTCTTTCACTTGTACATCTTTCACTTTCTTTCTTTTTGGAGGATAGTTTTTTTCCACTCGGTTTTCTATCTTTATCTGTTTCAAAGAGTTTTGCATTGTGTATGGGTACCAAAAATGGCCTTGCATTCGGGACCCATATTTTTAATTCCCACTTAAGCTATGCTTAAGGGGGGTGTTGGTGTACACTTAGCTTTACACCTGGCTTACCTAAGCCTAGTTAGGTGTCATGTTAGTTGAGTTCACACCTCACTTCTATCCACTTCATGTGGATCTTGATCTTGATTTCCACATCTTTTAGATCTTGATTTCTTGTTATTTCCTATTTGGATAGCTCTTTTCATTTAATCTATCAAGAGGGTTTTACAACATTTTGTGCTTGCATAATATCTTCTAGATCTTCCTAAAATCTCACAGAGGAAATATATTATTTGCATCTAATAGTTAATTTTATACTATATATACTAAAAATTAGGTGAATGATTGAGTTTGATTTACAATTAATACTTTGAAGAATAATGTTGGATAATTGTTTTACAATATTCACCAAAAATTTCCAATGTATTCTTAAAATGTTATAAAGTAGTGCTCCTTTCTAGTTCATTTATTGCTCTTTTTTAAGTTCTATTTTTTATGAATTTTTCAATTGGAGTTAGTTGTATCAAGATTATATGGCTATTGGCTACTTATTTTGGATGGATTATACTTTAGTAGTGAACTATTTTAATGATTATTTAATGTAGTTTTTGTATAGTTAGTGTATTTGATTAGGGGCAATTTTTAATTGTCTTTTTTTTTTGCTAAAAAAAATTGTTGATTTCTATAAGTAGACTTTGTAATATAGGGCTCAATCCAAGCTATATTTATAAATTAGTTTTAATATTAAAAAATAGTTGGCATGATTTTTCTATAATCTGTGTAGTATTATTACTAAAATTTCTTTTAGATTGATTATGCATATCTTGTTGTTTGATGTCTTAGATCAAACTTAGTATCTATCATATTCCCAGTGATGGATCACTAAGTGTGATCTAAAATGTTGAATGAAAAATATATACAATGAATAGATAAAAAATATTTTATAATAATATTTAAAAATTAATAACTTTAAATTATAATTTTTAATAAAAAATATTATATTATATCGATGTCAATTTCTATATTTCAATTAAAATTTATATTTTTGTTGTTTTTCTTACAAATAAAAGAGTTTAATTTATCAAAATAAATCTTTAGTACTTTTCATTAAAAAATACTATTGCAATTAGTAATGCTTAATTGATTATTAATACTTATTGTTGACAACAAGTTAAAAGTGACTTCTTTTTCTCTTAAAAGAGATTTTTTTTTCTAAACTGTACATGCAAGATTTATAATTTAAAAAAAAAAAAAAATTATTTTCAGAAATATTATTGACCAAAATGTTCAAGTGTCAAGAGAATTTTTTTCATTATAGATGTAAACTATTTTTCTCTTCTTTTTGCCACCAATGAATCTCATAACAAATATTAGTAACATCTATTTGATGTGCAAGTTTAAAACCATGAATTCATAGAATTAACAACATTGGTAGAAAGAATAATTTTTTTTTTTAACATGATAAAAGATTAATGACATTTTTAAAATATTTTTTCTTTTCTTTGTGAAAACTCTACTTTTCTCACAAATAATGACAAAACAATATGATATCCAAAAAATTTAAGCTCCCATGTCTCATAATTCTTTAAATGATGAGATATTTAATAATATTCAAATCCAACATTTAACAAACATTTGGAACTTGTGATACATTTCCCAAAGTCCTCAGTTTATTTATACTATAATTTTAACCAAAGTGAAAATGATGTGTAATAGAAGGGAACATTGTAAATATCCAAATGCTACTAAAGTGTCATCTATATGTCTATCAATATTTTTAATGGTCCTATTAAATAAATGCAAACATAGTGACATTAGCAATTTCAATGACAAGTAATAGTTTTAATGATCACCCTATTTATATTGTTCACATGCAAAAGTTTGATGCAATTAAATATTTTTTTTTTTAAAGAATACTTTGAAAAGAACTAAAAATAATAATAAATAGTTTAGTAATGGTGATAAAAATATATAGAAAATATATATTTTTTATTATAAAAAATATTTTTTTATTATATTTTTTTTTTAATTAAATGAAATAGATATAAATATTATAAAATTAAAATTATATTATATTATTTTATTTTTTAAAAATTTATTATTAATATAAAAATATACAAATTTACTTTTATCACGATAAATGTTTTCTAATTTTAACTAGAATTTATGATATGTTTAAATTTTTTAATTTGTTATTTAGTTATTGTATTAATAATGTTTTCATTCAAAATTTTATATATTATTATATTTTAATAATAAAGAAATTAATAATTTAAAATAATTTTTATAATAATAATAAATTAGGTTTAAGATTAAGAGTATTAAGATTATATGGATTAAATTACAAATATAAGTTTATACATTTTTTAATTAATTTTTTTAGTTGAATAATTTTTAAAATTAAAATAATTAATTATAATTCTATTTTTAAAATAATTAATAATTTTTTTAATTTAATAAAATTTATTAATATTATTAAACTTAATATAATGAATTATAACTCTAATTTTAAAATGATTAATTAACTTATAATTATTGCTCTAATTATTATTAATTATTATAATTTTAAAAGTATTATTATTGTAATACCCCTTCGTTTTGATTCTTGTTTGGTTTGCTTTATGCTATGTTTGGTTGCAGTTACTTTGATACTGGATACATTTTGTTATGATATTTTGATCGCTATTATTGTGGGATGTAGTTATCTGATTATTGTTTCACATGCATTATGGATTAATGATGTTGTAGAGTTAACATGAGATATTATTATGAGATTATTGGAATTATGATGGAAGTGTCAGTTTTGATGAGTGTATGGGTGAAGAGGACGAGTTCGCATCACTCACTTGTGAGCGCCCTGCAAATCTGTAATTCCTTCTTCATGGTGTGTATTATATGCTGGATATATTGTATGATGTTGTTTACTTAGTTGCAGGATAGCAGGTACATGACATCGACTCCACCTGATTTCACAGGTTTGAGCCTGTCGATCCAACGGTTAAGTTGAATGGGAGATAGTAGCTAGGTAACATGTGTCAAGTTTACACCCTAGCCTTAGTGTGTCGTTAGTTGTGTGTGTCGAGTCATTGTCTGTCTTGCTTTAATGTTATTTAATTCTGAAGAATTCTTGATTTGAAAATAGACATTTAGAATAATTGAATTTAAATCATGTTGATGGTTATTTAATTTAAATAATGTAATGTGGATAAAAATTTATATTTAAATTAATTCATTATATTTAGTTTATTTAATTAATTAAATTTGATCAAAGGGGTTGAATTTAGTTATTAAATAATTAAATTAATTAATTAAACGTGATGTAAGAGAATGAAAGGAAATAAAATAATTAAAATTAAATTTGGAATTTAATTTCAACGTGTGGGAATTAAATTGGAAATTGTAATTAAAATGTTTATTTGGGAAATTAGTTGCAACTTTGAAAATTAATTTATTATTTGAAATTGCATTTTAAATTGATATTGAAATTAATATCTAATTTGTATGTAATGTGAATTAGGGTTGTAAAAATTGAAATTGAAATCAAAATTGAAATATCTAATTTACATGTAATGTGAATTAGGGTTGTATTAGGTATTTTTGATTTATAAAGAATACATGTTTTAATTTGAGGGTAGCAGAAAGAGTTTTAGGAAAATAAATAAATATGTTTATAGCAGGGAATAAATTTTGGAAAATTTGCACAAGGGTTTGAAGAAAGTTTGATTGTAGAATTGATTGAAGGAAAGATTGTTTGCATTTGTTGGATTTTGGATTGGATTCATTGAAAGATTGAAGAAAATTCAGGAAATCCTTGGAGGAGGCTTGCATCAGAAATTCATCTCTTCCTCTAGCTTCTTATACTAGGTTTTCCTCTTTGTGTTTTATTGTTCTTGATTATTTTCTTTAAACTAGTAATGATTAAAGATTTGTTTGTTAAATTTGTTTTAGAAAATAAATTTGATATTAGAAAAAAAGAATTAAACAAATTTACAGCCTTTGCTTGTGAAAATTTTTAAGTGAAAATTGTGAAAACCTTAGTTGAATTTAAATTATTTGGGGAAATCGATTTTGTTGTTATTGAAATCAAACATAGAGATTGAACAATGCATTTAGAATGTTTTAGAAAATGAAACCTTCTGTTTATTATTAAAAAATGGATTTTAAAATCTGCAGTATAGTTATATTTTTCATGGTAAAATGGTCTGGTTGCGTTACCTATAACTTCACTTACACACACAGGGTTGTTAGGAAATTTAAAGGGTTTTTGCATTTTGAAATTTTCTTATCCCTGTCAAAACATTGCAAATACCTAGATCGTAGGTTTTGAGTTATGCTTGAAACATGAGACTGTTGTTAAGTTATTTTCCCATGGTTGCTCTGAAAATAAAATAATAATAAATTGATATTTATAAATATTAATATTTTATGTATTGTTATTATAATATTAAAATATTATTTAATAATATTTTATATTATAATTTATAATACTAAAGTATTATATTTATTTATATTATTTTAAGTAAAATTTGTATATTAGATTAGTGGAATTGAAATTATAAACGTATGGAAAATTATTGTCTATTTTAAAATGACATTTTAAAGTTTAATTGAAGGAGTTATATATTTGATTTAAAGAATGCATAATTTAAAATTTAATTGTGGAATTTAAATTCATATGTAAAAGGTCCAATTATTAATTTGATTTAATTGGAAAAATATATTTATATTTTGGAATATTGATGATAAAGGATATTTTATTTTGAATTAATTAATTTGATATTCTGTAAATAATAGAAGATATGTTAATGATTAAATATATTTAAATATATTAATTTATATTTAGTATATATATATTGAAGGTATATATCCATTTAAGAGAATAAATAATATTTTATCTTATTTTATTTTGTTGTTTGCAAATTGGGTATTATTAGTGTTTTAAAAGAAATAATTAGTATGTGTAGAAAATGTATAGAGAAAGATATATTTTTTTAATAGAAGTAATTACTTGATTTAAAAGGAAATATTTATTTTGTTAATATGATTGAAGAAAATATATATAAATGTATATATATATATCCATGAGTATTTTCAATCAGTATTTATCTTATTTTATTTAAGTGCGTGTAATTTAGCTTTGCATGAAGAATTTAAATGATAAGTTTTGAATGTATGGTCAAAATTGATAAGGAAAAAGATATTTAAATATATTGAAAAATTATAGAAATATTTATATTTAAATGTTTGTTTTAATTAATGAGATTTAATTAGAAACAATATGAATACGTGGTCAAATAGATAAGCCAAAAGATATTTTTATACATTGATAAAATTGCATGTTTTTAAATGGATAGTTGAAGAGCCATAGACTCCGGATGAAAATTGAAAAGATTATTTGCAATAGTGTTAGGTTGCATTAAAAGTAAATTTAGGAACTAACTATATTGAAAAGGGAAAATAGTTATTATGTTTTATTTAGTTCCATAGAGTAATCTAGTCATTGTGAATGGAATATTAAATAATATATGTAATTAAATTTATTAATATATATATTTGGTGTCTATATAATATGGAGCATATATATATATATATTGTGTAAAATTCATTATCGTATTTTATTTTAATAAGATGTATGCAATATATTATTGAATAGAGATTTAAAATGGATTGATTAGTGTATATGGGTAAATGGGTAGAGAAACAATATTTTATTATATTAAAGTGATTGCATGTTTTAAATAGAAAATTGAATGAGATGTAAGATTTGGTTAAGAAATGGAAAGAGTTTACTTGCATGGATTTGTGTCGATTTAAAAGTAAATTTAGAAGTTGTTTTATTGATGAGGCAATCAATTATATTATTTATTAATTTCTATTTAGATTAATTGAATCATTGTGATTGGATTATGAAAGAGATATGGATTTAGTATATCCAAAAGTAGTATCTTCCTCATGATTATCTTAAAAGATTTAATTCTCTGTATTCAGTAAAGGGAAGTAAGTTTAATTGTTTTAGATTTCCAATAATGAAAAGGGAAATAGAGGTTATGATTATTTTAGATGATCTAGTTATCGTATCTTTGACTTGTCAACACTACCTATTGAATGAGTATGGATTTAGGAAATCCAAATATTACATTTGATTGATGACTTGAATGCTTTTGTTGCTATGTCGTCAAGTTGTATTGTTGGTTTTGGGATTTAGTGTTAGTCCTAAATTATAAGTCTTCTAGAAGAACTTAGAGGATAAGGGTTGTTGAATCTTTATGCCATCCAGTTGTTTTCCCTTGGGTAGTGCATGGTGTCTTTTCAGTTTTACCCAGTTTCCATGAACGGGAATATTTTGTACCTCCTGTGAAAGGAGTGGACTATGTGTTGTTGTCTCCAAGATTTTTGGAGTGACTTCTTTTATTTGTTTCCTCCTGTGAAAGGAGTGGACTATGTGTTGTTGCCTCCAAAATGTTTGGAGTGAATTCTTTTATTTGTTTCCTCCTGTGAAATGAGTGGACTATGTGATTGTTGCCTCCAAGATGTTTGGAGTGAGTTCTATTATTTGTATCCTCCTTGTGTTGGAGTGGATTATGATGCCTAGTTGGTATGCACTTGTGTTTCCCTTGGTGGATTGTTTGGGTGTGTATTGTCGAATAGAAGAGTGGCTTTTGTTAGGGGCCGGAGCCCAAAGTGGTAAACTGGGTAACCTTCAAAAGTGAGTTAATCAAGTGATAATTAAATTAATGTACTTAGAAGATTATGACTAACTTCTCACTAATCAAGATAATTTTACCTCACTCATAGACACAAGGGCTTGTTTAGACTTGGGATGAGTGAGAAGGCCTGGAATGGCAAGATCAACTATCTTGTCCTTATGAGAGGTAGTTGATTCCGCATGAGTGAGTATGAGTGTCAAAATTCAGTTGAGGCCACCAGGATTACTTGTGCCAGAGCCTATGAAGAATGCCCAGAGGAGATCTCATGACAAATCTTGTGATGACACTCTATCTAGGAAAACTATTGTTAATTGTTTTATGTGTATGGTTCTGTGAACATACTTGATCTATTTTATGTCTGGAAGCAATGTGACCTATGTCAGTGATATTGGAGTTGTACTTGATTTGTACTTGTTAGTTCTTATATTTGGTTGGCTATAATAGTATGAGTCAGTATGAGTCTACCTTTGGTTAGTGGATTGTAGATCTTTGTCCATGTTATTTTGTTACTATCTCCTAGCATGGGGGGTGGGCCTGCGGGTACCACATTGGCAGGGTGGAACATGCACCAAAACCATTGGGTCCCCATCGATCTTCAGTACTTGGTGGAGAGACATCCAGATGATCAACTCGTGGTTCTTATTATAATTCCTTGCATTGTAATACTTTAACTTGTATAAGTTATTTTATCCCTCTTATGTTTATGAGGTGGAGTTATGTAATTGTAATACATTTGTACTAGTGTCTCATTCTGGGAATGAGTGATGTAACTATTGGATTAAGATAATATTTATGAGATTGTATCTTGGTTGATTATCTTATTATGTTATATGGTATTCTTATGATGTATGATGTTTATTTCATAAAGTTCATAAGGCTATGGTTATATGCAATATGTATGTGTGGGTTTAAGTAATCCTAACCTTGTAGCCTTAGAGGTTGTTGTTAACTAGTAAGTGAATGTGTATGTTAAATGCACTTTATAAAAAAAAATCGGTCGCTTATGATGTTAATTGCAACTTCCTTTAAGGTTACTTGGCGGGGCATTACAATTATTATGTGGTTTTACAACATGTCTTATCAATGTAAGGTTTGGGGACCCAATTTTTTACAAAAAGTCCTTTAAAAGTTGCCTACTGGATAATTGTCCTAATGGGTAAGAATGAAATGAAGCTTAGAAAGCTTTAAATGGGCTCACATCAGAGAAAGAACTGTTGAAAACCAAAAATTCAGGTTTTCAAGGAAGTCAAGTCTAGGTGTATGGACAAGATGGTTTCACCATAAAAAGGATGAAGTGGCACAAGTTACCACAACTACAAAATAAAAGTCCACATATACAGAGGAGGTGGATGAAAGCATGTTACCAAGGTTTTATGGTATGTTTGGAGGATGCTAAAAGGTGCTTTAAGTGTTTTATTGAAAGTTGGGTAATCGAGTTTCAGGTACTCAGGTAAATGGTGCAATATGCAAAATTTAATGTGTGTTACTCAATTTTCCCTAATGCACCAAAAGTCCAAAAATCCACTTTAAGTTAGAATTTTTGTAAACATATTAAAACATGTTATTTTAAATCAGTAATTTGGAAGGAACTAATTTCATGTGTGCCTTGTTTTAATGATGTTCCTTTGTGGTTATTCTTAAAGGGAATTGACAAATGGTGTTTTATTTGTAGGAAAGACGGGTGGCAGGATGAAGTGAAGGTATGGATATTCAGACAAACATATTGCATGAATGAACCATGCAAAGTAGAAGATGTGTGGTTAAGAAGCATGTACAAAGGGAAATCAGATGATCAGGAACATAGGTTTTCTTTGGAGGTTGGGCATGTTTGAAATTTTGTTGGTATTGCCTCAGTGCGAGTGTTCCCCTAGCCCAAAGCGTGAAACTAGAGCCATAAGGTTGGTGGACTAAAATCTATACATACTTGATCATTCTGTGCATCTAGGGAGTTCCTACATTTTGTTTGACAAACAAAAGGAACCCAACTTACCTCCAACATTGGTTTCAAAGCATCAATTGAATAGAAGAGAAAGTAAAAGATGTTGCTGACTTGTTCCAGAATATTCCCATGTCAACTATCACATGCCACATGCTAGTGTATGATTTGTTCTTTTGGATTATTTTAGATGTTATTTTGGAACTCTTTGAATTCCTTGTGATCTATAAAAGGTTGAGATTTTTTCATTTATGGAGGTTCAAAAATTGTGAAATTATGAAGACTTAAAATTGGAACTCTTGCCAATTTTATTTCATTTTCCTATTTTTTGTACTATTCCAATAAAAAAACTTGTATGGTCTATAAAATCTTGCTAATATCAAACCCAATTTTAAAGTTATTTCCTAATATGAAATCCCACATAGCCAATTGTTTGTTCCTATTGTAGAAGCCAATGCGCTGCACTAGATTTGGGTACATATTGACACTATTTGGTGGCAAATAATCTCATGTTTTCTTAAATTCTTGCATCATTCTATACCTAGCTATGAAGTAATCTAGTGAAGTATAGAGTGGTTCTCTTTGATTTAGTTTATATCTTGGTGTATGTGTGGATAATAGTTGGGAGAATTTTAAATCTTAGGATCTTTAGAGTAGATTTTAAATATTTCTTGAAAATGTTTCAAAAAATGATAAATTCATGGAGTATTATCATAAATCTTTCATATTTATGAAGTTGTAGAGAAATATATGTTAAATTTGCTAAGTCTTTGCAAACAATTTGAAGTCATGAAGTATTTCCTGCAAATCATTTGTTTTCATGAGATTATGGAGTGATGTATGTTTAACTTGGCTGAGCCTTTTCTATGTACCATTGGATACCAATGAGAATAAGAAACCATAGAAACCTCGTGATTAACAATAAATTTATGCAATGAACCCTGAGTGAATTTGATGCATCAAGACCTGACATTCCCAAGCCTTGGGATTAACCAATATTACCTTCTAATTTAGGGATTTTTGGTGAATCTTCCAAGAAAGGTAGGTTCTCATGTTCCTAGAGAGAGAATTTATCTACCTATCGGTGTGCATGTGTAACATCCACGTCAACAATTAATATTATAGTTAAGGTTACAATTAATATTAGAGAAAAATAAGGAATCTAGGATTAGTTTAGGATTTAGAGTTAGGATTAAAGTTAAAATTAAATAAATATAGCTCTTCTTCATAACAATAAATATACATTATTTTAAAAATTGTCTTGTTTGAACTTTTTATTCATTTAAGTATATAAAATTTAATAATTCATAAAATAGTTCTTAAATAATTTTAAACTAAATTAAATTAAATCTTTAGAGATATTTTACTTTCAACACAATTCAAATTGTGCATAGTACAAATCAAACTTAGAGTTAAGGTCAAACCTAACAACTATAATATTCACTACCTTAATAATATTGAAATATATTAAGCTTGGAAGAGTCTATTGGTCTCAAAGTTGTATTAACCTACCTCTAAATCATTGTCATGCCACCTTTCTATCAATTAGATAACACATTCTATATCTATCTCTAAATCAACAACAAATACTTTTATTACAATACTAAAAAAAATTAATTACAAATACTAACACTTATCAAACTTCAAATCAATCGATAATATATTTTTTAATTGTACCATGCACATAAACTACACTTTGAACCTCCAATATGACAATATAGACATGACGTTCTTTCAGAAAGGAATAAGGTGGAACATAAGAAGGAAGAATATGGAGCCACTTAATTGACTAAACAAGGTGGAGATTCCTGTCATGATTTGGATAACTGACAAGCTTTGAGAAGCTGATGGGTCCGCTACTCCAAAAACTAATTTTTTTTAAGTCCATGACAGGACTGCCACCGCCTATAAGGGATCTGAACTAGTAAATCCAATGGCTTGCCGACGTCCAAGTCACAGGGCCCAAAGACTCTAGCGGGGTTCATGGACGCCTTGTCGAAAGCTCCTCGGGCCAACATGTTGGCCCCCACGATGAAACCCAATACAAACCGGGGAAAGGCTATCAATGTTCCCTTCGGATCGATGAGCTAAAGCCCAAACGTCATCACGATCTCAAACACCAGCTCACTGCACGCCCACACACCAGACGACAGAGACAGAGTTGTACGTCGTGCTCTACATAAGGCAGCCGTCAGCAGAACTAAAATGAATCAACATAATAAAAAGATAAGCTAGGGTGAGCTACACTCTTACCAGGCTGCCAGTTGCGAGCTTCAACAGCTCCAAAGCCACGATGGCGCTCAGTAGCTGTGGAATCCAGTAGAGAATTTAGTAAGAAGCGAGATAGAGAAGAAGCGAGAAGGGCCACTTCCCGCCAATTCAGGCGCCGAATGTGGCAACCGTGTTGACGTGGCCTCCAGAAATATTGGCAGCCATAGCGACGGCCACAAACAGCCAAAACGTGTGCGAAACCTCCACGGCCACAAATCTGGCTGGTTGACGCGTTGTCCGTGGGTTTAAAGTTCATCCACGATAAAGAGTTACTATACTCTGCTGCCGCAGAGGGTCGCTCGGTAGCCGGTGACAGCCCACCAGCCATTTCGTTATCATCCCCTTCCCGCCCAATCGCCGGCGTTACAATTCACCGGTGGTCGACATTGATCAACACCAGCCCGTCATCAATAGCATGGTCGGTAGACTAAAAATTAAAAATATACAAAAGAATGCTTGGTGGGTAACGCTAAAGTCTAAAGGGTTGCTTGGTCTCATTATTTCAGTATTAACGCGGAGAGGTAGTGATATGGCATTCTTTTCCTCAGAAATATCGGGCGGCCATAGTTGTGAATATGGACAGGAACATTGTGTTCTTCTCAGCACATTCTAAAGTCAAAGGATATGATGTATCGCAATGCTAAGTATCCAATGTTTAATGAAAAAACGTATGGTCTGTGCTGTCTAACGGGGATAGTTTATGCCCCACTGGAAATTAGGTGTCAAAATAGCGTTGTTAGTATTAAATTTCTTGTTGTTTTGTTTCTGTCATGTTAATCTCCCTTCTAGCTTTTTGTATTGCGTCAGATATTTTCATTCTTGGTGTTTCTTTTTTCCACAATGTGCTCAACCATGTCTTTAGACATTTGATCATCAACTACATATAGAAATTTCACTGCTCTGGCTGTATTTTAAACTCTCGAGATAGATTCACAGATTGAAACTAAGATGATTTCTGTCAATTTATCTGTTCAGGCTGCGAATCTATTCAGATAGATTAAAGAACAGCTGAGAGCCAACAAGGATTTGAAACGACAGTCAACGAGCATTGGAAGAGAAACGAACGGCAATTTGTATGTCCAGTGTTCTCATGTTGGTGCTATACCTTTTATATACTGATCAGTTATGTCAAATATCTCTCTATAACTAGATTTATATACTTTTTAAAATGACTAGTTAAGAATGAACTAGTTAGATAAAGTACCTCTTTCACACTAACAAGGTGAGTATAAATAGACTAATTCTCACATAATATAAGCTAAGCAAGCTTAATTGAAGTGTAAGAATTTCCTAGGAATATAGAAAAATAAAAACCTACACTAATACCCCCACCCCCCGCCCCCCCTTTAAGCACAACCTAGGAGGATGTAAAAGAAGATGGGTCCCAAAAAATGAGGCCATGTTAGGTACCCATGTACAAATGTAATGCACAAAATCTCTCACAACCGGAGAAAAGGAGAAAACTCAGTGGGACAAAAATCCTCCCCAAAAGAGACATGAAAATAAGAAAAGGACTAAGAAGCCCTCCTATGGATGACAACAATTGCACCCCAAGCAAAGCTCACAAATGAAGGAAATAGCTCTCAAGGAAGGGTTTGGTGAAGATGTCTACAATCTGATATGATGTTAGACAGTACTTGAGATCAATGATCTCACTATGAATCAACTCCCAGATGTACTGCATGTGGATCTCAATGTTCTTGGTTTGTTGATGATGGACCGGATTGTGAGAGATTTGATCACTCTTTGGCTGTCACAATAGATGATTGTGGGATTCCAAAAGGGAATGCCAAACTTAGTGAGAATGTTCTGAAGCCAGATGGCCTCAATAGCAGCTTTAGCTACTCCTCGATACTCAACCTCTATAAATGAAAGAGCAATAGCAAACTGCTTCTTGCTCGACCAACAAATTGGACTAGAACCAAGGGAGAAGCAATACCTTGAAGTAGACTTGTGATCCCGAGAATCGTCTGCCCAATCTAAATCTGTGTATCCCACCAAGGAAAAATCCATGCCTGCTGCATAATGAATCCAATAAATGTGAGTACCTTTGATGTAGTGAAGAGTCTTCTTAGCTGCTTTCTAGTGAAACTCATGTGGCTCCTGCATGAATCGAGAGACCATGCCTACTGAATATGAAATTTCATGCCTCATATGAGTCAGATAGATGAGACTACCAACAAGCTATCGATACAAAGTGCCATCAACCAAGGGTGAAGAACACTTAGCCTCAAGTCTGACCCCTGACAAAAATGGAGTTGGAGCAAGCTTACAATCAACCATGTGAAACCTCTAGAGAATGTCAAGTGCATACTTAGACTATGCAAGAGTGATACCTAAGGAAGATTGAGTGATCTCAATCCCCAAGAAGTAGTGCAACAAGACCAAATTTGAGATCGAAAAATGATCATGAAGAGTGGTTTTCACTGCCCAAATGGGGGATGTATGACTCCCTGTGATCAACAAGTCATAAACATAGAGAACCAAGAAGGTGTGAGTATCATCTTGCTGCAATATGTAGACATTAGGATGATAATGGCATTGAGTGAATCCCACTACCAAAAGGAAGGAGTCCATCTTGGTGTACCAAGCATGAGGGGCCTGTTTGAGGCCATAGAGAGACTTCTGAAGATGAAACACAAGTGAAGAATCTTGAACAAACCCCTATGGCTTCTCCATGTATATCTCCTCCTAAAGATCACCATGATGTAAAGAACTCTTCACATCCATCTAATGAACATCCCATCTATGTGTTGCTGCTATGGCAAGAACAAGTCAGATGGAATTCATTTTGGCGACTGGTGCAAAAGTCTCAGAGTAGTCAATCCCTGGAACTTGGGAGAATCCTTTAGCAACCAAGCAAGCCTTACACTTGTCAACCGACCCATCTGCTACATATTTTTTTCACTAGACCCACTTGCATCGAACAAGTTTCCTTCCCTTAGGAAGTGGGACAAGATCCGAAGTGTGGTTCCTCTCCAAGGAACTAAACTCTTCTTGCATGGTTTCATCCCACTCGCGGACACTAGAAGCTTCCCCAAAAGTCTGTGGATTGGAAGCTGAAGCAAGAAAGGCATGTGGAGCATCCTGAAATTGTGACCTTGTTCTCCTGTGATCTGAAGGATCCCCTACCCAATCACTTGCTGAATACAAAGTTTGATGAGACCAAAGAGGCCATGTGGCTAGAGAAGGAGGAGAATTTGGAGGAGAATAATCATCCTTTGAATATGAACTATGTGCATCCTCATGATCACTATCATCATCTGAAGTGGAGGAAGAAGACTCCTCATCATGATCTGAAGTATTATGAACCTCTGAAGAACTATCATCATGATACAAGGACTCCAAGTTGATGGTGGTAGAAGAAGTATCAAGAGAAGGACTAGAAGTACTCTCCTCAAATTAAACACTCCTCTCAATGAACAACTCATGTGTGGTAGGATGAAGAAGCTTGTAGCCTTTAACATCATCTGGGTAACCAAAAAGTATGCAAGGATTTCTCTATAGATCCATAGCCTTACATTTCTCTGTTGGAATGTAAGCCCATGCATTAGAGCCAAACACTCAAAAGTGTTGAACTGATGGTTTTTGACCAGTCCAAGCTTGAAAACAAGTTACCCCCTTCACAACTTTATGGGGAATGTGGTTCTAGATATAACACGTACAATTAATGGCTTCTACATAGAAAGATGGTGCTAAATACTTGGAGTGAATCATGCAATTAGCCATATTTTTCAAGGACTGATTATTTCATTCTACAACTCCATTCTATTGAGGACTATAGGGGATTGTATGCTACAAATCAATGCTCTCTAAAGCACAATACTGAACAAATATGTGGTTGGCATATTCCCCCCATTATCAGTACGTAGAAATTTGATAGATTTTCCAATTTGTTTCTCTGCAAAATCCTTACACTCCAAGAATTAATCAAAGACTTCAGACTTTTGCTTGAGAAAGTACACAATGGTGGCCTACAAAAATTATCAATGAATGTCAAAACATATCAAGCTTTACTAAAAGATGGTTGTTGAAATGGCCCTACCAAATCACTATGTACCAACTCCAAAAGATGTGAGGCTCTCCAAGATTTTCCTTTGTCAAAGTTGTCTTCAAGATGTTTGCCAAGAATGCAACCATGATAAAAACCTTTAGAAAAGTGCACTGTAGGCAATCCTATAACCATATCCTATTTGTTGAGCTATTGCAAATAATGGTAGTTCAAGTGTCCAAACTATTGATGTCATAAATTATTCACAACATCTAAATGAGTGAGTAGAATAGTCGAGGGTGGATTAGGAACAAAGTGATAGAAATAATAAAGTTGACTGATGATCTACTCTCCCAACTCCAATTGTAGAATCATTTCACATCTCACAGATCACCACTGAATCAGGAGTAAACTTAACTCTCTTACCTGTACCTATGTGAGTGATTTGATTGATAGATAAGAGATTAGTTGATAATGAGGGCACATAAAGAACATCCTAAAATGTGGCATCCCCCATATCAATAGACCCTCTCCCACATACCTCAAGTAGAGTATCATCACCCATCAGAATGGAAGGCATAGATCATGGCTCCATAGACTTAATTTCATCTTTAGTTGAAGTCATGTGGTGTGAAGGACCTGAATTAAGAACCCATGGGGATGATGGAGAAGCAACAACTACAAGGGTCTTTCCCTTTCCTTTCCCCTTATTGTTTTCTTTGGCCTTGTGAGAACCCTCCTCTGAACTCTGTTTGATAGAATCAAGAACACTGAGATTATTCTTCTCAAGAATGTGTGTCAAATAATCCACTTTTTTCTTCAAACACTTGTGCTCATCATGATTGAGTTTCTTTTAATAGGCACATTTAACCTTCTCTTTCTTAGGATTTTTTCCCTTAGAAGATTGGGTCTCATTGGATTCTTTTGAAGCAACTAGAATCTGGTCCTTTTTCTCCTTGATATTTTTTTTTATCCTTATTTTTACTACTGTGTCCTTCTTGTTCTTTTGTACCTTGGTTGACATTCAGGGCATGTGACTTAAAGGATTTAAGAGGGCCCATATCGATTATCTTATCTTGTTCCCATGTGAGAGAGATAGGAAAATCATCCAAAGATGGCATAGTGAACTGTGTCCCAAGTGCACCCTTAGTAGCATAGAAGGTAGAAACAAAGACAAAGTATTCTGAACTTAGTTTAGAGAGAATACTAAGAACTAGTTGTTCATCTTTCTTATCAATACCACATTGTTTTAACTATAGCCTTAGTGATTTCAATTTTGTGAAAAAATCTTGAATTGTGTTGAAATTGCTTGGACTTAAAACTAATTACTTCAATTTTTAGCATATGACCCCTCATTGAATCTTGTGTGCCAAATAATGTTTCTAGCTTCAAGTCCAAATTTCATTTGGTGAATTGAAAGACTCAATGTGGAATAGTAAATCAGGATAAATAGACAAACAAAATGTTCCATAGGCCTCATCACATTTTTTAAACCACTTAGGCTAATCTTCATCTTTAGTAGGCTCAGTTTCAAGTCCCACTTTTATGCTATGTAATCCATATTTCCTTAAGTATATTTTCATGCTTGATTTCAACTCAAAGTAGTTGTAAGGAGTTAATATGGGTACTATTGTTTGATCCATGATGAATAAATGCAGAAAAGAGATGTTGAAAAGAAGAGAACATACACAAGAAAACCCCTCCTTTTAACTCAAAGAAAGAACCCCTCCAAGCTAATATAATTTGGCACTTTATAATTAGTGCATTTAAAACTTCCACTAGCAGTAATATTTAGTTGTCTTGACCTCAATGCTTTACGAAATTCTCACACATTTGGTGTATGTTGAAAGTATAAAAATGGATTCAATCCGAGTGAAACTACAACACCACCATGATCTACTCGAAAAATAATTCACTTTCAAAAAAATAATTACCTGAATCTGAGATCGTATGAGAAAGTTATGAGTCTTCAAAGTTCCCAAGATGAGAATTGTATAGTGTCACTAGTGAGAATTTGCAATTTCTAAACAATTACTACATCAAAACAAAAAAATTCTTGCATTGGTGCAAAGAGCATGAGAAAATAGCCTAATTAAGAAAAATCTTGAGAAATAGAGCCAATAGGAGTGAGAACAAAGTGCTTGAAAACTGCCTTCAAATTTGCAACTGTCAACAGAGAGGGGGTTTGCTGAAACATTGAAAATCATTTTCTACCAAATATATAATCTGCATCCAAAAACTAGCAATGACCCAAATGGTTTTTTTCTGTAACAAAAAATGACCCTAGAAGTGAAAAAACGTCCCATAAAGGCTCAATCAGCTACCTAAGTCAAGCAAAGGCATGCTAAAACCTACAAACAAGATCTTCATAAATCCTTTCAGATTCTTGAAATTGTTTGAAAACGTAACAAAAGAGCATACAAGATTTTGAAGAAAATTGTAACAAAGCTTATTAGGCCCACCCCAAAAAACTCTCAAATAAGGAAACTACAATCTATATTGCACTAGAACTACTCTGATACCATATTAGAATCTAAAAAAATGAATAACCCAAAAAACTAGTGCAAATAAATAGATATGAAATTGTGAAAACAAATGACACAAGATTAAAATAGCAACATAGAATTAGTCTCGACAAGAGTAATGCAAATGCTCCAAAAGAAAAATAACATTATGAGGATGCAAAAGCAAAGACATATTCAACTTGAGAATTGAGATTACAAAGGAAATGTCTTGATTATATAGGCCAAGGAGAGAGATAGATGCAACCATATTATGACAAGTGTTGGCATCCGATCAGGTATGACAACTCATGTCATTAAAGGCTCAACCACCTTACCCCTACGTAAAGTTAAGTTAGTGTGAAGCGAACTTTAGTGGAGAACTAGTTAAGAATGAACTAACTAGATAAATTACCTCTTTCACACTAACAAGGTGAGTATAAATAGACTAATACTCACATAATATAACCTAAGAAAGCTTAATTAAAGTGTAAGAATTTCCTAGGATTATAGGAAAATAAAAACCTACACTAACAGATATTTGTTATTTAAATTATAATTATTATATTTTTAAATAAGATATGTCCTAAAATTTGAAGGATAAATTTGAATAGATAATTATCACAAAAACTTACTTCACAAGCATGATCAAAATTGTCAAATTTTATAGGCCTTTCCCATACATACACATTCTTATACATTTATTTGCATTTTATTGATTTTTTTCTAGGTAACTATATACAGATCACTTATTGCACTAACCATTATCAAACATCCATTATGTGTACAAATTTCATGTTCTACCATCTTCGATCATTTTCATAACCCTACATCTATAGATTCAACCCTTCACTCTTTAAATTTTAAATCAAAATTTGTAAAACTCCCATTAATTTCACTATTCATTATGAGCCAATTAGACATATGTTTTAACAATTTGAATATATGTGCATGTACTAAAACACATTCATTTGTATATATTTTACATCCTCTCACATTCAATCATCATTTCTCATCCTAAGAGTATCTAATGAGTAACCACTAGAAAAACACTTCAATTTCATGCCCTAAAATGAGACTACATATTTATTATAAGATATTGTGTGTTGTCTACTAATATTTTACATGAGTTTTTATTGATTGACTTAGGAGATCATGCCACACTACAACAGAATACTAATCCTCTAAATTTATTTCTAAATATCTTTAGTCCTTACACTAAACTAGAGGGCATAACCAATGAGGTTAGATCTATATAGTAGTTCAAGGGTGATCCCACAATAGTGGTTTACAATTTTTGGCCAAACTGGACACTAAGATTATTGTTTTTAACTAAATATTCACATTCGAGCACCTATAGTGGCTAAACCGTGAGGAATTTGAAGATGATGCAAAATAGAGTCTTGTCACATTTTTTTTGTAGATTCTGAAAATATTTTTTTCAAAATTTTTGGAATCAGATTGCACTTGTTTTTCCATCTCCCACGAAAACTGGGTTTTTTTAGAAAATAACATTTTTAAAAAGTGATGCACACCATATAATGCATAATTTTTTTTCCATGAAGGATAAAATTATATTTATTTCAAATTTAGATTTTGAACTCTGATATCTAGTGCTTCCACTTGGTTAGATAGTTTTTTATTGAATATTTGTTCTTTAATCAAGTTTTGAACTCAAACTAATTACAATTCAGACATAGCTTGACCGTATAATGTGTAACTTTTTTTGTATATATTGAAATTCAATTTTATTTTTTTGTTGGATCAAGGACTTCAATAACTAGTGTACTCATATTTTTTATTTTATTTTTTGATAATCTGCTATTTTTCAACATGTGCAGAACAAAGACCTTCATTTTCGATGAAAAACATATGTTTAATAAAACTAAAAAAATAAATACATAATAAAACTGAAACATATTAAAATTATATTCATTGGATAGCTCATTCTGAGGACTACCATAATCATTTGAAATTAATTTTAAATGAATTCATTTGATCCCCCAAAAGGTAAATCAAAAGTAATTTTTTATCAGCATTTTGATAGGTGTAAAGGAGACTCATTTATAGGTATCATTTAAAACTAGTGAGGTTCTATCCAAGGGCGTTTGATCTAAGGTGGTTTGATCAAACCCTCTTCAATTTGAATCCTTAAAATGGAACTTTTTAAGGCTTAAATCATTATATTTTCTAAAAGTATGTGATTTCTGCAAAAATCAGTTCCTCTCAGAAATTGTAAACTAGCTTTGTGGGATCACCCAGAAGGATAATATACAAGCATGAAAAGGGCCTAGATTTGTAAACGTGACCCTAAATAGAGCACAAGTCTTGTGTAGAACATAAGGAATTAGATTAATAGAGATTTTTCATTTCTTGGTCTATAGAAAACCTCAATAAAATAGTATGGAATCTTTAAAAAAAATATTTAGCTATTCAAATTCTAACTTCAAATTAAACACAAAAAATGTCCTATGATTTTGTTAATTTTGTCCAAGAAATTTTGGGCTCCAAGAATTTTTGAAATGACTTAATTTAAATATTTTTACCAATAAAACATATGAACTAGGAAACTAATAATCATTCAACAACAATGACTTAGATCTTCTCAATTTTGTGATTTACTAAGAAGAGAACTAATACAAATAGTCAACTTCTAGAAATAAATGATGAGATCAAGTCACAATTAAAATTAGAGAAATATTATTTTGATTTGTATCTCAATAGAAAGGACATTCATACAATAGCAAGAAAATAAAATCCAATAGCTACAATAAATTAAAATCAAACTCTCACAAGCCATAAAAAATAAGATATTTCCAATGCCTCAAATTTAATAATTTTGGCACTAAAATGCAAATAAGATGTCTTAATTTGAAAGAAATGACTTGGAAAGCCTTATGAATATGAAATTATTATTTTACAACACTTACAATAGAAAAAAGGCGAAAACAAAAAATAAAAAAAATTCTCCACATAACAAAATTCAATTTTTTGTTCTGCTTGGTTTACCATGGCATTGCCTAGTGGGGCCCTAGCTGGTGCCCCCTTCCAAGAATGCTTCCATAGTGTCAATAGCCTTTGCTGGGATTTTGAACCTTTTCGTAGGGTTTTATGGGACTAAAGTTAAAAATTCCCTATTGTTTGATGGTGTCTCATCTTGAGATGCAACAAAAGCATGCATGTCACCATGCCCAAGATTAAAATATTTTTTTCAAAGGAAAATCTGATTTCATTTATGGAAAAATTGGTTGGTGATGGTTATTTTTCAAAGAGGTACAATAAATCTCCTACTACTTCAAGTGCATGTTGGGCGATTGACAAACTAGAGTTCATAGTTCTAGACAAAATAATGGATGAGACTATTGTGAGCCTTCTATTATCACTCATGGGTAGTTTTTTGTCCTTCAGACCAAATATTGATCAGATGCATAAATTGATTGATTAAAATTCGAAACTAAAAGGTGATGTGAGTGTTAATGCCATGTCAAATGTTCTATTTATCTTAAATTTTTTGAACCATGAAGATATGATTAAGACTCTCACTGGAGGTCTATGGATCGTGGATAAGAACTTCAAAAAATACCTTTCACTTTGTAAGTGGAAGCCTAGTCTAAAACCTATGATGGATCTAGGCTCAGTTGCTCCTACTTGGATTAGGCTTCCAAGTCTTCCCCTTGAGTTTTGGAATCAACTTTTTTTTAAGGTATTACCAACTCCTCTGGAAGCCTACTAGTAGTTGATAAGGTTACTATTCAATGAAGAGATTGGTATAAATACCATAACAATACACATATGAGTAAGTGGTGTTGTGTGTCCTACAAATCTAGTATGACCATACACTAGATACACTTCAACAAGCATGACTCTACTAACTAGAATGCAATCTTGAACGATAGTGAACCAACTAAGTGTAAGCAACAAATTTTACACCTACTTTGGCCAGAGGTTTCATATATAATAATTCCCCTTCCTATGAGTAGATTCATATGTTCACCCACTCTTACTCGACTTAGAAACTATAATGACCACTAAACCTTAAGGTTACACTTACAAATAAAGATCAATAAATTAACAAAATCAATAATTACAACATAGACCTTAAAGGCTTGACACATTCACTAGATTACCCTTTCCTATGATTGTAAAGTTGGGTTTCAGTAACTACCTCAAATTCAAGTACATATCCCAATCCCTACATAATGACTTACCCTTTTTCATATAAGGTACATATATCTATTCAAGAACACAAGTTCTCATCCCCAACCAATATAACCAAAAAATAGGTATTCCCATAACATTATCATCCAATCCAATTCTATTCTACTATGACTCTAAATCATTTTATTGCAATCAATCATAAACATTCAACAAATATATACACATTATTATAATATAGTGATTATTCAACAAATTTATCTTTCAAATATATATAGACATGAAACACTCATATCACACTCTATATAAATTCCCTAATTCAACCAATGAAGACTCAAAAATTCATTTTTATCTTTTTAACAAGAGAATGCATACAATAATAGCTCAATATTATTCAATAAGCACACAATTCAATTCCAAAATAGAAGATATTAAAATCGATAGAATATCAAGTATTTCTAGACAATAACGCTTCTAACAAGTAAAAATATTGCAACTTCTTCCAAACAACTATGCTTGAAGCCTCATACTTTCTCAGCTTCATAAATCAAATTCACCTCTCTCAAGAAATTCACACAATATCATTAAAATTATTCTCTCAACTCACTTAACAAGCTTCTTTCTATCTCACAAAATAGCTCTATATTCATAATCATGGAAATTAAAATTTAGTGGAATAATCTTAGGAATATGATGGATGAATAAACAATGAAATGTTTCTCTCAATTTATAGGAAATAATGAGGAATTAGATGCTAAAGATTAGCTAATAGATATTCCACCTTTCCTTATTTCTACTACCTTCTCAAATAGAAAACATGAACTCAAATCAAAATCTTAAACTATGCATGTTGAATGGCAAGTTGGGCACCCTTTTCTCATGTTGTTGGCAATAGAAAGTTGACACATAAACAACCTCAATCATACTTAGTTTCTACCTCTATTGCTGAGTCACTAAAATCAAATTACTCATACCTTTTTACCAAGTCAAAATGATTGGAAAATTTGATAGTGAATATAAGGCCCCTCCCTTTATATCATAGTGACAACGCCTTTTATTCTAAACTTATTCTATTCTACTATGTAAATTTAGAGTGCATTATTTAGATGATATAAGATCTATCTATGTCTAAGTGCCACTATACTTTTAGTTATTTGATTCTAAGAGTAGATTAGTTAAATTCTAATGTGAATTCTTATAACATTAAACTATTTATTAACTAAATCTACATTGGTAGAAGCTATAATTTGTCATGCTATAATGTGAAATTCTAAGGCCCCCTTGTAGCAGTAGTTCTTTTTGATCATTTGACTCATGTTGATTGTGAATTAATCCTATAGTATTCACTTGAGGTTCCTCATATCAATTATTATGACTAAATTCACTAAAGGAACCTTAGAGGTTTTAGTAAAAATAGATAGTGTAGATTCCATCCCTATAGTATCACTTAACTTAGAGAAATTAAGATAACAAGTAAATGAAAGATGATGATTTTAGGGTCTATACTACTATTGATCATGAAATTATGATCTACATAGATTATAAAATCATACCTTTACTTAAAATTGGGTGATGTTAATAGCGAGTCAATCTAGTAGGGATGTTTGACATAGCTATAGTTAGATTAGTTTGTTGGTAATATGATTGTTATTGATGTCAAACGAGGTACCCCTTTAAGGTCAAAAGGATATATAAGTGGTATCATATGAGGAGTTGTTGCTTGAGGTTAAAGGGAATAATGGGCCTTAGGGTGTCATTACAAAAATCCTTGAATATTTTCAAAATTTGAGGTATCGGGCCTTCAACTTACCTTGTATCACTTGCTAAAGAGAAAAGAGTTAGTAATTTTTCAACTAAGTCTGATCAAGCTTCGGACTTCGGGCTTGAGGCTTACTCTCTACTGCAAGAAATCAAACTTCGAGCTTTGGTCATACCTTATACTGAATTCATTAAAGAAATAAAGGAAGTCGGAGTTAAGTGCAAAAGACATTGGACTTCAAGCTTCGATCATACCTCTTATCGAGTGCCTCAAAATAAATAAAGAAATTTTGTGTAAATTTTGGAAGGTTTCAGACATCAAGCTTTGGTTATACCTCATACCAAATCCCTCAAAGAAAGGAAGTAAGAGTGCTAATTCTGAGAAGGTTTTAGACATTGGACTTTGGCCATACCTCATACCAATTGCATAAAGGAAAAGGAAGTTTGCATGTGTTAATTCTGAAAAGGCATCAAGAATTGAGCATTAGGATTAAGGCTTATGCCTTAACTAAATGTTAAGAAAGTGATGAAATATGTATGAGGGAGACCCAAACCCGACACCCAAAATAGTTTGGGAGTTTGTGGGTCGGTGTTAAGGCTTATTTCATACCGAGAATGTTAAGAAAGAGGTATAATGAAACCCTAAACCCTAACACTTGAAATGGTCTTGATGTTTAAAGGTTGGTGATAAGGCCTTGGACTTAACATGAAATAGAGGTGGGGAAAGATGAAACCTCAAGTACCAACAACTGAAATAGTTTCAATGTTTGCAGGTTTGCTTGAGGTTTATGCCTTAATATTTTTGAAAGCATGATGTATAGAGAAAGCCTAAAGGTTGGCACCTAAAAGGGTAAAGCCTATGAAGGAAATTTTTGAGCTTCATAATTCGGTAGGAAGTCTCATGCCTTACCAAAAGGATGGTATGTGGTAAAAGTTAAGGATGAACCCTGTCACTTAAAATTTCTCTAATGTTCATGTCTCTGTGTTAAGGCTTATGCATTAACATGAAACAAAGGAATAATTATGAGTTAAACTTGAACCCTGACACCCAAAAACGGCTTTAGTGTTCATGGATTTGGTTGTAAGGCCTATGCCTTACCAATTGTTGGTATATGATAAGAATTACGTTTGAAGGTCGATACTCAAAAGGGTCGTCTATCAATGCTTAAGATTATTTAAGACATTGTGAGTTGGCAAGTTGTCCTACACCTTAACATAAAGGCATGAAAGTGATAAGGTGGAGGAGAGAACCCTAACATGTGAGAAACTCATGCATGTTTTAGAGGTTGGTGGGAAGGTTTGTGATGGAGTAAAGGTAGGAAAAAGGTAAGGGTAAGGATGATGGCCAAACCCTAATAGGTTTAAAGAGCATTGGGCATATGTGTCTGGACTTGCTTGTTAAGATCAGTTATGCACTTCAAGGATGAGGCAAGAGGAATTAGTGGTCTCCAACCTCTAACAACTTAAAGCACTATTTTAAACCTCACGCTTCAATGTTTCAAAGGTTAGTGTGTTGGTTTGCGATGATGTAAAGCCAGGAAAATGATAAAGGGTAAGGCCAATGGCTGAACCCTAACATGAATAAAGAGGATCAAACATCCCGGTTCAGTCTTATTTCTTGAGGCCTTTCCAAAGCATTTCAATCATGAGGTAGAAGGTAGAGGGTAAGGCCGATGACCAAACCTAGATATGGTAAGAAGCTTCAAAAATAGGTGTTCAAGATTGCCTCTAAATTTCTTCAATAAAATTCAAGTGTGAGGGAAGGTGGATACTCGACACCCAAACCTTGAAGGTTGATAAATGTAATGTCAACAAAATGAAGCAGTAATATTTCCATTCTGTGAATGCTTGCATTGAGTGGGGTTGACCAATGCAAGTATGCAGGATAGGGACACATGGAAAGAATTGATTGCTTCACCTGATCCACATATTTTTTGTGAATCAATAGAGACCTACAACCAAAATTAAAGAAGGTCAAATCAGTCGATGGTGGTGTTCTAAAGCAAGAAAATTAATTGAGATGCATTAGACCATGGCATGAAATTTAAGATCGATTACCTACATTCAAAGGATAGATTGTGTCAATAGCTAGGGATGGAGCTAGTGCACAAAAAATGACATGTCAGCTCCAAGCAACATTCTTGTAGAGGAATGAAGTAAATGGATGCCACCATTAATGCAAAGTCTGGTGATGAAAATTGGAAGAGATCGAGAAAACAAAGAAATGATATTAAATGCAATACAAACCCTAGTTGGAAAATCCAAAAAATAGCCAAGGCAATAAATTAGGTCAATACTTGGCTTGAGGGAGGTAGCTTTTCAATGAAGAAAAGAGGAATGGAGTTCATTTTCTTGGGGATGAAGGAGGATGTGATCTTCAAGGGAAAAGGGATGATCACCACAAAGAGAGAAAATGAAGCATAAGGAAATAGAGAAGGTAGGGGCTAGGCATGACACTTTTCTCCAAGCAATGGAGATTAGAGCACACAAAATCACACTACATTTTAGAATTATTGTATGTTTGAAACCTTTATAGGGTTTCATGGTGGAAAAAGGATTTGTGGAGTAGAAGTAAAGTTTCAAGACCACACCTCAGGCCCTTGGAGAATATTTATGTAGGTATTGGATTCTATCTTTAGTTGGTTTTAAGAATACCCAACTCGAATCTCATATATATAGATGCATTTACATGTTTGACCCTATCATGTGTATTGGGGGCATTGGCTATGTATTTTGTGTATTGATTTAGTGCGGTAATATTTGGGATTTTTTGTTTATACCTAGATCGTATGCATGAGTGTTTGGGTTATGTGTTTATAATTTTTTCTTCCATCAACCATTCCATTGGTCTCAAGTGAAATCCTTTTTCATAAGCCATCCAAGGAAAACTTTAGTGGTTAATCTTCACCAATTAGCGAATTTTAGTTATTAGCCAAGTCAAAATTGGTGAATTAATCACACCCAATAGGGTGACCAAATTGCTTGGATTTTATTAATTATCGGTCGAATGCATGTCCATTCACCATCAAAAAAATTATGAGGCATATTTAAGTAATACATTTTCCATAACAAACTACGTGTTTCAAATAGACCAATTAATATTTTTACCTAGAATCCCAGAAGCATGTAATAAAACACCTACATATTCGCCAATACTATTAACACAACATTGTATCAGGACCCATTTTCCCAATTAAAATTTACAAATAGTTGCATTTGAAGACCCATTTCACCAATTAAAATTTATAAATAGTTTCTAACAAGGAATTATTTTTCCAATAACATTAAAAAATAATTACATTTGAGGACACATTTCACCTTGAAAATTACAATGTATCATTGTATAAGCACGTAGGATTTTCCAAATTTTTAATATACCATTTAAAAATCCAACGAACTTTGCCAAATATGGATTTATATAAATACAATCAAAACTGTCATTTGTTCTTACACATTTTGTTCAGTTCTAAGGTTTTTGATTCAGAAGTTGGGAAAATTTGAAAACATAAACTTAAAGGTGAGTGATCATTTCTTCATAGTGTTAATATTATAATATTTCTTTATCTCTTTTCCATTCTTGATTCAATCTTAAAGATGATATTTAGTAGGGAATGAGATCTATATTATCTATCCTTCTTAAACAAGAAGACTTTTTTTTCCAGCTTTTATTCAAAGTGAGAGATCAATATGGCAAGCAGTAAGGGTAAGAATCCTCAACATGGTGAAGGGATTGGGAGGCCATAAAAATTCCCAAAATGTAGAGGTACCATACAATCTTACTTTGTAGTTAGCAATGCTTCAGATCCATTAGATCAAGATGGAGCTACATCATCAACTCTTCCACCAAATATTAATGAAGAAGGCATTCAGAATACCTCACCGCCACTAGAAGGTCAAGGTGAGATTGTCATTGAGTTAAATCAAAAGGTATCAAATAAGGATGGAAATACCACAAAAGATGTTCCAAGGGATACCTTGGTTAGCCAAAATGAGATAATTGACTTGAATCAAGATGATGTTGGTAGCAATAAAAGAAAAGGAAAATAAAAAATGGGGCGTGAGTGGGAAAGGACAAGGAATTTTCAACTTGGTTGGTTGTCAAAGTACCCATTCATTATACTAATGGGGAAATAAAATGATGTTGAAAGTGAAATAGAATGCATGTGTATGATTTATAGTTGGAAATGTAGAAGAGATAATACATTGCAACTAAAGGTTGACACTATAGAAAATCATATCGGTAAATTTTATGAAAAAAAAATCATAGATGGAAAGGAGCAATCAATCGTACAATGGAAATCAAAGGAACAATGTCTTCATGTTAAGTATGTCACAAAATATGAAGATCATAAGCAAAGAATACCAAACCTTGTTGCATGTAAAGGTACACTTGAGGCTCAATTTGGAAAAGCAATGGAGGGATCAAATCTATCAAAAACTATTCAGATGGGTGTTGTTTTTCATATTTTTTCTAGAGAGCATCCTATGACAAACTACCCAAAATGTTCTAGTTTATTATATTTTTTGGGGGTTCCTCAATTTCCCTTCTCACATTGGTCAGTAAACGTTGGATGGGAATGGACAAACTATCTTTCTATAGTGGAAAAGGAATGTTTAAAGGAGAAAGTAAAAGAGTCAAGCTTCATTGCATTATCTTTAGATGAAGTAACTGCGGTAGAAAATACTTCTTGGGTTTGTATCCATTTGTATACTATAGAACAACATGTTCACCAAACTCATCTTCTTTGTGTTCATATAATGAAGGATAGTTCAATATCATAAAATCTATTTGAATTAGTCAAGAAATATTTGAATGAAATTGTAGGTATGGATGAGTTGAAAATTGCCAAAAATTTGGTGTGTGTAGGAGCTGATGGAGCTGTAGTGATGCAAGGTCAAAGGAGTAGTGTTTGCACAAAGTTACAAACTACTTGTGTACCATACATTCTTGACATTCACTACATGTTCCATAGAATGAATTTAGCATTCAAAATTGTAAGCAAGTTTCCTATAGTATCAAAAGTTGAAAATCTAGTCCCCGAGATCTACGCATACTTCTACCGAAGTCCAAACTGTTTCATAGAATTTCAAATTTTCACTGAGGGAATAACACTAGTAAACAAGCTTCTCAAGGATGTTGATACCATATGGATCTCCTTGCATAGACCAGTGCAATGAGTTCTTTCAGAATATCAATCCTTGATTGGAGTAATGTTTGAGCATCGCAACATAGTAGACAAAGCTCCTGACCTCTTACATAGGTTAACTGATATAGAGACACCCTTGACTTTAGCCAGTCTTCTCCCCATGTTGGATGTAATGAAAAATATTGTGAAGAAAGCCCAAGATAGAACTATGTATATTTATGAATATGCCAATCTATCTAAACATACATGCTTGGCCCTCTATCATCTATATCTAGATCTAACACAAGAAAACCCAAATTATTTCAAGTGGTAGAAAATTACTGATTTGAATAATCTTGATAATTATTTATAGTTATATGCAAGCGGGCACTTATGTATTTGTGTACATGGATATGAGATAACAATGTACCATTGTAAGATAGCCAAGCACTCTACTAGAGAAGTAGGTGTTAACAAGGAAGAATTTAACAACATTGTTAAATCTTTTAGTGATAATTTGAAGGAAATAGAAAAATCTCTTTCCTCAAAGATTCGTGAAAGATTCCCTTGACATGAAATACTTGAAGCCATGGGTATTGTGTATCCTCAATTTTGGGTAAACCGAGATGACCCAAAATATTTTCATGATAAAGTGAAAATCTTGATCAAATAATTTTTTAAAATTGTAACATACAATGAGCGAACAATAGAAGAAATTTTAGATGAAGCTAAGCCTAGACTATAATGTAAGAATTTTTCAATAGCTAGGAGGGACCGGTATGATTCCATGGGCATGGAGAAGGCCTTTGAATAGGGATCAATAAAAAAGGTTTAGACAAACTTAGGTCAGAGTGAAATATTGTGTGGTACAATATCAAAATATTTCAAACTTGTTAATTTATGTCAAACAATGATATTGGGGTTAGTGGAGGATGAGAGAGTTTTTAGTACATTGGAATTTTTGAAATCAAAGTTAAGAAACAAACTAGACAAGAATTTGGAAAAAATTTTGAGGATGAAAGGAACTGTGTATAATGTCAAAATAATTCCTTTTGAAAGGGCACTCACAATTTGGAGGTCCAAATGTGAAAGAAGAGGGACCGAGTTGTGCAATAATCCAATTCCAAACATTTGTACTTGTGGCATTGGTAGTAGCAGTGGGGAAAATGGAATTGACACAATGAATATTGAATTTGAGATGCAGGCCAAAGAAAATGAAGAGCAGACTCAGAATCAAGATGACTCTTTTACTTTATCTCAAGATGAATGGTAGTTTTAGGACCCTGAATCCATTTGGGAAATGGAAGTGAATTAGCAGCTTTTAGGTATTTATACTACACTTCATTGATCAGTTTCCATTGTTTCAATCTGTAGTTGATGATATTTTATATTGTATTCCATGAAATTGTGAATCATTGCACTTCATGATATTTTATTTTATATTGTAGTTCATGAATCATATTCCAAATTGTAGTTGATGATATTATATATTGTATTCCATGAAATTGTGATATTTTATATTATATTCCATGAAATTGTGATATTTAATATTTTATATTGTAGTCCATGGTATTGAATTTGATATGTGATTTTGCATCATTTTTAAAGAAAAAACACTTATCACACTACTTATAAATTCCTATTGCATTTCCATTCACACAATCTTTGATAAATAACTAAAAAGGAATATTAATCCATTCCTTGAACATAAGCTAATAGTTCAACATCCATAACTTATAAATAACCATTGATTATTTTGAGTCAGATCATAGTGAATACAATACTACAGAGCAAGATGGGTCAATATTATATTCAAAATTAAAGATATTATAGTGTATTTTCCTTTTACCTACATTCTAGTAATCTAATTCAAAGTTGACTGGGTTTTACCTATTCCTAGTCTTTTAAGTCATTTCTTATGCCTTTGCATTTTCTTACTCATCGGCCCCTTGAGCCTAATGTTCTTGGTTTCTACTCGTCGAATCCTTATAAATCTTGCCTTGTCTTATGTAGGTCCTAAAATTATTTAATTCTTGTCCTTTCCCTAAGTTTGGGTTTTAATATTTTATCAATATCATTCATGTTATAAACATAGGTAGGCATCCTATTTTAAGTCATGTAATAAGTGCATGTGCTTATTAAAATTCTTTGTTATGATTGGTGGGTCCCATTAACTAGTTTCTATTGGTTCCCATCCTATGGGATTAAGTTAATCAAATTAAGGAGCTGACGGGATAATGGATAGGTGACACCTGGACACCCTTTTGGCACGTTCTACCACTGCTCGATGGCACTGACGACTAAACATGTTCAAATTAATGGTTAATATTTTTTGATGGTTGGATCTAAGCATTTGATCCTAGCCATTCCCCCTGGTCTAGGATTGTTATTCATCCAACATTACCCTTTCTTTAATCTTCCTAAGTTAAGAATGACTTAAGTCTTAAGTCATTAATATCAAGGGTATTTGTCACGTTGACCTAGTTGGGTCCTCTTCTCTAAAACCAAATTTTATGCATGTACTAATTTTCCAACCATTAGATCAGAGCATTTAATCTTGGTCATTCCCCATCAGCCTCATGAAAATAAAATAATACTTTCTAAAATGTTGCAGGGTTAGCAGATTGAAGACATGTGTTCCATTGCAAGTGTGGGGCACGGTCTCCATTGACATACCTGATGCCTTAAGGTTTTAAGTCGATGAACCACATGCAACATTGAGATTTAATCTCAATTGTTCCTCACTCACCCTATGGGAATAAAATAATGTTTTATGAAAAGCAGCGGGGTTAGTGAGCGAATGACACGTATTTCTTCTACCTCTTGGAAAAGAAAGGTGGAGCCCACAAAATGAATGATTCAATATTCCAGCCAGTAGAATTTCATTGGCTGAAGGATAGGTGAATGATGGTGATGAAAATTCAAACCTTGTTGAATCAATCTGAATCATCTAGAGTGCCATCTCATAAGGAGATCAATGGTTGATATTCAAAATCAAAGATGTGAACATGAGAGCCATGTTTCTTCGCCCAAGTGAATATTAATGGAAAAAAAGAAATCCAAAGCTTCCCAATCTCTACTTAAGTTCATGTAAAAGATTGGTTTTTTGCATAATTGAAGATTGAAAATGATTTTGAAGCATCTAGGAGATTAAGAAGAGCATTCTAGAGTTCAACACAATCAAAATTATGGTTTCCTTCAAGAAAAAAAGTCGTAAGTAAAAAAATCCATTCTTTGTGCTTTATCCAAATAGTCTTGAATTAGGGTAAATATTCACTGTCTTTCAATTGAATTGGTTTGCATGCTCTCTAGTTGCTTTATAGTGGTGTGAAATTACGTATAAGTTGTATTTTTTTGTCAAACCCATTGAAATTGTACCTTTGAGCCATCACCTAGGTTTTGAATAGCCAAGGTAGGTTTTGAACCTCTCTGTGTTGAAACCCTAGATTAATCTAAACTCGCCTTGTTACCAATGGCGCCCAAAGTACAAGTTCTCACTTTTGAAACCATGTGTAGGCCTATCTCCCAAGAAATTATTGATCAATTAAAACCCTCAACTAGAAATAAGGTCGAGGGAGTAGCCCTATTCTATGGCCCTAGAACTATAAATGGATTACTCGACAAGAAATGTTTTATCAAGGATGTCGAGTTCCCTACACTCGATGGGAATTTTTCAAAAACTAGTTTGGGAATAGAAATTATGGATTCCCTATTTGTAACACCTTGAGGTTGGATATGGGGAATCTATTAATTACAAACATATACATGGATGTAGATCTATTCAAATATATAGTTGCAAGGTATGACCCTATTTCTAGAGTGGTTAGGGCATATGGTGGTGTTGAAATTGTTAAGATAACAAAGGAAGAGATTGCAAAACTTTTCAAGTTGCATGAGTGGAGTCAGGACATGATCCCCATTGATCTTGATGTTTTTAGAAAATAATATGAGAATACTAAGGTTTTGTTTAGGAAAAAAATGTTACACATACACACTACAAGTAATGGGGTTGGGAAGTCCAAAAAATAGATAAATATTGGTAAAGATGAAAAGGAACCCTTTCCCATGAATTACTTTGCCAATTACTTCAAGAAGACAATGTACTCCTTGTTCCAAATCATTGGTTATGATCCACCAACCACCATGCCAAGGGATTACATGTATATGGTAGGAAATTTGCAGCATGAATCTTACAATGTAGTTTATTACTATGCGACATACTTGGCAAAAAATGTTTTTCAAGGTTTGGTTGCATTAAAGGCAAGGAAGAATTTGGTCAAATTTTGGTGGTATTCCCTTTTGATGCACATGTTTTTATATAAGATATAAAATAATTTTGGTGAAGATATGGCATTAAGGAAAGTAGAGGATGATCTTGAATTTCCAGTCCATTGTTGAACTCAAATTATTGATAAAGATGATTTGAAATTTTACTATGTGGTGTTTCACATTTTTTTTCTTCAAAACTAAGTAGGTTCCTGATTCATGATCTACCAAGGATCCCCAAAGAGATACATAAATTTTTGAGGCCCTTGGAGAGGAGGCCTGAATTGAAGATAACTCATAATTGGGGGGACATCATTCCATACCCCAACACAACCATTTTCAGGGTATATGGCACAAATTTGAATCCTTATGCATTGCCAAGAGATGTTCCATTGAGGATTGGATTCATTGAGATTATTAGACAATTGAGAGGAGCACAAATGGTGCATTTACTAGAGAAACTGAAGAAAGGCTCGTTCTTCTCTGAATGGACAATATTTATAGATTTTGTAATGGTCAAGGGAGGATGTAAGTACTTGGGAAAGATTCTTGCACCATACAATTTGAAAATAGTGCGCCCAAGGAACCATGAACCTGAGGGCTTCATTGTTGCCTTGAAGGCAAAGAATAGGAGTGGCTCCTTTGTTCACAACTTTTATTATCTTGAAGATCTAATCAACAATATATTTGATTTAAACTCCGAGAGGAAAGAAAGGCCATGTATCTTTCATTCAACAAGATGGTGGAAAAAATTCAAAGATCAGATCCCAACTATGATCCTTTGTCCAACATTAAGGGAGAGTTAAACAGAGTCATGCATGTTCTTTACAATTTTGAGAGCATAATTGGTGTTTTGAGGGAAGAATGCACAATCATAGACAAGGGGAAAACAATGGCAGTAGAAGAAGAACTAGAAATAAAAGAGGATGAAAGACCCTCTTTCTAGCCACCCCAAAAAGTTAGATTGTACTCCAAGAAGAAGGAGGTAGTAAAGATGCAACAAACACTACCAACCTCTACTACATTAGAGGGGTAAAGGGAAAATTTTCCTATGATGTCAGTACCATCACTTTCCTGATAGGCTCCACTTGTTGTAATTGATATTGATTCACCTTTTAGAGGTCTTTCTCAATTAGAGAAACCACCAACCAAGAGGAGAAGGATTGAGGTGAGAGGGGTATATGATTACCCTAAAACAAATGAAGATGAAATCTTGGTTACACCTGAAGAGATTCAACAAGGAATGCATTCCCCCCCAAGGGAGGTTACATCAAGCTCAAGTGAAAGAAGCCTTTGACTGGGAAAGGTTAATATAAGTGGTTTGAATAAGGCAAATGACTTGAGGCAGGAATTGTGTAAGGAATTTATGGAAGATAACTCTTTTATTGAGACTAAAGCACTCAAATATTTTGTGTGGAGAGCTAAGGCTCAAGAATATGCAGAGAATGTGGTAAAAGAGAGGAGCCTACATCTATAAATTCCTAAGGGGGTTATTCAAGAAAATGTCAGGAATGCAATGAGGAAGGAATTCCAAGGTATCACAGCTGAAGAAGGCAGAGCACTTGTGCAAAAAAATGGTGTAGTATTGCTACCTAAATGGGATATTGTTGATCTAGTTGTACTGGATACAATAAGCAGGTCTGAAAGGCCCTTTTTTCAAAATGAGGAAGAGGAAAAATTGGCACTTTAAGGGTCAGCATTTAGTGAGGAATGGGATGCCTTGGCCATTTGGTCACTATCCTTGGGTTCTAGGAAGCCAAGAGTTGCAAAACTAGCTAACTTCAGTGGGCAATTG
>CM021106.1:283818179-284130595 GCA_007115665.2 Sequoiadendron giganteum
TAAAATAAAACAACTTTCTACGTCATTGGATACATTCATGCTCCGATTTGTTGATATCATTGAACCTAGTCACTATTGTCCTATTAGTGAATACTTCTAGCTCAACAATCTAGTTTGTGAAATTCACCTTGTCAGTTGTCTTTGTCCTACAATTAGGTTCCTTGGTAAAGTTAGATCATTGCTTGGATTTATTCCATAGGTTGTAGGTAATACCCATCTTAGAATCATTTACTGTTGTAATCTACTCGAAATTTTTCATACTGTCCATCCTAGCATACGTCATCCTAGTATATGCCATTTTAGAAATCCTTAATTTTTAGTGACATCCTTTATATTTAGAAAATCCCAAAAACATAGAAATTGAATGCATCATTTTAGACATAGATGCATTACCTCATTTTGAGAAACTTTTCATGGTTGAAACAAGGTCTAAGAAGAAACATAGAGAAAATTCAAACCCTAACGAATTTGTAAATCCTTTCAAAAACCAACCATTAGGGATAGAGAGACCACACAAAACTTTGCTTAAAAAAAATGTCACTAGAGACACACATGGAAAAAAATTTACTGATCCTGCATTTGCATCCTTTATGGATGAGTGTTTGGAAAATGATCCTCAACGATATCTAGCAAATTTTCTAGTAGAAGGTGCCACACTACCACCAGGATTTGATGTTCACACTTTGAAAAAAACATCTACTCAACCAACACAAAACATGATGTCAAGTGTCTTTGTTCCTCAAATTACCACAACAATACCAACCGGAATACCTACTCAAACATCATCAATTGTAAACACAACCCCATTCAACATAACACAAGGTTTACAATTCACTACGGGAGCATCTTCATCAAATCCCTTTGGCACAAACAGTATTGGTAAAATATCCAAAGTTTGCACAAACACAACTATACCACATACTACCATTCCACAAATAGGGGTTACATAGAACATTCTGATAAGAAATATTCCTATACCAAATTAGAATATTCTGACAGGAAATATTCCTATAGCAAATCAACACATTCAAACAGGATATATACCCTCGCCAAATCACAATCCATCATAGAAAATAGCATTTTAGAACACTTACATCGATCCTAACAACACAAAAAACATGTCGTTGACACAGGTAGATGTTCTACAAAATCAAATGCAAATCCTTCAACAACAAATGGACAATATGTCTATGTCAGGAAAATGAACTATCTCAGTGCAAGATTTATGTCCATGTCCTTTTGACAAAGTGCTATACATGACACCCTTCCCACATGGATACATTATACCGAGTTTTCCTAAGTATAATGGGAAGAGGAATCCTTTAGAACACATTATAGAACTCTCTACAACATGCATGGACATATCATATGACCCCACATACTTGATGAGACTATTTCGGTGAACTCTTGTTGGGATAGCACTAGAATGGTTCTCTAAACTACCATATGGCATACGATCATGGGGTGAATTAGCTAAAAAAATTGTCGAACACTTTTCCTTCAACATAGAAAATGAAATAAAAATAGCTACCTTGTGTCACACCGGGAAAGAAGGCAATACTTTCACCACTTTCTTCCAGAGATGGAGAATTTTAGCTAGTAGATGTCTAGTTAAGATACCAGAAAAACAAAAAATCATGATATTCCTTGAAAATCTTAATTCAAAACTGAGAAGTGACTTAAGGGTACATTTTTGTTCTTCATTCCTAGACTTGGTACAAAAGGGCATCATACTTGAAAAAGGCCTTATTGATAAAGGATACATTAAAGTACCAAGCAATAACCCAATTCTTCAACATCCAAATGCTCCCAACGATAGAAACAAATTCTAGTCTAGAAATAAAAATGTAACAAATTACAGTATCATTGATGCTAAGACCCTACATGCGGGACCTGTCATCACACTTAGAGGTTATGAACCCAATCAATACATGATGAGTAATCCTTATGAAATGGAAATTTTTTTCCAAAATTCACAACAACAACGACCATAGAGGAGATTTCCTAAACATTAGTTTACACCCTTAGCGGAACCAATTGAGATAGTTTTCAAAGCACTAATCAAAAATAATCTCCTAAAACCTCTGGAACCAAAATAGTATGATCCTGGATAGTTTAAACCCTCATGGTGGGATGATAACGCCTATTGTGAATACCATCAAACAAAGGGACATAACCTACAACAATGCTGACAACTAAAAAAAATCATACAAGATTTGTTTGAAGACGAAACCATAGAGGTCAATGGGTAGAAACATACCAAGAATAGTGATCAAAAGGTCTTCATAGATCCATTACATGACCATGGGAAAGGAAAGGCCTCCAGTTTGGGAACTAAGAAAACTACCTCGGCCAATTATAATAGTGCTAAGTATGATTATAAACCAGGTAAGATCATCAATCATATCTGAGCTGCTAATGAAAACATCTATACCATTACCATTAAGAAGTGACCTGAATATGTTGTAAATACACACAAAACTAAGATAACCCTTCCAGGTCCTTCTTTTGAGCCATCTACATAGTCTTCCAAGTCTAAGTATAATTTTCTTGATCAACTGGGCAAGACCGCAACACAAATATCTATCTTGGAACTGTTGACTATCTCACTAGATCATCGAGCCATTCTCGACAAAGCCTTGCAAAACACTACCATCCCTACCAACTTAGATTTCAATCATTTCAAAGAAATGGTGGGATATTTAACCAATTCCCATCACGCCACATTCTCTCAACAAGATTCTTCCACTAAAAACACCCATCATAGCAATTCGTTACACCTAGAAGTTATTGTCCATCAAACTAAAGTTAGACGAGTCTTGGTAGATGGAGGAGTAGGGTTGAACCTTTCTACCTTGAAATTGGTTAAGGCATTAGGATTCTTAGAAGCATGCATGGACACCACTAAGAGTATATTCTTTAAGGCTTATGATGATGAGGAAAAATCATCCAAAGGAGTTGTTACACTCCCTATCATAATTGGCCTTGCAGTTATGGAAACTAGCTTCCAAGTCTTGGATCTCACCCTTCCATATAACCTTTTTTTAGGTAGACCTTGGATACATGCAATGAAAGTCGTACCTTCCACATATCACCATTGTCTTAAATTCATGTATAATGGCACCAAGATCATGATTGATGGTGATCCATATCCTTTTCAATATTGCACAAGCCTATGTGAAATTCCATAATGACAGGTGCCAGTTAATCAAGAAGCTTCATCATCTACTTTATCCCTATATATTGATCCATCAAATCTTACCAAGTCCATTTCATCATAGCCACCATCATGCACTCCTAAGGTCGATATCCAAGACAAGGGTTGTGAGGAATATCACATGAAGGCAACCTATTGTGTCAATTAGCTAGTTCCACCTAAGACATATGGTTTACCCACAACAAATGGGAGACAATCACTAGTCACATTTCATGTTCCTCCTACAATGAAATTGACAAAATGGGGATAGTTAAGTGAATAATTTGTGGACCAAGATGATATTACCTCATGGTTGTACCAGGAAGACAATGGATACCCTTCATTGTCTATTTAAATAGCTAAGGATCAATATGGAAAAGGATTTATGATAATGCAAAGAAAAGGCTATGATGGACATAGTGGGTTAGGATTGCATCAAAATGGAAGGAATGAACCAATCATTGTCTCACCAAGACCAAAAGGACTAGGGCTAGGGTTTCAATTGATTAGAATTGGCATTCTAAGTACTTTGTTGTCATTAGAAGAGGAAGTAAGTGCTTCTGAAGACATCAAGATATCTCACGAACCACTTGACCCAGTTTATGATGACTCCCCTGAATCAAGTGACTATGAATGGGATTCCCTTTCCTCCACCAACATAATGGACCTAGACAAGTTGTTTGGCGAACTTGATAAAATGCTACAAACCACACCAACTCCATTTAGTCCTCGTCCTAAAAACTCCTTTTCAAAAGAAGAATGGCTTAAGATTTACTATTGGGAAACCCTTGATCCTGCATCTTGGGCACCTAATGAACCATCTTATAATGACCTAATCCTTGTAGTTGTACCACAACCAAGCTCACTTGTCCCTAGGAAAAAGAACAAAAAGGAGTTAGTCGAAAACTTTTGTGACAATGTTAAACTCTCTATATTCACCTTGTTAGCTTCCACATTTGATAACTTTGATGATGACATGCCCCTCATATATCCCCAACTTATCAACTAGGATCAACAAGGTACACCCATCTTAGACATATTTGAGAATGACGAAGTGATAGTCGAGTTCATGGGACTTCGAGAAGGCATACCTTGAGGGGATCATAAAGCTAGATTTACCATAGACTTGGATGAAAAATAATATTTTGGGGAGTCCGTTCACACCTCTAGTCGCAAAAGTGAAAATAGAAAAAAAATAATGAAAATGAGGAAAATGGCAAGTCCCTAGGTGAAAACCGAAAGGCGCCTTTGGAAGAAGAAATAGTAAAAATAAAGGATGCATCTGAGGGAAAAAACCTCTCCAAGGCACCCAAGGATGGAGGTTTGAACATTCTCCCAGTTGGTCAAGAAAATTCACCAATGTTAGTAGAATTCTATTGAGATTGAAACATAAAAACTGAAGAAAACCCATAGGTGATATACTTTGAAACATCTTTGACAGAGACAGAGCAAAAAGAGTTTCAAGACTTCTTCACAAAGAGACATATAAAATTTGCATGGTAATATGCTGACATGCCTAGGCTGGATCCTGACTTATATTACACCATCTACCATTACAGCCAAGTATTAAGCCTGTCAAACATAAGCTAAGAAAGATGCATCCACAAATCACTCTACTATTCAAAGTAGAACTTAAGAAACTATTGGATGCCAGATTCATAAGATCCATAGACTATGTAGACTTTAGAGATATCAACAAGGCATGGCATAAGGATGACTTCCCTTTGCCAAACATTGACATGATAGTGGACCTTTTAGTAGGATACACGATGCTATCCCTCATGGATGGTTTCAATAGGTATAACCAAATCAAAATCGTAGTTGAAGACCAACACAAGAAAAATTTCACATGTCCATGGGGAACATGCTGCTCGAATGTTATGGTTTTTGGGCTCAAAAATGCAAGAGCTATGTATTAACGTGCAATGACGACTATTTTCCATGAACTTGTACATACTCTCATGGAAGATTATGTCAATGATCTCATAGCTAATTCAGTAATAAGGGTGGATCATTTGAAAGTTCTAGACAAGATATTCCAAAGGCTAGAAAATTACAATGTCAGATTAAATCTAAAGAAATGTGTCTTTGAAGTGAAATCAGGGAAACTTCTAGGATATATCATTTCTAGAAGAGGCATTGAAGTAAACCCAGTGAAGGAAAAAGCTATCGTACAAATACCTTCCCCAACCAGCATTAGTCAACTAAGAACACTGTAGGGAAGATTACAATCTATCAGGTGCTTCATAGTACAACTAGCAGACAAAATACATCCATTCCAACATTTTCTCAAGAAAGGAGTACCATTTGTATGGACACCTAAATTTCAGGAAGTCTTCCAATAGATCAAGGATTATATGCTTGCTCCACCTGTGTTAATACCACCTACAGATGAGAAACCTTTGATACTTTACATTTCACCAACTCAGTCAGCATTAGGAGCCCTTCTCGAACAAAATGATGATCAAGGTCATGAAAGCAAAATGTACTACATCAATTATACCTTGGTGGGATATGAACTAAACTACAATAACATAGAACATGCCTATCTTGCGGTAGTCATTTCTACTCAAAAAATTTGGAACTATATGCTCAACCACCAAACCATGTTGGTCACAAAGATTGATCCTCTCAAATATCTCCTAAGTAAATCAACATTAATAGGTTGATTGGCTAAATGGGTGATGATACTTAGTGAATATGACATCCAATACATGGAGAGAAAAGCTATAAAAGGGAAAGTAATTGTAGATTAGTTAGCAGATGCACCCATGAAGATAGACCATCCATTAGTGGCAGATTTTCCTGACGAGTTTATCTTCAAAGTTGACACTAGAACCAAATGGAAATTATAATTTGATGGGTCATATACTAATCATGGTTCAGGAGCAGGCATACTATTTGTTACACCTCAAGGTGATACTGTTCCTAAATAATTTAGGATTAATTTCCCTTGCACCAACAACATAATGGAATATAAATCCTTAGTGACAGGACTAAGAATGGCAACCCAATGGAAGATTAAGAGTCTACATGTTTATGGGGATTCTCAGCTAGTAGTCTAGAAAGTAAATGATGATTATGAAAATAAAGATGAGAAACTTGTCCCCTACAAGCACATGGTCGATAGTTTCAAGCAATACTTTGATGACATCACCTTTCAACAAATACCACACATTTAGAACAGGGCAGTAGATGCTATGGCAACTGTGGGTTCCTTATTGGATATTCCTAGCAATGTGCCTAAATTCAAGTTTTTGGTTGAATAGTTGTTGGTCCTTGCCTATGATGTCCCCAATTCTGTAATGGTGTGTATGATTGTTGGTCCTAATTCCCCTTGGTACAAGAATGTATACAACTATGTAAATTCCCAAATCTTACCTTTAGACCTATCAAACAACCAATGTAGAACCTTTATTCGTAAGTCTTCCAAATACACCATCATCGGAGATACCCTATATAGATGTACCTTAGATAACACCTTATTGAGATGTCTCAATGTGGAAGAAGCACAAGAAACCTTGTGAAAAATACATGAGGGTATATGTGGATCCCATTCTAGCGGTCCTACTTTAGCCCACAAGATTATGAGATTAGGTTATTACTAGCCTACAATGGAAAATGACTCATATCTTTTTCAAAAAGTGTCGACAATTTCAGATACACAAAGATTTAATATGCACGCCAGCATAGGAGCTTCATCCAATTACTTCACCATGGCCCTCTGCCCAATTTGGACTTGACCTTATAGGTAAGATACACCCTCCATCATCCAATGGCCATAAGTTCATCATAACCACCACCAAATACTTCACCAAATGGATTGAAGCTATTCCCATGACATACATCACTGGCACATGAATATCTAGGTTTATCCTAAACTACATAATCTATTGGTATGGTGTACCTCAATCCATTCTCATAGACAATGGCCATCCATTCAAAAACCAATAAGTTTGCCATCTATGTGAAGAATTCCATATAAAACATCATTTTTCCACTCCATATTACCCAGAAGGTAATGGACAAGCTGAGGCATCTAATAAAACCATTATCAGAATCCTCAAAAATACTGTCAATGACGTTGGTCATGATTGGAATTTACATCTTAACCCTTATGGGATTAGCACACAAGCATTCGTACTCCCACTGGCGCCACTCCATACTCCCTAGTATTTGGATCTAAAGCTATCTTCCCTATTGAGGTTGAAATTCCTTCCCTGAGCGTATCCTTGAAAGGTCATATTGACAATGAAGAGTAACATGTATCTAAATTGGATGAGTTAGAATTCCTAGATGAATGAAGACAAAAGGAACTAGATCATTTGCAAGCATATCAGAATCATCTTCATTGCATCTATAATAGGAAAGTTCTAAATCAACAATTTGACATTGGTGACCTGGTCTTAATGGAGAACCCCAAGAATCAAGCTAAACGAGAAAAACCAGGTAAGTTTGAACCTAACTGGTTAGGGCCCTATATTGTCACAAAATCTTTTGGATCAGGAGTGTATCAACTCTCTACCCATGAAGGAGAACCACTTTTGTCACCAATCAACAACCTTCATCTAAAGAGGTTCTATGCGTAGCTTTTGAGAACCATGTTTTAATAAAAAAAATACAAATAAAATAAAATGGTTACCTTGATGAAAACCTGGCAAACAGACGTTTTGTAACACCAAAAAAATTGAAACATCAATAAAATAGTAAAGAGAAATAATCCGTCCAATAGTGAAAACCACTTCAGTGGTGCTATGGATAAGTACCATGGTAAAAACTTGGAAAATAGGTGCCATGTATAGTCGACTTCACTCCTTTGTTTACCATCATTCCAATCAGACTATTCACCATCACTCATAATAAATGGTTGTCTTATTCATTACTTGGAACAATTGACATCAAGTCCACTCCATCTCCCCACTCCATCCTGTATGTCTTATTCCTAATTGGGGTAAAATCCTTGCTTTGTGTCATGTGAACCTTGTACATAGCATTAAAACATCATAAAATGTCCTAAAAAAATCCAAAAACATTAAAAATCTCCAAAAAGACAAAAAAATAAAAAACATGTCAAAAATCCCAAAAACAGAGTTGGAGTCAGTTGTGTCAAGTCAATCGTAGATATTTTCGAACTATGGTGCCTCTGCAACTGGATGCAAGCAAGGCCATCAGTTGATGTGCCCCCAAGGCATTAGGTCTATTTATCTAGGTGTCTCACATATCACACACATAAAATCATGACTCTTTGTACATGTCAAAGTCATTGGTCATGTTCAACTACGAGGTCTCTACATGTATAACATAGGAAAAACTATTAATCGATGAGCCCATGAGGCTGCACTAGGTCAGTCCAATAGGTTTTATCACATTCACTATCACACACATTGTGTATCATCAACTTAAGTACATATTTTTATTCAGTGATGTCAATTAAAGTTTGGTTGAACTATGAGGTCTCTACGTGTACAATGTAGGCAAGGCTATCAATTGATGAGGCCCCGAGGCCACAGTAGTTCAATCCGTTAGGGTATATCATCTCAAGTCCACATAATTCAACACACACACACACTCATAACAGTCAAGGCATCAAAACAAGGAAAACATCTCAAAATTGTCATCAAGTCAAAATCAAACGCATTGTAAGAGTGATCAACTTATGTCTTAAGCAAGATATGTCTTTCTTGTGAACAAATATCATCAATTTTCATAGCCTCATGTAGCTTGTCGCATCAACGACATCAAGCTCAAATGTCTTATATGACATGTGTCATTCTGAAACCAGGCTTTGTCATGCCTTACATAGATTATTACAAGGTCGAAATCAGACAACATTCTATACGGTATGTGTCATCCCTCACATCAAGCTATGTCAAACATCAAACAATTACACAAGATCAAGTTTTGGCAAATAACTTTATTTGGCTTTTTGACTTTACATCGTATTTTGTCTTATCTTTTTAATGATTTGTGCATGAGTTTGGGTACTAGCTTTCTCAAGGATGTCCCTTGAAGGATTTAGAGAAGCAAGGATGTATCGGGAATCTTTTTCTTTGACTGTTGTCTGTCAACCGTCTTTTTAACTTTGGATTTTGAGTCATGTTACTAGTTTCCTCAAGGATGTCCTATGAAGGATTTAGAGGAGAAATGGTGTCTCATGACCCATTTTTATTTATTTGCTATCTATGGTTTGTCTTGACAAAAAGACTGGGGCAACTATGCCCTTAGTATGAGTTAAGACACTCCTTGTTTGCGATTGTCTATTTTTTGCAAGTGGATGACTTTGTACACTATGGTCTATCTCATACCATGGTGTGTACTATCCATTTGTGTCAGTCTCGCCCAATGATGATAAAATGCAAAGCTTAGTATAAATATGTAAAAATATCATAGATTATATGTCCTTCAAACAACCTTTCTTGTTTCTTACTAACATTTTGAACTATCTGTGCTAACATATCTTCTTTTTTGTATCTTCACAACCCTTATCTATGTTCCTCTATCATTTTTATCCTTCATCTTATATTTTTCTCATCCATTTCGAGAGCACACTCATTTTCTTCAAACCCACATGTCCTCTCAAGGGGGCATACCACTACCTCCTCATTATTCTCCCTTTCACTAGGGCATATTTTTTTATTAATTTTCTTTGACACAACATGATAAACTACATTGTATTTCAAAGAGGGGCAAACTGTAGACACTGAAAATTGGTATAGGCCTGCAAATACCACTTTCAACATAATTTTTTAATGTCCATGGTCATGATTAAATAATGTTAATTATTTAATTATTTCCTAAACACATCTTTCTTCTATTAGTTAAATAACCTTTTAATTATTTGATTAATTCATTATGACCCTTATTCAACTTTGATTAATTAAATAAATCTTATTTATTTAATTACGCCACTAATTAATTAATTCTCTTTTTGAATTAAATACTATTATTTAATTTACCTCTTATCATATTTTGACTATAATTAAATATTCTTTTCGAATTATTTAATTATTCAATTAACCTTTTCGACAGTCAATTAAATAAATTATTATTTATTTATTTAATTAAATCATTTCAATTTTTGAATGTTGAATTAAATTAAAATTTAATTCATAATCAATTATTTATTTCACATTCTTCTATTGTCCAATTAACTAATTCTTCACTCACCATCTGACTCAAGATCTATTTAAATTTTTCAGTTATGTCCAGATTCGATATCTGGTCATCTCTGTGAAAATGACTCTGTCACAACCAGTCAATTAACTAGTTCTAACTCATATGCATGAAAATATTTATTAATTAAATATCTTTATTTAATTAATTAATTCATGTGTGCATTCGAACAAATCATTCTCCAAGTTCTAACTTTATCCTTTCCATTGAAAGTCTAATTATTCTATTTTCGAAGACTTTCAAATGAAGGTTAAATCATTTATTTAATCTTAATGTCTATTCTTAAATATTTTTGAACAATCTTAACACCAGATTAAATTATTATTCTAATTTAATCTTTATCCTGTAGGATTTCCCAACTCAAGTTCTAACTAACACATATCTCACATCGCATGGAATTCAATAATCTTGATCATTGATCTCTCTTTCGAATCTGAGTCGATCATTCAAAAACCAACTTTCTATAAATTGGCTAACCTTTTCCAGTATTCCTCCTCCCGAAATCAATACACTTTTTTGAAGAACTTAATCTATGATATTTTTCTTAGACGTACGTCAAGGCTAGGCTTGCATACATATTAAAAATCTGAGGGCAAGAATATCAACACAGCAAAATGGAGGACAATCAAGATAATTCAAGGAAATGGATTGATATTCGGTGAGACTATTCTATGTTTTACGTTATTTTCTTTTTAATTCATTTGATTCATTATTTTTTATTTGATTTAGATTATGCATGTTTAGATTAGATTTAACCATCTTACTGTGAAATGCTATTTATGTATGTCGCAGTTTCAATGGTATGTTGCTCTTTCAGAGGTGAAAGTAAAAGAGTTGAAGGAAAAATTTGATGAAGCAGATTTGGTATTGTTGTCTGATATCCAACACACATTTGATGAGGTAAAGCCTTTGCAGACATGGAAAGATCAAGTAGATAAAGCTATTACTTCTCAAGCAACTCTAAAATGTGAGTGTTGATATTGATGTACTAAAGAACAATCTTGAGAATTTTTCATTCACCATCAGCTTCCTGGAAGATTTTGATAAAGAAGTTAATTTAGTGATGGAAAAATATGCTCCCTACAAAAGAAAATATGGATGAAATTATTGGATTTAACTGGCCTTCTAACACATAATATGAATTTTGGAAGAAGAGATTCGTTGATGAATTGGAGTTGTAGACATAGTGATTGGGAACATACTCACATGGTCAATTATAGTACAAGTATGGCCTTAGAAAATGTAATGTATAAAATACATGTTTCTCCCCATTCAAAACATAGCAGGTAAGTGTTGACTATTGATGACTTGGACTCGTGTTGGATGTTGATCTATATTTTTTCATTTTTCTGAAAAGAATAAAGATTTTGCAATGGTTTGAAGACCACTCTCTTCAACAAACTACCTTTTGGAAGGCATGAGAATCTCCACCGACCGAAAGGCAACCTTTGTCTCAATAGAGAATATTCTTCCAGTTTGTTGTAACCATTCCTCATGGAATGATTGATACAGGTTGTCAAATAAAAATGTGACATGTAAATTTTGGCCTAAAGCTTGTTTTTCTCCCGTGTTCTTATAAAAGGGAATTCAATCAATTTGTGTTGGCCTCTTTTTGAATTCTAGATCTTAAAATGCAAATTAAGAACATAGAGGAAACATATTTTGAGTTTGTATCTTAGGTTTCGAGTTGAGCAAGTAGATTTTGTAAATTTTGTGGTTTTCAAGCATGTCTAAATTAAAAATGCAAGTCCTTTGAGTCTATTGTATCTCCATCTATAAAATTCCATATGAGTTATTAATGAAAATTTGATCAATGATCCTTTCATTAATTTTCATTGTTGTTTTGCAGTGAAATATGTTTTAATTTTGGCTCTGATTTATTGAATCAGTTAAAATACCTTGATTAAAGCATGAATCCATATAAATAACTAATTAAAATGCTTTGATGGAAACATAGGTTTTTAATGCTAAATTAACATATTATTAATAATTTTATATTTTAATTGTGTTAAAACATGAACATGTACCGAATGATTCATCACTCAACTCAATGCTTATTAACATATTAACAATAGTATTATTAGCATATACAACAATGAACATCAACAATCATTTAATGTGTATCTAGTATTTGAAACCACTACTAGATGTTTTCTTCAAATGATAAAATAAATAATACAAATAATCGAACATCAACACATTACTGAATTCTGAATTTGAGCTTTTTTATTGATTTTCACATGAAGAAATACATAGAGGCATTGTCAATGCAAAATATTGCTCAAAGACAACTCTGCACATAGCTGAGTTGGAACTTGGAAACTCATATTATCAAAAATAAAATCATTGTATCACCTTTTCTAGAAACTTCCACTATTTAGGTGGTGGAATTGTCATTTGTTATTAAAGAGAAAAAAAGGTTTATTGAGAGGGGGGGTGAATTATTAAATCAAAACACACTTGTAATTTTTAAACTTTAATCAAGTTTTAAACCTTAACACAACATCAACTTATTAATATGGAACAATGCTATCAGGTTGACTTCAATTGATATATACATTTCAAATGATTTTTAAAAAGTAAGTAGGTACCAACCTACTTGAATTATTAAGATTGTTTAGTAGGTTCCAACCTACAAGGAGAACTAGCCCCTTAAACTTGTTTAGTAGGCACCTAAAATACAAGGAGCACCAACCCCTAATGTGCAAGGCACAAAACATGACTTGATGGATGTAAGATGACTACCTTCAATCAGATCTACACTATCCCTAACCTCCAATCTACTTTGTGATGAATGATATCACCCTAAGCCCACACAAGAAGATGTGAATTTTGAATTGAATTGTTCACACACTACAACCACACTGCCACACTTGAATTGGATGTCATATATGTAAGTTGTCCAAGGATTTCACTATCCAATGAAGGGATGTATCTATATTTGTATCATTTCTTTAAAAACCACCTATTCATAAAATTTGGGTGTGTTCCCCTTAATCGAATGACTTTAACTCTTTTGATTAAATATGTTCTTTTAAGAACAAGTCACATCTTTTATATAAATGACTCTTTCTACAAAGTACATCTCTTCCAAACTAATATTTTGATTTTCATCTAGTTCAAAGAGACTCTGAAAGGTCATCTAGATTAGTTATCTATTTTCAAAAGAAAGTCGCTAAACATGTCCTTTCAAGAAAAAAATGAATGTAATACATCTCTTCATACATCCAAGAAATGAAAATATGTCTTATTTTAAACATATTCAATTCTTTTAAGCATTAAAAAAATCAAGATTAATAAATCAAATCTCTTAACAAACCAGAATCCTTTACAAATTGAATCTATTAACAATTCAAATCTCTTATAAACATTAACTAATCTAAAGTAGTCCTCAACATATCAGATCTCTTCTAGATCAAAATACAGATCAAAACTCTTCTTGTTGATTAGATCTCTTCTTGATCGAAACTCAGATCGAAAATCTTCTTGTTAGTTTATGAATTGAAACTAAAATATTGATTTGTTTATCATGTCATCTTAAAAGCTAAGTTATCATGAGATCAAATTCGAGAGATAAATGAATCATGTTCTTCATATCTTGGATGATCCATATCTGCATGATTTGTGGCTTTTGACATCAATGACAATTCTTCTAACAATCTCCCCCTTTTTCATTGATGACAACCTCTTTAATGGAAACTTTGATCCTCTTTTTTTTCTCCCCATATGACATCAAGGGCAAGGGGTCTTCTCACAATCTTCGACTATGGAGCTACAAGATACTATTTATATCTCCCCCTAAATGTATGCTTCTACCAATCAATTTTATGGATGTGGGACAACTCCCAATTTGTCCCTTAGATACTCAAATGCATCCCTTGGTAGAGGTTTGGTGAATATATCAACAATTTGTTCTCTTGTAGCTATGTATTCCAAACTCACTTGTTGTTCTATCACTTTCTCTCTCAAAAAGTGATACTTGATAGGTGTATGCTTGCTTCTTGAGTGCATCACTAGATTTTTGGCACTTGTGTTGTCACAATAGATGGTGCAAGGATGATTGTATTCCACCGTAATGTCTTTAAGAGTTTGCCTCATCCACAAAAGTTGCATGCAACATGTTGCTACTGCTATATATTTAGCTTTTGTTGTGGATAAAGAGACTGTTTCTTGATTTTTGCTCATCTAAGATACTAAGTTCCCTCTAAGGAAGAAGGCTCCTCCACATTTGTAATTTTTCTATCATCCAAATTGTCTACCCAATCGGCATCCGTGAATGCTTCAAGCATGAAATCTTTTCTGCTAGGATACCATATAACATATTCCATGGTACCTTTCAAATTCTTGAATATTCATTTCACTGCATGAATATGTGTTTCTTTTTGTTTTTCTTGAAATCTTGCTACCATTCCAACAACTTGCATTATATCAGGTCTTGTAGCAGTAAGGTACAACAAGCTTCCAATCATTGATTTATAAAGTGTTTGATTGGCTTCTTAAGATTCATATTATTTACTTAGCTTACAACTATAATCATGAGGGTACTCACAAGATTGCAATCTTCCATCCTAAACTTCTTTAGAATTTCCTTCACATATTTGGTTTGAGAGATGAAGATTCCTTTGCTAGATTGTGAAGTTTGTAGCCCAAGGAAGAAAGATAATTCTCCCAACATTGACATCTCAAACTCTTTTTCCATTGTCATTGAAAATTCTTGACTTATTTGATTGTTCTTCCCTCCAAAAATGATGTCATCTACATACACAATCACTATCAATTGATCTTCTCCAATAGTCTTGATGTATAAGTTACTATCAACCATCCCCTTTTTGAAGCTTGGTTGTTGAAGATATTTATCTAGCTTGCATTGGAAAGTTCTTGGGGCTTGCTTTAAGCCATATAGAGCGTTATTTAATTTTCACACATAATCCTTGTGTTCTAATAGTACGAACCCTTCAAGTTGTTCAATGTACACCTCCTCCTCTAGGTCTCCGTTGAGAAAAGTAGATTTAACGTCCATTTGATACCCCTTGAACTTCTTGTGACTTGCATAGGCTAGAAACATTCTAATTGCTTCTATCCTGGAAATTGGTGCAAATGTTTCTTCAAATTCCACTCCTTCAACTTGAGTGTAGCCTTTACACACTAACCTACTTTGTTCCTTGTGACTTCATTATCTTCATTTAGCTTGTTCCTAAAGAACCATTTAGTGCCAATTATGTTCTTGTCCTTTGGTCTTGGGACAAGTTCCCAAGTATCATTCTTCTTTATTTTATCCATCTATTTCTTCATTGCATCAATCCAAAATTTTTCTTGGCTTGTTTCATTGAAATTTTTAGGCTCAATCTTGGATATTAGTTCCATGTGACTTGATCTTCATTATAATTGATCATTTTCCTTATAGATCTACATCTATCTTGAAGAGTCAATTCTTCAAGATGATTATTTTTCCCAAACTTGGAAGGTGGTTTTGGTCTCTTCATAGGAGTCTTTTGTGAAGATTCTTCTTTTGTCTCCTCCTCTTTTTCATTTTCTTTGGAGTTATCATCTTCTTCATATTCATTACTCAAATTTTGTACATCAAGATAGCTTTGTGCAATTTCTTTAAATTTTTTTCCTTCATCAAATCTTACATTTTCACTTTCAGCTATTTTGTGACTTCTTTTGTTGTAGAACTTGTATGCCTTACTCCTTGAGTAGTAACCAAGAAATATTCCCTCATCTTCTCTTGCATAAAATTTTCCCAAGTCTTCTTCATCTCTTCTAATGTAGCAAGTGCTTCTAAAGATCTTGAAGTACTTAACAGTTACATGCCTTCCTTTCCAAAGTTCATAGGGTGTCTTGTCATTGTTCACTCTAATTTGTGCATGATTTAAGATGTAGACTATTGTGTGAATTGCTTCCTTCCAAAAAGAATCTTCTATTTTTGATCCATTGAGAATTTCTCTTGCCATTTCTTTGATTGTTCTATTCTTTCTTTCTACAACCCCATTTTGTTGAGGGGTTCTAGCTATAGAAAATTGTCTTTTTATCCCATGTTTTATGCAGAAATTTTCAAATTCATTTGATGTAAATTCTCCTCCTTGGTATGATCTAAGGAACTTTATCTTGGTATTTTCTTCATTTTCTACCAACTCTTTAAAATATTTGAATTTCTCAAAGGCTTCAGATTTTTCTTTTAAGAATACAACCCAAGTCATCCTTGATTAATCATGAATTAGCAACATGAACTATCTCTCCCCATTCATACTCTTGGTTTTGGTTGGTCCACAAAGATCGGTGTGTATGAGTTCCAATGGTGTTGATGAAGAGTTTTCTTTAGGCTTGAAACTCAATCTTGTTTTCTTTCCAAGTTGACATTCCTTACAAATGATGTTGGAAGGATTTGCTATTCTTGGCATGTCTCTCACTGTATTTGATCTACTAACTTTGAAAATATTATCAAAGTTGAGGTGGCCTAGTCTTTTGTGCCACACCCACGATACTAGTTTATAGGTTTTGGGCAAACTGGACACCGAACTAATTGTTTTTAACTAAATCTTCACTTTCAGGCTCCTATAGTGGCTAAACCGTGAGGAATTTGAAGATGATGAAAACTAGTGATTTGTGAAATTTTGTCTATAGATTATAAATATATTTTTTTCATTTTTTTTGGAATCAGATTGCACTTATTTTTCAATCTCCTTTGAAAACTAGTTTTTTTTTAAAACAACATTTTTAAAGAGTCACGCTCACCATATACAACATAGATTTTTTTGTATGAAAGATAAAATTCTATTTTTTTCAAATTTAGATTTGTAACTATGATATCTAGCACTTTCATTTGGTTTTATAGTTTTTTATTGAATATTTTTTCCTTAATCAAGTTTTGAAGTCAAACCAAATACAATTCAGACATAGGCAGACCGTATACAACATAACTTTTTATGTATGTATTGAAATTATTTTTTTTTTCTTTTACTGGATCAAGGACATCGACACCTAGCACGAACATATTTTTTAGAATTTTATTTTTATAATCTTCTATTTTTCCACATGTGCAAAATAGAGAGCTTGATTTTCAGTGAAAAACCTATGTTTAATCAAACTAAAAAGAAAATGCATAATAAAACCAAAACATATTAAAATTAAATTAGCTGGATAGCTCAATGTTCTGAGGACTACCATCATCTAGTTGGGCATATGAAGTCTCCTCCATTTTCATCCTCAACTCGAGCTTCAAAGGGAAATGTTTTGGAGTTTTTTGGTGCCAGATGGGGAGAATGAGGGAAAAGGGTTCTAGCGAACCCCCTTTCCATAAGCATTTTTTTGCTTTTTTTTTTGGGAAATGTGAGACCCGACATTAAATGGGTTCGCTCGAAGGGGGATTCTACCGAACCCTATTTGGGTTCACTCGAATGAAAATTTTGTTTGAACCCCCAAATTTTATTTTTTCTATGGGGTAATTTATTGCAACTTTTCCTTTCTCACTCGAATTGTAAACCACTTTTGTGGGTTCACCCCCAACTTTCATTGTCTTGTACCAAGTTACAACTCTCATAATTTATATCCTTTAGAAAATATAAATTGTCTTTCTTATCAGCTTGTGCAATTAGTTTTCCATCTTTCTTGATTTCACATGTTTTATAAAGAAAGGTGACACTATGCCCTTAATCACAAAGTTGGCTTAAACTTAGTAGATTTTAGTTTAAGCCTTTAACATATAAGACATCTTCAATTTTTGTTCAACCATTATCTAGGCTAAGATATCCTTTTCCTTTTATTTATTTTCTTGAGTTATCACCAAATCTTATTGTTCCTTCATCAGATGGTTCAAGGGAGATGAACTTTCTTTTGTCACCTGTCATGTGCTTTGAGCACCCACCGTCAATGTACCATCTTTCCTTTCTATTTTGTGCATGTAGGGTTATTTGAATGAACATGGATTTCTCCTTCTTCCACACTTTGGATGGAATTTCTTTCCTTTTAATGGACTTTTCTTCTTTCTTATTTTTCTTCGAAGGATCATTAAAAACTATCCTACAAACTTGTGCCTTGTGTCCAAAGTTATTATAGTTGTGGAATACACTACTAAATTCCATTAATGGTGTGAAAGTGTTATAGTTTCTTCTAGTGAAACTAGGGATATTTTTTACTTTAGTTTTACAACTTAAGGCCTTGTTTCAAAACTTGTTACATAGAAAGAAATAACCATTAAAAGCATAAAAGTGCCTAGTATTAAGTTTTCTTTTAGGATGAGAAATTTAACAATCTCCTTTGGTTTTCTTTGAGAAGGTCTTGGTCTCTTCTTTGGAACTTGTGACCTCCTTGGATTTTCTTTCAAAACCACCCTCATTTTTATCAAGAAAAGGTTTTTGAGCGTTTATGAGCTCATTTAACTTGGTGGAGCTTTCATCAAACTTTGTGTGCTGCTCCTTTGTCTTTTCCAACTCCATATTTAGCATAGAAATTTCTTGCTCCAACTTGTCACATTCCATCTCTTTTGTGTTTTAAGCCTGTTCTTAATGTCACCTTCTGTAATACCCCTCTGTTTTGCTTCTCTTTTCATGTTGTTTATGCTTTGTTTAGATTACAGCTACTGAGATACTGGACATATTTATTATGATATTTTGATCGCTACTTTTGAGCGACAAACTATTACTATGTGATGTGCTTATCTGATTTGATTTTACATGCTTTGATGAATGAATGCTGACAGTAGAATTATCATGTGATTATTTATGAAACTATTGCTATGACGTTAGTGTCAGTCTTGGATGAGTGTATTGGTGAAGGAGACGGATTTGCATCACTCGCTTGCGAGTGCCCTGCGATTCCAAGATTTCTTCTTCACGGTGTGAATTATATACTGCATATATTATGTTGATTATTTGATTACAAGTTGCAGGTACATGACATCGACTCCACCTGGTTCCACAGGTCTGAGTGTGTCGATCCAACGGTTAAGTTGAATGGGAGATAGTAACTTGGTAACATGTGTCAGGTCTACACCCTAGTCTTAGTGTGTCATCAGTTCTGATGATTGAGTCATGTTATATCTTATTGGATGTTTTTTGTAATATCTCGAAATGTGCTAACCCTTTAAATTGATATTTTGAATATTGCATTGGCTAGAAGAAATGGTGATTTTATAGTATTTAATATTATGCTCTTTGGTTATATTTAAATAGATTTTGGAAATTAAACTTAAATTATTTATTTAATTAAATTTAAATCTCAAGGGATTAAATTTAATTATTAAATAATTGTAAGTAGGCTTACTAAAGTTGAATTATTTAATTTATTAAATTTAGAGCTCATGGAGTTGGATTAAATTAGTAAATAATTGAAAGTGGGTTAGTTTTGTTAAAATATTTATTTAATTAGATTTAAATCTCAAAGGATTAAATTTAATTAATAAATAATTGTGAGTAAGTTAATTAAAGTTAAATTGTTTATTTAATTAAATTTAAATCTCTTGTGTTTGAATTTAGTTATTAGATAATTTATAATAATTATGTAATAGTATTTGATTGTAAAGTTTAAATTAAATCAAAAAGGGAATATTGAGAAATTAGAATTTTAATTAAAAGTCAAAAGTTAGGGCTTTTGGAAAAGAGGGAAATGAAATTAACTTGTAAATTCAACTTTTGCATTTGAAAGTGAATGAGGGTTACATTAGGTTATTTTGGAATGGTTATTTTATAAGTTTAGGGTAGAAAATTTGGGGATTCTTCTTGCTTCATTTTTTGGATAGGCAGGAAAATTGTTGGAGAAATTTTTGATGAAAGTTTAAGAAATTATTTCTGGTTGAAGAATTAAATTGAAAAGGGAGAGAAATTCTATAAAGAAGGTGCAATTAGTAGATTGAAGCTTGCTAGAAATTTCTTGTGCATTGTGAAAAAAGAATTGTGAAGAGCTCAAAGGAAAGTCTGCATCAATAATCTTGGTGGCTGCAAATAACCAGGTTTTCTTTTCTATTTCTTGTTTTAATATTTCTAGTTTATCCTAGTTTGTTTAAATTTTAAGAAATTTGCAAATGGGGAATTTTCTTGAAACCCTAGGTTAAACTCCATTATTTTGATATTCAGATTTATTTATTTTGGAAATGCAAACCCTATTAGAAAAATGGTGGAAGAGAAAACCAGATCTTTGAATCATTATTCTTGTGTCATTGAAATTTTGAAAACACAAAGGAAAGGGAATGGTTTTATTGTGTTTCTGAATTTAATCTTTGTTGGAAAGTTTGCTATGGTTGCAAAAGAAAATCATTTTCTGGTTGTTTATACATTTTTTTCTTCGATTACCCTAGTTTTGAAAATTCTGAAAAAAAAAATTACATGTATAATAATATACATTGCATATACCATTTTCTGGAAATGATATATACAATCCACATTATTATATATATAAAATTTTTGTTGTTTAAATTGTATTATGCCATTTTCTATTGGCCGCGTACGGCCTGACATATCGTACCTGTGTAATTTTCTATCATTCAGAATTTAAAAAAAAAATAAAAATTTAATGTTTGGTGGGGGGCTCGGCCCCCACCCCTGTGTTTTATGTACAGTGGGTACGCAGTACCCACTGCACAGTGCGCCACCCGTACGGGGGGCACACTGTCCACTGGGGACTGCGGCCCCTACGTCGCCTACCGACCCACTGTACACAGTGTACAGTCGGCATCTGCCTTGATGGGACTGCGGTACCGGCGGTACCGTCCGTCGAATGAGGTACCGTCTGGTTCCGCCATTAATTCTTGCGGTCGGCTTTAAAAATTTTGTTTATTAAATTTAGTTTTATGAATTAAGCCTTTTATTATTTGCTTTCAATTTTTTTTTAATTTTGTTTTATTTTATTTCATTTTTTAAAGTTATTTTTATTTTAATTTAATTTACTTTATATATATATATAATTTTTAATTTGTATATATATATATTATATGTATTGTAACACCCCTCCATTTTGCTTCTTATTCAAATTGCTTTATGCTATGTTTGGTTGCAATTACTTTGATACTAGATACATTTTGTTATGATGTTTTGATCGTTACTATTGAGTGACAAATATTATTGTGAGATGTAGTTATCTGATTATTGTTTCACATGCATTATAGATTAATGATGTTGTAGAGTTAACATGAGATGTTATTATGAGATTACTGGATTATGATGGAAGTGTCAGTTTCAATGAGTGTATTGGTGAAGAGGACGGTTTCGCATCACTCGCTTGCGAGCGCCCTACGAATCCGTAATTTCTTCTTCACGGTGTGTCTTATATGCTGGATATATTGTATGATGTTGTTTACTTGGTTGCAGGATTGCAGGTACATGACATCGACTCCACCTAGTTTCATAGGTTTGAGCGTGTCGATCCAACGGTTAAGTTGAACGGGAGATAGTAGCTAGGTAACATGTGTCAAGTCTATACCCTACCCTTAGTGTGTCATCAATTGTGTGTGTCGAGTCATTATCTGTCTTCCTTTGATGTTATTTAATTCTAAAGAATTCTTGATTTGGAAATAGATATTTAGAATAATTGCATTTAAATTATGTTGATGGTTATTTAATTTAATAATGCAATGTGGATAAAAGTTTATATTTAAATTAATTAATTAAACGTGATGCAAGAGAATGCAAGGAAATAAAAGAATTAGAATTAATTTTGGAATTTAATTCCAACGTGTGAGAATTAAATTAGAAATTGTAATTAAATGTTTATTTGGGAAATTGGTTGCAACTTTGGAAATTAATTTATTATTTGAAATTTCATTTTAAATTGAAAGTGGGTTTTTGAAAAGTGAAATTGAAATTGAAATTGAAATATCTAATTTGCATGTAATGTGAATTAGGGTTGAATTAGGTATTTTTGATTTATAAGAATACATGTTTTAATTTTAGGGGAAGAAAGTTTTTAGGAAAATTCATTTTTACAGCAGGAAAGAAATTTTGGAAAATTTGCACAAGGGTTTGAAGAAAGTTTGATTGTAGAATTGATTGAAGAAAAGATTGTTTGCATTTGTTGGATTTTGGATTGGATTCATTGGAAGATTGAAGAAAATTCAAGAAATCTTTGGAGGAGGCTTGCATCAGAAATTCATCTCTTCCTATAGCTTCTATTACCATGTTTTCCTCTTTGTGTTTTATTGTTCTTGATTGTTTTCTTTAAAATGGTAATGATTAAAGATTTGTTTGTTAAATCTGTTTTAGAAATTAGATTTGATATTAGAAGAAAAGAATTAAATAAATTTTCAGACTTTGCTTGTGAAAATTCTTGAGTGAAAATTGTGAAAACCTTAGTTGAAGTTAAATTATTTGGAGAAATTGATTTTATTGTTATTGAAATCAAACATAGAGATTGAACAATGCATTTAGAATTTTTTTAGAAAATGAAACCCTTTGTTATTATTAAAAATCGGATTTTAAAATCTACAGTATAGTTATATTTTCATGGCAAAATGGTTTGGTTGCGCCACCTATAACTTCACTTTCACAAACTGGGTTTTTAAGAAATTTAAAGGGTTTTTGCAAAATGGGAAATACCCAGATCGTATTTTTTGAGTTATGCTTGAAACATGAGACTGCTGTTATATTATTTTCCCATGGCTATTCTGAAAATAAAATAATAATAAATTGATATTTATAAATATTAATATTTTAGGTATTGTTATTATAATATTAAAATATTATCTAATAATATTTTATATTATAATTTATAATACTAAAGTATTATATTTATTTATATTATTTTAAATAAAATTTGTATATTTGATTAGTGGAATTAATATTATAAACGTATGGGGAAATTATTATTTATTTTAAAATGGCATGTTAAAGTTTAATTGAAGGAGTTAAATATTTGATTTAGATAATGCATAATTTAAAATTTAGTTGTGGAATTTAAATTCATGTGTGACAGGTCCACTTATTAATTTGATTTAATTGGATAAATATATATTTATATTTCGGAAAATTAGTGATAAGGGATATTTTATTTTGAATTAAACAATTTAATATTCTATAAAGAATAGAAGAAATGTTAATGATTAAATATATTTAAATATATTAATTTATATTTAGTATATATATATTGAAGGTATATATCCATTTGAGAGAATAAATAATATTTTATATTATTTTATTCTGTTGTTTGTAAATTGGGTATTATTAGTGTTTTAAAAGAAATAATTAGTATGTGTAGAAAATGTGTAGAGAAAGATGTTTTTTTTAATAGAAGTAATTAATTGATTTAAAAGGGAATATTTATTTTGTTAATATGATTGAAGAAAATATATTGAGATGTATATATATATATATCCATGAGTATTTTCAATCAGTATTTACCTTGTTTTATTTAAGTGTGTGTGATTTAGTTTTGCATGAAGAATTTAAAAGATAAGTTTTGAATGCGTGGTCAAATAGACAAGCCAAAAGATATTTTTATTCATTGATGAAATTCCATGTTTTTAAATGGATAGTTGATGAGACATAGACTCTGGATAGAAAATTGGAAAAGATTGTTTGCAATAGTGTTAGGTTGCATTAGAAGTAAATTTAGAAACTATCTCTATTGAAAAAGGCAAATAGTTATTATGTTTTATTTCCATAGAACAAATTAATCGTTGTGATTGGAATATTAAAGAATCTATATAATTGAGTTTATTAATATATATGTTTGGTGTATATATAATATGGAGCATGTAAAATATGTTAAGGGTAAATTCATTATCGTATTTCGTTTTTATAAGATGTATGCAATGTATTATTGAATAGAGATTTAAAAATGGATTGATTAGTGTATATGGAAAATGGATAGAGAAACAATATGTTATTATATTAAAGTGATTGAATGTGTTAAATAGAAAATTGAATGAGATGTAAGATTTGGTTAGGAAATGGAAGGAGTTTACTTGCATGGATTTGTGTTGATTTAAAAGTAAATTAAGAAGTTTTATTGATGAGGCAATCAATTATATTATTTATTAATTTCTATTTAGATTAATTGAATCATTGTGATTGGATTATAAAAAAAAGTATGGATTTAGTATATCCAAAAGTAGTATCTGTCTCATGATTATCTTAAAGGATTTAATTCTCTGTATTCAGTAAAGGGAAGTAAGTTTAATTGTTTTAGATTCCAATAATGAAAAGGGAAATAGAGGTTATGATTATTTTTAGATGATCTAGTTAATGTGTCTTTGACTTTTCTACACTACCTATTGAATAAGTATGGATTTAGGAAATCCAAATATTAGATTTGATTGATGACTTGAATGTTTTTGTTGCTATGTCGTCAAGTTGCATTGTTGGTTTTGGGATTTAGTGTTAGTCCTAAATTATAAGTCTTCCAGAAGAACTTAGAGGATAAGGGTTGTTGAATCTTTATGCCATCCAGTTGTTTTCCCTTGGGTAGTGCATGGCGTCTTTTTAGTTTTACCCGGTTTTCATGAATGGGGATGTTTGCACCTCTTTGGTTTAGGAGCGGATTATGGGATCCGTGTCTCCTTGTATGGAGTGACCTTGTTATGTGGTTTCATCTTGTTGCCTCCTGTGAAAGGAGTGGACTATGTGTTGTTGCCTCCAAGATGTTTGGAGTGAGATCTTTTGTACCTCCTGTGAAAGGAGTGGACTATGTGTTGTTGCCTCCAAGATGTTTGGAGTGAGTTTCTATTATTTGTATCCTTCTTGTGTTGGAGTGGATTATGATGCCTAGTTGGTATGTATTTGTGGTTCCCTTGATGGATTGTTTGGATGTGTGTTGTCGAATAGAAGAGTGGCTTTTGTTAGGGGCCGGAGCCCAAAGTGGTAAACCGGGTAACCTTCAAAAGTGAGTTAATCAAGTGATAATTAAATTAATGTACTTAGATGATTAGGATGCAGTTCACATTAATCAAGATAATTTAATCCTCACTCATAGACACAAGGGCTTGTTTAGACTTGGGATGAGTGAGAAGGCCTGGAATGGCAAGATCAACTATCTAGTTCTTGTGAGAGGTAGTTGATTCCGCATGAGTGAGTATGAGTGCCGGGATTCGGTTGAGGCCACCAGGATTACTTGTGTCGGAGCCTATGAAGAATGCCCAGAGGAGATCTCATGACAAACCTTGCGATGACACTCTATCTATGACAACTGTTGTTAATTATTTTATGTGTATGGTTATTTGAACAAACTTGATCTACTTTATGTCTGGAAGCAATGTGACCTATGTCAGTGATGTTGGAGTTGTACTTGTATTGTATTTGATTTGTACTTGTATTGTACTAGATTTGTACGTGCATTGTATTAGATTCGTACTTGCATGGTGAATGAGTTGTATGTGATTCGTACTTGTATAGTGAATGAGTTGTACTTGTTAATTCATTTGGTTGGTTATAACAGTATGAGTCAGTATGAGTCTGCCTTTGGTTAGAGGTAGTAGATCCTTGTCCATGTTACTTTGTTACTATCTCCTAGCATGGGGGGTGGGCCTTCGGGTACCACATTGGTTGGGTGGAACATGCACCAAAACCATTGGGTCCCCATCTATCTTCAGTACTTGGTGGCGAGACATCCAGATGGACAGCTCGTGGTTCTTGTTGTATTATATTGTATTGTAATATTTTAATTTGTATAAGTTATTTTATCCCTCTTATGTTTATGAGGTGGAATTTTGTAATTGTAATCTTTTGTACTATTGCCTCATTCTGGGAATGAATGATGTATCTATTGGATTAAGATAATGTTTATGAGATTGTATCTTGGTTGATTATCTTATTATGTTATGTGGTATTCTTATGATGTATGATGTTTATATTATAAGGTTTAGAATGTTATGGTTATATGTAATATGTTTGTTTGGGTTTAAGTAATCCTAACCTTGTAGCCTTAGAGGTTGTTGTTAATTAATAAGTGAATGTGTATGTTAAATGCACTTTATAAAAAAAAAATTTGGTTCGCTTAAGATGTTAATTGCAACTCCCTTTAAGGTTACTTGGCGGGGCATTACATGTATTTTTTTTATTATTATATATGAATATATATATATATATATATATAATATTTTAATATATATATATATATAGAATTTAATTAATATTATATATATGGTAGATTTAATTTTATTTAAAAATTTCGTTGTATAATTAATTTCGTTTGGATTACGAAATACGTTTTGATTTTAATAAGTGCTTAGTAAATTTAAATATGAGAAGATTTTCTTGACCAGTATGGTTTTAATATTTTGTTAAAATAAGGTTATGTAATGACATGGATAATCAATTTTGGTTAGGTCTAGTATTAACCATGATTAGCATATGTTGCGAAAATAGTTATGTCATGGGAATCTATTGTTACAATTGTAAACGTTGAATGACAGTATTCTAATTGCTGCGAAAATGCATTAGATAGGAACATGGTTTTAGAATAACCAAATATAGAAATTATATTGCCAATCCATGAGTTCATTGATTGTATTCATTAATGTTTTATTTTGTGCATGATTATTGTGAAGTGGAATTGTAAAAGTCTTCCAGTTACACGTGGGTCATTCCCTTATTATAATATTGCTTGATTTCCCTTGGGTTGTGTTACATTCGTCTTGTCCTCCTAGTATTGGAGTAGAATTCTTTGTGTTGCCTCCTAGGATTGGAGAGAGTTTTATTGTTGCAATTTTGTAGCACTTGAGTAACCCTTGGATTTAGTTCCGTAGTGTGTTATCCAATTAGAAGAGTGGCTTTTGTTAGGGGCCGGAGCCCAAAGAGGTAAACCGGGAAACCTTCAGAAGTGATTTTAACAACTGAAAACTAAAGTAAATATACTTAGCATATTAGGATGTAGTTCACATTAACCAAGATAAGTTAACCTCACTCACAGGCACAAGGGTTTGTTTAGACTTGGGGTGGGTGAGAAGGCCTGGAATGGCAAGATCATTATCTCATCCCTATGAGAGATAGATGATTCCGCTTGAGTTTGTATGAGTGCCGGGATTCGGTTGAGGCCACCAGGATTTCCGGAGCCTATGAAGAATGCCCAGAGGATATCTCATGACAAACCTTGTGATGACACTCTGTCTAGGATAACACCATGTGTTATGTTGTGCATATGTTTCTTTTAGCACACTTGATCATATTATGTCTAGAAGCAATGTAACCATGTTTAGAGTTTTGACTTTATTGTGCATATGTGTGGTTGAGTCAGTTTATATCAGTATGAGTCTGCCTTTGGTTTGAGGTGGTAGGTTTCTCATCCATGTTACTTGGTTACTATCTCCTAGCATGGGGGTTGGTCCTTCGGGTACCACATGGTTGGGTGGATCATGCACCATAATCGTTGGGTCCCCTGGATCTTCAGTACTTGGTGGCGAGTCTTCTTGATGGACATCTCTCTTTGCTTACTTTAGGATTCTTGTACTTGGTATCTCATATTGTAATAATGTTATTTTACCATCTTGTGTATGAGGTGGATCTTGTAATATTCAGACTTATGTATTTGTACTCATTCTGGGAATGAGGATTGTAATAGACCTTTGTAACTGATTTATATAAATGAATGCTTTATCTTTATCTTGTACTTTTCTTTGATGTAAAATGTTATTACTTGTGTATTTACTTTCAATGTATTTTTTTAATGTTGTTGGTTAATGGGGTTTATGTAATCTCAGCTATGTAACCCTAGGGGAGGTTGTCAATTTAGTTGAACATGTGGGTTTAATTCACTTCTTTTACTTCTTTTTAAAAAAAAAAAATTAGTACGCTTGTTTAGTGAATTGAAAATTCCTCTAAGGTTGCGTGGTGGGGCATTACACATGGTATCAGAGCCTAGGTTTAAACACTGGGTACTCTGGGATTATGTTGTACCCATTAAGCTTAGTTGCGTAGGTTTTCAAGTGTACCTTGTCTAATATCCCTTTTGTGTCTGTGTAGGAGTATGCCTCCTAAACGCGGACGAGGGAGAGGGCATGGATGTGGTCGAGTAGACATACCTGTTGGGAGTCACCATGACTCTCCACCTCATGTCACATTCATACCAGATCATGAGGAACATCAGGCCTCACAGAATGGTCCAGGAGGCAGTGGACATCATGACCCTCTAGGGGTCGAAGCTGCCCGAAAAGCTTTGGAAGACGCTTTGACACTTCTAGGTCCAAAGCGGGTAGATGCAGAGGTTAACCCTGGGGCAAGAGTAGCTCCAGCGCAGTCAGAGAGGGTAGCATCTTCTCATATGAGAGATCTTATTCGATCACAACCCCCACTGTTTGATGGAGTAGGTACAGGACTAGAGGCTGAGATTTGGTTGATAGGATTGGATCGATGCTTTTCCATGCAGCCTTATGACAGTAATACCAAAGCGCGGTGCGCTATTATTCACCTCCGTGGTTTTGCAGCCACTTGGTGGAAGATAGAGGAGCAAAAGCTCCACATCGATATGAGTACTGTATCGTGGGAGATCTTCTTAGAGCGATTCAAAGCCTGTTTTCTCTCAGACCACTGGCGTCAGCGTAGAGGCGATGAGTTCCATGCCTTACGACAGTTGGCCTTGACTGTAGACCAGTACGAGAGGCGATTTTATGAACTTAAGCAGTTCACTGGGATTGGTGATGATGAGGGGATGCTTGTACAGCATTTCGTCAGGGGCTTTCTTTTCGTTTTCCTTTCTTAAGCTTTCCCTTGAAGTAGGCTTTTGCTTCATCATTTGATTTGTCACTAGGTTCTTCATGTTTGGTTTTTCCCCTTTTGGATTCTTTGAATGAAACTTCCTTTTGTGGTTCTCTTCCTTCAATCCTCATTTCATAAGCAGCAAGCATCCCATGTAGTTCATATTTTGTTAGCTAGTCTAGGTTTGTCAATTCTTCCAATGTTGCTACCTTGGCCTCAAATTTTGTGGATAGAGATCTTAGTATTTTATCAACAATAAAGGAATCATCCACATCTTCACCAAGTCCTCTCATAATGTTCACAAGTTCATCAACACAAAGAAATTATGATGTTATGTCTTCATCTTCATTCATTTTGAGAGTCTCAAACTTCCTTTGATGAGTTTGCAGCTTAGCCTTCTTTACTTTGGAATCTCCTTCATAAATGTTTTGTAGTTTAACCCATATTTATTTTTCTGATTTGCAACACATGACCTTTGTAAATTTAGAATCTATTAAGCTACAAAGAAGAGCATGCTTAGCTTTGGAATTTTTTTCACTTCTCTTCTTTCTAGCTTGATCCATTGGAGGGGTTGAAAAAGGTGTGTACCCATCAACAAAATATTTCCACACATCAAACCCAAGGGAATTCAAATAAGCTTCCATCTTAATACTCCAAAATGCATAAGTAGTCCCATCAAAGATGGGTGCTTTGACTATATTGTTATGATCTGCCATGTGTGCTCTTAAGGATATCCTTCAAGTGGTTAGGATTTCAAGAAGGACCTTGCTCTTATACCAATTAAAGATCACAAAGACTTACTAAGACCAGGGGGATGAATCAGTAAATCAAAACACACTTTTATTTTTTCAATTTTTATCAACTTTTAAACCTTAACACAACATCAACTTCTTTATATGGAACAATGCTATCAAATTGACTTCAATTGATGTAGAAATTTTTTAATGATTTTACAAAAGTAAGTAGGTACCAACCTACTTGAATTATTAATAAGATTGTTTAGTAGGTTCGAACCTACAAGGAGCATGAGCCCCTTAAATTGGTTTAGTAGGCACCTAACCTACAGGGAGCACTAGCCCCTAATGTGAAAGGCACCAATCTTGACTTGATGGATGCAAGATGACTGCCTTCAATTAGATCCATACTATCCCTATCCTACAATCTTCTTTGTGATGAATGATATCATCGTAAGCCCACATAAGAATATGGGAATTCAGACTTGAATTGGATGCCATATATGTAAGTTGTTTAAGGATTGCAACTATCCAATGAAGGGATATATCTAAATTTGTATCCTTTCCTTAAAAACTACCTATTCGTAAAATATTAGTTTGTTCCCCTTAATCGAATGACTTTAACTCTTTTGATTAAATATGTTATTTTAATAACAAATCAAATCTTTTAGAGAAATGACTCTTTCTTCAAAATACGTCTCTTCCAAACTAATCTTTTGATTTTCATCTTTCTCAAAGAGACTCTTAAAGGTCATCTAGATTAGTTATCTCTTTTCAAAAGCAAGCCGCTTTTAATTCTAAACACATCCTTAAAAAAACATTTTTTCAAGAACAAAACGGATGTGATACATCTCTTCATAAATCCAAAATATGAAAATATATCTTGTTTTAAACATATTTGATTATTTTAAGCATTAACAAACTCAATATTAACAAATCAAATCTCTTAAAAAATCAAACTCCTTTATAAATCAAATATATTAACAATCAAATCTCTTATAAACATTAACTAATATAAAGTAGACCTCAATAGATCAGATCTTTTCTAGATCAAAACTTATATCAAAACTCTTCTTGTTGATCAGATCTATTCTAGATCAGAACTCAAATCGAAACTCTTCTTGTTATTTTATGAACTGAAACTAAAATATTGATTTATTTATCATGTCGTCTTAAAAGTTGAATTATCATGAGATCAAATTTGAGAGATAAATGACTCATGTTCTTCATATCTTGGTTGAGTCATATCTGCACGATTTGTGGCTTTTGACATCAACGATAATACTTCTAAAATTTCTAAGTGATGTTGTTTGACTTGAATATTTGTTAACACTTCATGATTGAAATTGGAACCTGTCTTGAATTCTTCAATCAATTTCGCATTCAAGGTTATCAATGGTTTGATGGAATCCAAATAGTTCACCACATCTAGGTTCTGAGGAAATTGGTCCAAATAAATCTTCCTTGTACACCCCATCTTCTTTATAAAATCATTATTTCCAATGAATCTCTCATTTGTGTCAAAAGCCCCTAGCAAACAAATCCCTATGAAGTTCCTTACCTTTACATCCCCCTTCTTCATCTTGTATGCATCCAAATGCAAGTATTCCTTTGATTCACACATTCTCAAACACTTTTCAATGATAGATTCCAACATCATTGAGGTAGCAAGCCGATAAATAATCCCTTTTAATTTTAAATCATTGTTAGTGGCTTTGTAGACTCTTTGTTGAACTTGATTTGCAGATTTCTCTAATGTCAACACACTTTCGTTGTCCACTAAATATTTGTTGAGCTTCTTATAATGTAGTCAGATAGCATCAATCAATTGAAACATGTCACACAAATGATCAATCCTATGCATTAATTCATCCTAGATCTTTTCTTTCATATGGGTATGTGTAGGATCATGGGGGTCCAAACTAGGCCTCTAAGTGGCAATGAAAATTTAGAAAATCAAAGTTAGGAAAATTGACATAAAAATTTGAATAGGTTATTAACATAATTTGAATAATATGTAAGAATAAAATTTGTAGCCAATTGAATGTAGTTTCTAGGCTACTAATCCTTTTTTGGGAAAAAGTAAATTTTTTTTGAGAAATTTGAAAATTTCAATGCAGTGGTACTAATTTTTAGGAAAAAGATAAGAAGTAGGTGTATGTCTGACCACCCTAAGTACAAGAAAAAAAGAATATTTTTTTCTAAATTTTTCAATATAAGTAGAGGACACATGCCCGAATGTGCCAAAAAAAATTTTGTAATTTTTTTCCATATAGATAATTAATTGTTTTCTTATTAGAAATTTTCAAAATTATTAAAATGTCTATGTCTGACCACCATACCTTGGTCAAAAATTTATGAAATTCAATTTTTTTTATCCTATAGTATGTGAAGCATAAAATGTGGTGCATCTTGTAGGTTCAAAAAATGTTAAGTAGTTTGAAAGTTATAGAAGTTTTTCAATCAACCTATCAATCAGGACTTTAGACGTAATGTAGGTAGAAAATCAATAATAATTATTTACTAAATTCAAAATAAGGAAAAACTTATATTGGTGGAAAGCTGACAATTTTTTCTATAAACCCTTTTTGTTTGATGAAATTTGAATTAAAAAAAGGTCATCAGCCGGCAAACTTTAGAAAACAAAGAAAATTTTCAAAAACACATTTTTTGGGTTGACTTTCCAAGGCAGGCAATCCTGAACCAAATCCTGAGCCAATATCCAGTTTGGTTTGGTAATACCAAACCAAAACGAATATCCATTTAGAAATGGATATCCATTTATAACAGATATCCATTTGAAACAAATATTTGTTTCAAAACAGATATCCATTTCAAAATAGATATTCATTTTTTTTTTCAAAACAAACATCCATTTTGGAAAGCGAGAACCCATTTTTTTGAAAAACAAAACGGATATCTATTTGAAACATGGATATCCATTTGAAACAAATATCTGTTTTGAAGACCTAAAATCCTTTTTAGTAAAATGGGCATAACTTTTGTGTTTCTTATCAAAATTTTGAATTTTTACAGGCATTTTAAAGGTGATCGAGAGCTCTATGCAATAGAATAGGTGGTGTTTCTATATTGTACAAAAAATATTATTATAATTATTTGAAATTCATATTTCATTTTTTAAACATCAAATTCTCACTACTTTGGCATGCAAAGTCTCCTTTTCATGATTTTTTTGTAACACTCATCTCAAAATACTTGAAACTTTAGAGAACGTAGTGAATAATAAAATATTTATATGTCTTGTAGTAAAGAGATGATTTTTTTTTCATAAATCATCATATCTCTCTTTCCCTTTCTCTACCTCTCTATTTATCACTATGTCTCCCCTTAAACTATGGACCTATCCCTCCATCCTTTCTTCTCATACCTATCTTTCTTACTCTCTCTCTCCTTGAGATATAGACCTATCTTTCTACCTCTATCTCCATCCTTCCTTCTCTCTCCCTTCCTCTCTCTCAGTTCCCTCCCACTCCCTCTCCTTCTCTCCCTCTCCATCTCCCTCTCACTCTCTATCTCCACTCTCCCCCTCTCTCCCCCTCCCTTTGAAGTCTCTCTTCCTCTTAAGTCTCTATCCCTCTTAGGTATATTGCTTAGGTCTCCCCAACTCCCTCTCAACCCCTTAGGTATCTCTATTTTTTATCTCCCACTCCCTCTCTCTCTATTAGTCTCTCACTCACACCCACACTCTTCTCCTTTTAGGTCTCTCTCTCCCACTCTCTCTACCTCTCTCTCTCCCTCCCTCTCTCCCTCTCAAATATTTCTCCCTCTCCCTTCCCTCTCTCTCTCTCGGGTCCCTACCACTCCCTCTCCCTCTCTCTCCCTCTCACTCTCCATCTCCCTCTCTCTCTCTCTCCCTCTCTATCTCTCTAAAGTCTTTGTCTCTCTCTCTCCCTCACACACACATACACTCTCTTTTCATCCCCATCTCAGGTCTCTCTCTCTTTACCACTCTCTCTCCTCTCTCCCTCGATTTCTCCTTCTCAAGCACCTCTCCCTTTCCCTCCCTCCCTCCCTTCCCCCATATCTCTCTCTCTCTCACTCTCTTAGGTCTTTCCCACTCCCTCCTCTCTCTCTATCCCTCTCTCTATTATGTCACATCTCTCTCTCTTACTCACACTCTCCATCTCCCCCAGAGGTCTCTCTATCCCACTCTCTCTCTTTCACACACACACACACACTATCTCTCTCTCTCTCTTCATCTCCCTCTCAAGACTCTCTCTCACACTCTTACCTCTCCTTCCCTCTCTCCATATCAACTCTCTCTTTCTCTCTCTCTCTCTATCTCCCACTCCCTCTCTTGCTCTTAGGTCCCTCCCACTCCCTCTCCCTCTCTCTCTCCCTCTCCATATCCCTCTCTCCCTCTCTTTGAAGTCTATATATCTCTCTTAGGTCTTTCCCACTCCCTCTTAGGTCTCTCTCTCTCTCTCTCTCCCTCTCTCTATCTATTTCTCTCTTAGGTATCTACCACTCCTCTCTCTTCTCTCATGTATTTCTCTCACTCCCCATCTCTCTCTCTCTCTCCCTCCCCCCTCTCTCCTCTCTCTAGTCCCTCCCACTCCCTCTCCCTCTCTCTTTCCCTCTCCCTCTCACTCTCACTCTCACTCTCACTCTCCATCTCCATATCTCCCTCTCTCTCCTTCTTAGGTCTCCCATTGCCCCTCTCTCTCACTAACTCACTCACTTTCCACCTCCCTCTCAATTCTCTCTCTCTCTCTCTCTCAAGTGTCTCCTTGTCACCCTAACTAGATATCTCTCTCCCTCTCTCTCCCCTCTCTCTCCCTCATAAGTAACTTGAGATATCTAGATATCTATATCTCCCTCTCTTTATCTCTCTCTTCCTCTCTCTCTCTCGCTCATAAGTAACTTCAGATGTGGAGAGAGAGAGGGACATTAACTTGAGACGGAGAGAGGGAGAGAGAGAGAAAGTGGGAGAGAGAGACCTAAGAGGGATAGGAAGAGAGATAGAGTGTGCGAGAGAGAGAGAGAGTGGGAAAGAGAGACCTAAGAGGGAGATGGAGAGTATGACTAAGAGAGTGAGAGAGTGAGTTAGACATGAGAGAAGAGAGAGATGGAGTGGGAGAAACTTGAGAGAGAGAGAGAAGGGAGTGGGATAGACCTAGGAGGGAGAGAGGGAGTAGAAGAGACATAAGAGATAGAGAGAGATGTAGTGGAAGAGACATAAGAGAGAGAGATACTTCAGAAGGATAGAGACTTCAAAGGGAGGGGGAGAGAGAGAGGGAGAGAGTGAGATGGAGAGTGAGAGGGAGAGGGAGTGGGAGGGACCTAAGAGAGAGAGAGAGAGAGAGAGAGAGAGAGAGAGAGAGAGAGAGAGAGAGAGAGAGAGAGTTGAGAGGGAGATAGCTTGGAGGGAGAGAGGAGAGAGAGAGTGGGAAAGAGAGACATGTGATGGAGGTGGAGAGAGAGAGTGTGTATGTGTGTGTGTGATAGAGAGAGAGAGACCTAAGAGGGAGAGAGGTTGATAGAGAGTGAGAGGGAGTGGTAGGGACTAGAGAGAAAGAGAGAGACCTGAGAGGGAGATGGAGAATAAGAGAGAGAGAGACGTGAGAAGGAGATGGAAAGTGAGAGAGATAGGGAGGGAGAGATAATTGAGAGGGAGAGAGGGAGGGAGAGTTAGAAAAAGGGAGAGAGAGAGAGACTTGAGAGGGAGAGAGGGAGATAGAGGGAGAGATATGGAGAGAGGCTTGAGATGGAGAGAGGGAGGGAGAGAGGGAGAGAGTGGGAGAGAGAGACTTGAGAGGGATAGAGTGTGAGTGTGAGTGAGACATTGAGAGAGAAACACCCAAGAGGGAGAGAGGGAGTGGGAAAGACTTGAGAGAGAGACATAAGAGGGAGATAGACTTAAGAGGAAGAGATACTTGAAAGGGAGGGAGATAGAGGGATAGGGAGAGGGGAGATGGAAATTGAAAGAGAGAGGGAGAGGGAGAGAGAGAGGGAGAGGAAGTGGGAGGGACCTGAGAGAGAGAGGGAGTGAGAGAGAGAGAGAGAGAGAGAGGTAAGGAAGGATGGAGAGAGAGGTAGAGAGGTATATCTATATCTCAAGGAGAGAGAGTGAGAAATATAGGTATACAGAGGGACAAAGAGAGAAGAAAGGAGGGAGGGATAGGTCTAGAGCTTAAGAGGAGACATAGTGATATATAGAGAGGTAGAGAAAGGGATAGAGAGAAATGATGATTTGTGAATATTTTTTCATCTCTTTTCTATAAAATATAAATATTTCATTATTCATTTTTCTAATTTTTCAAGTAATTTGAGATGAGTGTTATAAAAAAATCATTGAAAAACGACTTTGCATGTGAAAGTAGTGAGCATTTGATGTTTCAAAAATGAAATATGAATTTCAAATTATTATAAATTATTATTTTTGTATAATATAGAGACACCACCTGGCCAATTTCTTAGAGTTCTCAATCACCTTTCCAACGCCTATAAAAATTTGAAATTTTGAGAAGAAACACAAAAGTTATGCCCATTTTACTAAAGAGGGGTTTTTAGGTCTTCAAAACGGATATCCATTTTGTTTTTAAAAAAAATGGGTTCCCACTTTCCAAAAATGATATTCATTTGAAAAAAAATGGATATCCATTTCAATTTGGTATTACCAAACCAGAATGGATATTGTACCCAAGCCTGCAAAAAGTCAAAGGCAGAAATTTCATGTTTTTAGGTATGTTAAAAATGCTTTTTTTTTCACATTGCCACTTTTTGGATCCCCATGATCTTGCACAAACCCATATGCCCCATCATTTCTCTATAAAATGCAGATAACTTATTTTGACAAGAGTTCATTTCATTTTTTGCTTCCATCAGCTCTGCCTCCAATCTTTCATTTATTTTTCTCTCTTTCTCCAATTTTTGTTCCCACTGTCCATTTCTATTCGCAATGCTTAGTCTTAATTTTTCTGAAGTGGATTTTTCCTCATCATATTTCTTGTTCCTCTCATCTAGAATTTCCTTTAGCTCATTCACTTCTCTCTCATTTTGTTTATCATCTTTTCTTGTTGATGTAAAGGCAGATTTTTTTATTCTTTTTTCTAATTCATTGCTCTTGTTATATGATGCTTTCCTTTTTTCTTTCTCATTTGCTAGATCTATCTATAACTTTTCTATTTGATTTTGCAACCTTTTTTTCTCTATATATTTATTTAGCAATGTTGTGTACACCAATTCATTTTTGTTCTTTGATACATTAATTTTATCAATATTTTTGAGTCCAAAAAAATCCAATTGAAAATTGCTCACCTGGTATACAGATCAATTCATATGATTTGCTGGATTGTTTTGAATTGTGGGAACAACAATTGTTTACTCCATGATTTCTTTATTTGTGCAAAATGTGGTTAATACCATGGTTATTGTAGGCTCTAAACCTATAGTAGATGCACTTTCATTAGTTTCTTTCTTTTATACAAGTCTAATTTTTTTTAAAACTCTTCAATGAAATCAAAATCTAGGGACGTAGGAATAATGTAATGCTTGAATGGAGAAGGAATAGAATTACTTGCAGTTGCTAATGATGTCATATCCACACTAATTGGTAGTTGGGAATTTCATGTAAATAACTCCTTTGTGGTGGATCCATTGGTAGTGTGACTTGGACTTGTCAAAATCCTTTGCCTCTTCTATATGCCTTGATCACCTAGTATTGTTGTCCTCTTGTATGTAATTTGTTGTTGTAGAACATGCTAACCATTACTCTAGTAATACTACCCATACCATCACCACTAGTTGCAATGGGAGTTGCACTCATCTCTTCACCATGGGCATGTATCAGTTGTGATTGTATTTGACCATGAGGATGAGGATTTGAAGCTCTAACAAATTGAATTGTGTCAGCCCTACTTGTATGCCCTTGGTCTACTTTATTAGATCCAAGGCCAGATTTATCAAATGGTTTTCTATGATGTACATCTATTACTATAGGGATTCCTTGTCCTTGGGACCCCCAAACCACCACCTTCATAACCCATTTTTTCAGCTATGGCTAGTCTTGAAGTATATGCTTCTTTTGTGGTCTCACTTTAACTAGCTTTGACATGGATTTGCTCTTCCCTCTCATCATTAGATTCATCATCAGTTTCTTTATCTTCCTATTCATCAGGATGCTCTATATTCCATAACTTTCTAAACCCATGATTTTCTTCATTATTTCCATACTCTGCAAGAGCTCTTGGATCACCTTGCTCCTTCCTCATAGACCAAAAGGCAACAATTTTTTATTGTGACCAATTTTTATCTGAAACTTCCTTATCTAGAGAATCTGGTATTTTTACTCTACTAGATGGTTTATCACTTTTTTCATAAAAATTATTGTACCTCCTAATTATCTTTCAATGTAATTCCATAATTTCAGCTAACAATTGTTCAAAAGAAATACCATTCTCAGTAGCACTTTTATCCATTGCTATTTTGACCTCATCCCAAGAATCCTTATTTCTCAAGTTTTCAAGAAAGGGTTTAATTTGATGTTGAATTATAATTCCAACATTATTATTGGCCACAATCATTTATTTTATGGTGTCACATAGATCATACTGCCAATGATAAACATTGTCAAAATTAAAAAAATTGAAAAGATCATGTGCCACCTTAAATTATTTTCTCTCGAATGTGATCCTTCCACATGAAAAAGGTAAAGAAGGAAATAATGTCTTCTTCCGTTGATTGAAAAAGTGTAGTTCATCATTACTCTTCATCTTCCTTACATATTCCAATGCAAAAACCCTTTTTGTCACATGTATTGGAAGTTTGTATGTCTCTACTCCCAATCCATAAAATATTAGCATAGTATATTCTTCCATTAAGTACCAATCAGCCAATTGTATTTATTTTCCTAGTTGAATGCAATTTCTACATGGCATAGGAAATCTAGGCATTGGAGTATTTGTAATTGCTTGATGCAATGGAGCCAAAAATCAGTCTAAAACATGACTATATTTCCTTCGAGAATCATGCATCCTAATATCATTGGTACAATCGTATATTGGAGCCATTTCATTTTCTTGAGCATTACTATAGGGCTGAATCTGAAGCTTGTTGGTTTGAAACATTCCTCTAGATTTAAGTACAAAACAAAGCACACGTAGGTTGTGAACCTAAATGTCTTGGTGGGGCCTCCTTCAATCATTAAAAAATGTTTATGCATGGATTCTACAACGTGCTCAATATAGTTATATTTTACATGTGGTACATAATGGATATTATATACAATTTCAAGGAGGCTTGCACCCACTTCCAAATTGCTATCCAGTCCAAGGCAAAATGCTAACATGGAAATAGTATCTTGAACCCATGGTCTAAAAATATCCAAATCATAAGGAGGATTATGATCACCTTTCAATTTGTTTCTAAATTCTTTAGTATCCTAAACTATTTTATTTATGAAAGAATTTTTCTTCCTTTTATCCATTGCTTTATAATCACTAGCAAGATTTTCTAGGTCAATTTGGACGTTTCCAAATTCTTCAGTTGTAAACCCTAACACTTTTCCAAGTTGTTCTACATGAATAGATAACAATTATTCTTTGTTATCTTTATTAACAATTGCTCTTTTGTTATCATTATGATTTTGGGCATAGACCATGATAAATTATAGGCAAGGGAAAACCTCATGTAACATCATGTGCCTTAATCCAATTACCTATGGTGGACTGATACTATTAACTTGCATATGCTTTGCAAAATTATTCTGAGATGAAAATCTAAGTTCTGAGGTATACCACCCATTGATTTCAAGATCATTAATATCATGGTATTCATCAGTAAAACCTGGGGTTTTAAGCAATTTTTCATAATATATTTTTTTATCTGACGTTTCTCTAGTTGTACTACTAGTAGACATGCATATACAATGTGAAATTGTGAACTCCCTATTAGTCCTCCTTAGTTTTTCTTAATTCTTAAGTCTCTCAACCCTAAACCCAAACTTCAAAGTTTGATAAAATAAGATTTTAATAAATGTCAAATGATGAAAGCTAGCCGCAATAATTCTTTAACTTACCTATATTTTGACTCTTGAAAAGATTAATGTTGATAGTCGTGGAAACTGGAATGGCTTTGTTGGAAGTGGAACTTTTGAACCTAGAAAAAGGTGGTGCACTGCAACGAGCAATCTGAAGACTGAAATATCCCAATGTGTTGACCCTCTCACTTAAAAAAAATCACTTAGCAGTAGAAAGTGTTTTTTCTTCAAATATTTAAGTGAATGAAATGTCAAGTGTTGCTTTCAGGCTACATAATTAGTACATGGCTGACACCATTTAGAAATGTGCAATATTACATGGTTGACATCATTTAAAACAATCCATTTATTCCTACATTGAAAAAAAATAATAATCCATTGATCTTTTTAAATCTAATGGTTATAGGATGATTTCATAGGTTTATGTTCACAAGCCTAGCACTCTATGCGTTTCATTTTGGAATGAAACTACAACCATACATCAAATGTTAATCGAATGGTTGAAACTTGAGTAATTTATGATATACACAATAAACATGTGTTTTAAAGGGGTTGGTAACTTAATATTGCAAAGGAATTAATAAAATGAATACTGATACTCAGAACTAGGGGAGATCAATTAAAAATTAAAGTGGATGAAAAATTGAAACATTAACGTGTTTCTTGCGGAATACATAATTAGTACATGACTATCTTGCGTTGACAAAAAATTCTAAACCATTGATCTTTGTAAATCTAATGGTTATAGGGTGATTTCAAAGGTTTAAGTTTGCAAGACTAGTGCTCTGTGCATTTCATGCCAGAATGCAACTACAACCATACATCAAATTTTCATCAAACAGTTGAAACTTGAGTAATTTATGATATAAAAAATAAACATGTGTTTTAAAGTTGTTTTAAACTTTAGTGCACTAGCATTGACATCAAGCCCAAGGGGCCAGTAACTTAACATTGCAAAGGACTTAATAAAATGAATAATGATATCGAGAACCGAGGGAGAAGTTCAATGAAAAATTAGAAATCAATAACATTCTGGTAAACCCTAACAAGAGTGACAACTTTTAGTGTTTATAACGTTTTTTGTCAATTTCATGGCAACTTTATTTTTTCATTTGTATCACTTTATGTTTTACTTTTAAATTTGCATGCAATTATTTCATAAATAGATAATAATTAATTTCTTAAAGGAAAAAAAACTTATTTGAATAGATTCATAGACACTGAACTCATAAAATAATTCTTTACTATAAATGAATAACGGAGAATAACACAACCATTTATTTTATTACAACTGAATTACAATGTCACATTATTACATATCTTTTTCAAGATGAGTAGAGAATGCAAGAACCAAGCTCTTGTTTTGTATAAATAACATATGTTACTTTACATAGTAAAAATACAAATGTAAGCGCCAAGCTTCTACTAAACCACTGGTGACAACATAATACATTTTTTTCTCTGAAAATAAATGCATGGTGATGGGACTTGCCAGGTCAACCATGGGCTCTAAAAATAAATGCATGGAACTTGCCTAGTTGGCCATGGGCACTAAAAAAAAATGCATGGGACTTTCCTAGGAAAGCATGTTCTCTCGAATACAAATGTGGCTCTAGAAATACAAGTGTATGGGGATTTCCTGGTGAACAATGCTAGGGAAATGGTAGCTATGAAGATACAAAATGTATCTATTCTAATTGAAAACCAGAGTCATGTAAAAGATTAGGGGTAGTAAAATTCCTCCCATATTTTTCACACAACTTCAATCTATTGGGATAGCACTTATCTCCATTAGAGCTCCTCATTTTGGTTCCAAACCTACCTCAGAAGTTAGGTAAACCCGATCAACTTCTTTCCAATTCCACCCATTTTGAACTTGAAGGAAATTGGTCTTTTACTCTGTAACTACATAACTAGAGGTAGGAGAATTTAGTGTATCCCTAATAATACCACATCATCTTCTTCCTTAATCCTTATTAACCCTACAAAATGAAAACCCTTTAGAACATTCCACTCAATAGTAAATACTTTAGCCTTCAATGAATTATTTCAATTGTGCTCACTATCCCTATTTATGGGCCATTAGTGTCACTACTACCTGATCCCTCTGTACACCTCACATGTGTCACATGTGACGTTGGGTATAATGATAATCATGATTCACACAAACCAAAAAACCAACTTAATCAATTCGTGTAACTTAAAGTTAAGCCTTACATTTACAATTAAAAATTTAAAATATTTAATTTGGTTGGCATCTAGCTACATGAAAACTATACCTCAAGCTGACAAGTGAAAATATGTCAAAATTGCTAGTACCACTCAAATGATATGAAAGCATTACAAATATTGTTTCACTAGATCACTAGACTAATGACATCATCATCTACAATTCTATAGTATGTCACGCAATTTTCAATATAAAGCTATTCATATTTTCTTCAGATGTTTATATGGTGTTAATCTAGTAAAAAAGATTGAGAATTTAAATTAAATGAAATTTTCTACTTTGAGGAATTGAAAATAGATAATTAAATATATTATTTTACCTTAATCATTATCAATATCAACTAATAAGTCACAATAAATTTCACTCACTTATAATCAAAACTATATGTTGATAATTACTATCAGTTTTAAAAGCCACATTTTTATATTGAACAAAGAGAAAAAGATCTCCAAGAATGGAGCCATGAAAATTATTTAAATTTAAGTAGCTAAATACTGAAGTACATAGTACATAGATAGCCTCACCAAAAATCCACTAACTATGATAAAAAACTAGTCACAAAATACATATTACAAGAACTATTACAATGTACAATAAAATGTAGACATGTGACACATCACACAATTCATTACTAATTTTTTATAACATTAGTTGAGGCCATCAACTAGGTGTTTGAGTAGAAGGTGAATCAAATTTAATAAAGTAACAACAAAGAAGAAACCAGAATCACCCAAAACCTTCCTCCAAAACTCCAGACTCTTTAATAATTCATTTTTTGTATCACATAGCAGACCCCATCTCATATTAACCAAGGAAAGAGTCTACAATGTAGAAGCATGCAATTCCAATTTCTAGAAGATCCCACCAACAAGTGCTAACCCACTTCCAAAATTGTAATGCTCCAGTGCCAAATCCAATGAAGAAATAGAGTAAATGAAAGGTTTCAAATAACATATTTCTATTATCTTCACCAAATCTTTATCAAGAAAAATATACATGCAATTAGACAAGAAAGACAAAGCTACCTCAGAATATAGAGGATAAGGGTTGTTTTGAATCCATTCCCTACCCACAATTATAATTATAACATCCTCAAACTACACACAAGGAATTGTAAAAACCATACCTATCTTTCATTTGTAAAAACATTTGGGCAGCATGACACTCCATGAAGACTCCATATCACAATTAAATTGAGAATAGAGAAGAAAGAATTAAAAGCCACATATATTATAAATGATATGAAGAACATCAAGTTGGTGAAGTATTTATATAATTTATAATGAAGACAATGACATCAAATATTCAACACTTTAACATTTAATTCACCAATACCACTTGATAAGTCAATATGATAATATTTTGAAAAAAATGAGTTATGACTTTCAATCATTTAAAAATTATTAAAATATCAAAAATTTATTTTTTGAAATCTAATAGTTCTAGTGTTATTCCAAAGTTTTTAATTTCCAAGTCTAGAGCTTCATACATTTCCTTTCAGAATGTAACTATAGTCATCCATCAAAAATTCATCGAACGATCATGGTTATACTGATTTGCGCTGACATTTGGCTATATAGACATATATGGAATATCCTTTGCACATATTTTCTTCAATACTTTGGTCTAGGGATTCAATTATTTTATAAGGTTGATAATTTGGCCTTGTTTGGCCTTTACATCCTTTGTGTAAAATGTTCTTAAATTTTTAAGCCTTGGTTCTACGTTCTTCCTAGGTGGTCCTTCTTTTAAAACCAACTTTATGCACATGCATATTTTTTTGTTTATTTAAATTAATGTGATGAGCGATATGAAGGAAAAGGAATGGTGGGTTATGATCTCACCATGTGTCTACATCTAAGAGTTCTAGTATTATTTTGGAGGTTTCAATTCACAAGTCTAGTGCTTCAGAGATTTACTTCTGGAATACAACTACAGTTGTCCATCGAAAATTCATCGAACGGTTGTGGGTTATATTAATTTGCACTGACATCTGGCTTCACACACAATAAATACATTGACACTTATCTGCATTCCAGACAGACTCTTTATGAAGGAAATTGAATGTGCAAAAAAATTGTCCCAAAATTTGATATTTTCACCAACCACGTGCTATGATTTTTAATTGGCATATTCATTTATTTGACCACTAAATTTTATTTATTAGTTTGAGATTATGTTTAGTTTTCCAATGAAAATATTTTTTGGTTTGAAAAATGTTTTAATTGCCAACAATTTTTTTTCTGTTTTGAAAATAGGTTTAATTCGCCAATGGAAATATTTTAGCAGTTTGATAAAAAGGTTTTAATTGCCAATTAAAATATTTTATTGGTTTAAAAAAAATTCAATTCTGCAGGATTTTCCATAGACTTCTAGCGATTGGAAAAGATTCACCAATTGGGATTATTTTGTTTCCCAAAAAATAAAAAAATAGCCAATAAATTCAATATTTTTATTAGGAAGTATACAAGATTCGCCAGGATTTTACACCTTCATTGATAGGGGGTTTCTTAAAGTTATCCCTGAAGCCATTGTATGGTTATTTTAATGTTATCCCTAAATGAATAGATCTTTGGTTTCTAAGTCCTTCTTGGTCTTCAAATGCCAATAATAGTAATTTCTATATAAGTTTTGATACATAATAACTAGTAATAATAATTGGTGTTGGAATGCTTTGTTCAAAAAAAATTGAGTATCACACTCATGACACAGTTTGACAGTTACTTAGATAAATATTGTCTTGAAATACAAATTTTATATTATCTGAATGGAAGACCCCATTTCATCATCATGGGGATAAATTATTTCTTGCTCAAGGATTTTTCTAGAGCTCATGAGGCTTCATGATTCCAATATGGTGAGGTGGAGAGAAAGTTTGATTATTTTGAGTTATATCATTGTTGTTACTAATCTCATGGTTAGAGATGATCTTTGAACATTTCACTTAACTAGGATTGTTGCCTTGAAGAGAAACATATATTAAGTCCAAACATTAAATTGTTGTGTATGTGTGATGGGAATTATTTATGAATAAAATATCTTTATTAAATTTGTGCATATCTAGAAAGGATTATTATGACAAAACAAGATCCTTAGCAAGTAAGTAATATGAAATTATAAATCTGGTATTAAATTTTCCTAACGTTAATACTTACTATATTCATATTTAGCAAGGAAATAATATTGCAAGATTCCCCCAAATATCTTTCAACCACTTATTGATCAACAAAAGTCCAATAAGGGAAATATAAGATATTATTTCTAGGATCCCTATAATACATTCTTATGTTAATACACATATATTCAACTCATATTATGCATGACTGAGTTTTTCCAAATTATCAGGGATTGATTCTATACCCTTATGTTGTTTAGATATCCTTAACAAGTTTTCCGATCCCCAACTTCACCAAGTGGGTGGCAGCCAACTATGGAACTATTTAGGGAAAAAGGACCCTAGAAAGGGTTGTGTACCCACTTATTTATTTTATAAATAAAATAATAGAGGCATAGGATTAGTTGGAGTAGACAAATGAGTTTCATGTATGTCAATGTTATTAGGTTATGAGAGTGACTGAGGTATATTCATCTTTGAACCTAAGGGTTATACCCCTTGTGTTAGTCAACTAAGTGTATGATTGTTGAATTTCCTAGAAAGATTTAATATGTGAATTGTCTTATTAACTTTTCACCTTGAAATATTAATAATGTTATATGGTTACCTTCATCCTAGATAATTCTTGGTTTTTTATTTTGTCAAGTGGCCCTTGATGAGCATTGCAATCAAGATTGTTAACAATTACTCCTTATAGTAAAAGGAGCTGTTATAGATTAACCATTATTGATCATTCTTGGTATTTACTACCATTGTGAGTTAGTGGTGATTAAACCTTGGTCAAATGTGTGATTTTTGGTAAATCAAATATGAGTTGGAGTGAACACAATTTTTTAAACTACAAGCCCTCCATGCAATATGTAGGCATGGCCATCAAAGATGAGCCCCCACGGAATTAGGGCTAGCCCTTAGGTTTTTTTTCTCCCATCATTAATTAGAAATTATTTTGATATATTTCATTTTCTTAACTTGTGAATAGAATTATGTTTATGATTATTATGGATTTAGCAATGCTAATTAGGCCTATCTCAGTGTTGTGGATTCCATGTCTCCACTAGAAGCCGACCATTCTTGTCACAAAAATTGTATACCTGATTAAGTTCTTATAATTTTATTGATCAAATGTTGTTACATCTTCATAAATGTATAGGCTTAGGGAACAATATTCAATGAGTTATGCAAGTGTTGGTTGTCAAAATTTAAAATTTGTGTCTTGTCCTTAAATGTATTTTGGTGTAAAAGTTTTGCGCATGGCAATGAACTTGGCAATAGTTCCCTATTTTAATTTATCTTTTTTCTATAGGATTTAAACTCTTAAAACTTGCAAATGATACAACTCTACTTGGGTGACTTGGGAAAACTTACAAGAGCTATAAAATGATACTAATTGTTATGCATTTCATGGTTAATAGACTCTCTTCCCATGCACATTTATCACACCACTTCTTGGCTTCTATATTGGCCTTCATAAGTGTCCTTTAGTATGATTACTTTCAAATTCTTTTACAACACATTTCTATTGGAAAATATAAAGCATATGATAGCCTTAACTTACATATATATAAAATAATACATATTCATTCATTTCTTTTATCCATAGAAATTCACTAAAATATCATCATGCATTTAAAGCTTATTCACTGGTAAGTAAAAGTATGTGGTAACAAACATAGGGTGTAACAAACCCCCCTTAAGAATCATCATCCCCGATGATCTTATATATCACAACACATGATCCATAAACATAATATAACATAATATAAATTATATCTAGGAATTCTCAAATTCTTGCATAATAAGAGGAAAACATTGCTTCATGTCTAGATAATCTTGACAACTAGTGAAATATTTAGCATATTGATCCCATTGGAACTTGCACTTGAGAACCTATCTATTGTGTAGGTGAAGTTTACATGTTCTAAGTATTCTAAGAGGCTCGACCATTATCACCCCTCAATCCTATACCTATAAAGAATTCCAATCAATAATATGACTACCTCCTTGTATATACTTTTCAGATATGACACATAAAAGACATTATGGATCCTAGAGAGAGTTGGTCGTAAGGAAATTTCATAAGTAACCAGGTTAATTTCCTCAATAATCTCAAAGGGACCTACAAAATGTGGAGCCAATTTAGATGAATTTCCAAACTCGATCGACCTCTTATGAGGTTTGACTCTTAACAAAACCTTTTCTCTAACTAAGAAATGTATAGCAACATGTTTGACATCTACATAATTTTTTTTCCTATCATTTTCCTTTGATAACCTTTTCCTTATTAAGTTAACCTGATCCTCCATTTTTTATAGCATCTCAAGCCCAAGGCTAATCCTATCTTCTAGATTATCCCAACTTATAGCAATTTGGCACTTCCTGCCATACAATGCTTCAAATGGAGCCATCTTAATAGAAGAATGATAGGATTTGTTGCATGAAAACACAAGTGATAATTAATCTTCTAATTTTTATTTTTGATCCATGTGATACATTCTTAGTAAATATTATAACACTTGGTTTAATCTTTCTATTTGAATATCAGTCTCTAGATGATGCACCAAACTTATGTTCAACTAAGTCCCAAGTGAGGAAAATAAGGTTTTCCAAAATCTGGAGGTTACACATGCATCCCTATCCAAGATAATCTTCTTTGGGACTCCATGTAACCTAAACAAATCTTGCACTAACTTATGAGCTATGACATAATCTCCTTCTATCAGGTTCCTTGGAATAAAATGGGCTACCTTAGTGAGTTTATCATCCACTACAACAATAGTGTTATGCTTATTCCTAGACATAGGGAGTCCTTGCACAAAATCCATGCTAATGACTTACCATTTCCTCTCTAGAATTTCATGAGGGTATAATAACCCCATCGAATGATAATGCTCAACTTTAAGCCTTTGAAACTCTAAACAAATTTCTAAAAACCTTGCAACATCCCTCTTCATTCCCTTTCTATAAAGATAATGGCTTCACATCAGCTAATATTTTTGTTACTCCACAATGTCTAGAATAGGTATGCACTTTCTTCCACACTATATTCCTTAATTCCTTGGACTTGGGTAAATACATTCTCCATGTATATCTAAGAAATAAATTAGGTTTAAAAATAAACCCAATCATATCTTGAATCTTGTGGATTGTCCAAGAGTACTTGCTTAACTTAATAAAAATACTCATGACCCTTGGATTTCTACAATACTTGATTTCTAAAATTAGAATGAATTGATACCATCAAGGAGATATGCCTCCTTCGACTTGGGGCATCAACAAATCTATTTTACTTGACCTTAATATATTTGATCTCAAAATCGTAGTTCGATATCTTGAATCAAGCCATATTATTTATCATGAATTCAGATTTGGTTGAGTAAATAGATACTTCAAACCATGGTGATCAGTTTTTAGTTCAAATAGTTTCGTAAGAAAATTTTGCCTCCACATTTGGAATGCATGGAAAACAACCACTAATTCCAAATCATGTGAAGCATAATTCTACTCAAAAGGCTTCAATTTTCTAGACTCGTAGGTGATTACTCACCCATCCTACATTAGTACTCCACCTAGACCTTTTCTTGAAGCATTTGTGATGACAAAAAAATTGCCTTCTAGATCTAGTAATTTGAGTATCAGAGCTATGGTTAACTTCTCCTTAAGTTGATCAAATGTCTCCTGACATTTTTTTGTCCACTCAAACCCTTTCCCTTTTCTTTGAAATGATTTAATGGAAAAAGCCATCTTGGAAAAATTAGCCACAAACTTCTTGTAATATCCTACTAGACCCATAAATCTTCTAACTTTTTACACATTCTTCGGTGTTGGCCATTCTAGTACACTACTTTAGTCTTTGTTGGATCATCTGCAATTGCCTTAGTTGAAATTGCATGGCCCAAATACTACACCTCTTTTTGAAAGAAGGTACACTTTGAAAGTTTCCCATAAATCTTATGCTCCCTTAGATGTTGTAGAACAATTCTCAAATGTTGGAGGTGTTCTTCCTCATTCTTGGAGTATATAAAAATGTTGTCTAAGAAGACCAACATAGAATTGTCCAAACAATCCTTGAATGGATTGTTCATTAGGTTCATGAATGTTGTAGGTGCATTCATTAGTGCAAAAGGTAAGACTATGAACTCATAATGACCATACCTTGTCCTAAAGGTTGTTTTATGAATATCTTCATCTTTGATCCTTAGTTGATGATATCACAGCCATAGATCAATCTTTAAAAGCATCGCCACCATGCATCTGATCAAAAATATCATCAATACATTGTAAAGGGTACTTTTTCTTTATCATTTCCTTATTTAGCAAGTGATAATCAATGCATATGTGTAGTGTAACCTCCTTCCTTTTAACAAAGATCATTGGCACTCCCCTAGGTGAAAAAATGGGCCTGATTAGTCCCTTAGACAATAACTCTTGAATTTGAGCTTTGAACTCCTTAAGCTCAATTGTTGTTATCGTATAGAAAGCCTTAGATATAGGTTCTGACCCTAGAACTATTTCAATAGAGAAGTCAAATATTCTCTTAGGAGGTAACCTTGGTAGTTCATCTCTGAAACATCCTAAAATTCTCTCAAAGTGGGATATTTATCCATATATGATTTCTTTGGTTCCACTATTTCTTCCCCTTTAGCGTTAGGAAGATCTTGTGTTTCGTAGTACCCTACATTATCTTGAAATATGTACTCCTTCACTCATCCAAATTTTCCATCTTAACTACAATAATTTGACACCCATTTTTTGTGGCTCTATACAACTATACGATGGATATTTGTCACAACTTTATTTACCTAGGTGTACCTTGCAAGTATACATTGTTCCCATGGTCATCTAGACACTCTAAGTTCTTGGCATGACAATCAACCTTGGCTCTATTCCTCCATAAAAAAATCATACTTAGAATGACATTGTATGAACCTAAGGGGTATACATATAGGTTTACTTCCATTGAGAAACTTAGAAGGTCAACCCTTTCCTTAAATATAGATATTTTTCTACCCTTTCTCTTATTTAGTTAGTGTATTCCACTGATGAGGACTTTTCCATAAAGCTATCTTTCTTAGATAACTTACTAGCTACTTTAGGATTAAAAAAAAAATTGTAGCTCTAATGTCTATTAGAATGGAAATTGGGATGCCAAGTAAAGTAACTAGAACATCAATTAAAGTGATTTGCTACTTAGCCTGTCAATTATTTAGTGATACATGGATTCTTTGCTAGAATGATGCTTGTTGAGAAGGTAAGGGATTTCCATGTGGTTGTGCTCTACGAGTCTTGTTGGGATAGTTATTGGAATAATGATCACCACCACATGAGAAACATCCCCCAACTATTCCTCTTCTTTTGGGTGGCCTTCTTGAATGGTCTTCATTTCTTTTGGGGGTTGTTATTGTTACCCCTATAGTCACCCCTAGAATTATTCTAATTACCATGAAAAATCCTATCTCACTTCCTCTTAAAATCAGATCAATCACCTTTCTTCTTGAAATTTTGATTATTTTGAGACCAATTATACCTCTTTCAACTCTTTTATTAGTAGGAAAAAATAGACTTCATCTTTTGGTCCTTCTTGATAGCATTTTCGTACACTTGGTCCATAGTGGTAGGACTGTGTATGTCTACTTCACCCTCGATTTGGGTTTTAAGACCCATTATAAATTTCTTGATCCAAAATCACTCATCCTTATGGTACTGAGGCATGTACTTGAGAAGGTAGGTGAATTCCTCCTAGTACTCATTCACTATGGGATCTCCTTGCTTTAGGTTTCAGAAGTCCATCAACTTCTGATCGAAGTATAACTGAGGAATCCATCGCTTATGAAAGAGTTCCACAAACTCATCGCAAGTTAGTCTTAATGAGCTAAGGCCAAGCTCCATCTTCTTGTTCATCCACCATGTGGATTTTTATCTTGACATTTGAAAGGCTCCCTAGATGGCTTTGGTCACTTTGGAAATTTTTATTTTAAAATATTTTTCCATCTCGGCTAACCATGCTTAGGTAGTGTAATGCCCTGCCACATAACCCTAAAGGAAGTTGCAATTAACTACTCAAATGCAAAAAAAATAAAAAAATTGTTTAAGTTCAAATAACATGCAAGTTCACTACCCATTGCCAACATCTTTTAAGGTTACGATATTGAGATTACTTTAAAACCCAAACAAAAAACATGAATAAATCTATAACATTTATTTACATAAGAAATTTGTAAAAGTTGTCAAAACCAACTTCAGACTCCAAGATCACCTACATGCTAATGGATACCTGTCACAAGGAAGAGAATGGATGGAGAAAACAAACAAGGGTTTGAAACTCTGAAAAATGTAGAAAATATCTTATCAGAACAAAAAAGGAATTCTATTAAGCAGAGAGTATGTAATAAATATACAATGGATCAATCCTTCTAAAAGGAGATCATGCAAACCCTAAAAGAAGCCCTAATAGGAAAACATTTAATAATTAATATAATTATTAAATGTCACTTTATGCAAACTAAAGTGAAATCTTAAGAAGGGAATAAAGGTAACTTAATCAACATAATTAAGTTAAAACCTTTACTCTAACACCCCCCTTAAGATGAGCAAGACTACAACTACAAACATGTGCAAAGAAAGCAAAGGTAACTGCAATGCAAGAAGGAAAACATGGGTCCCGACAACTAGGTCAGATCAAGTACCCAAATACAACAAAATCTCTGTAAAGTGCAGAAATAGAGAAAACCTCATGGGAAAAGCTCTACTCCAAAAAGAGATGCAGAAAGCCATGAAGAACATCACTGAAGCAGAAGAAGCTACAAACAACTATCTAAAGATGACTGCTATGGTGCTGAAGAACCTCCTCTGAAGATAAAATGATCAAGATCAAGAAGACAACAATCTGCATGAATGCCCCAAACGACACTACTCAAATTAGATGGCAAACAAAGGAAAACACTTGGAATGAAGATACAAATGGCACAAGTACCAATAGTCTGAAAAACACTAATCAACTGAGAATGAAAGATTCTTTCCAAGGCGAAACCAAGGAAACATTAGCACAAACAATATAAAACCCCCCCATAATGCTGCGTAATACCCCTCCATTTTGATCTATTGTGTGAACAATGTTGTTTCCTCTTTTATGTTTTAGTATTGTGTTGTACTTTGACTATGTACTTGGTTACAATTGATCACTATTTTATCGTGATGTATCTTGATGTGATGATACTATATTTTGATGTGATTATTATGGCATGTTTGGAATTAGCATAAGTGGATATTTTAATTTATGATGTTTCATGCTTTTGATTATGCTGCTAGGTTAGATGCGTCAATTAATACTACTATATTGGTGAAGAGGATGAATCGCATCACTCACTTGCAAGTGCCCTGTGATTTCATGATCCCTCTTCACGATGTGCCTTATTTATGACATATTATTGCATGTGGATATATTCTTTGTTCGCAGGTTGATAGGTACAAGACATCGACTCCACCTGGTTTCACAAGTTCTAGCATGTCCAAGGCCCAACAACATTCAATTCAAAGATAGTAGCTAGGATTTTCATGCCAAGTCGTCACCCTGGTCGTAGTGTGTTGTCGGTCCTAGTATGGTCTAGTGGTTCTATTTTGTTCAATTTGCCTGGTTTCAGTCTATTTAGGAAGTTAGAATAATGTTGGAAATGTGATTTAAATTATTGAGTAATTTAATTTAATTAATAAATAATTTAATCTTATGGTAGATTTATTTTATTAATTGATTAAGTTATTTATGTTGAAATGATTTACATTAATCATTTTGGAAATGCATGCATATTTAAGTTGGAATTGGAAATTAAGAAAATGAATTAAAAGTTGATTTAGAAAGTTGAAAATTCAAAAATTCAAAAAATGCGATATTTCCTATTTTTGTTGTCTGGAATTTATGAGGGTGGTTGTAGGATTTTTGGGAGATTTTTTGCATATCTTTGAATTTCTTCACAAAAAAAAAAAATGGAGTTTTTGGAGAAAAATTGGAAAGAGAAGGTGAAGGATTGCTAAATTTTGTGGGTTTGGAGAAAAAGCTCAAAGAATCCGTGGAGCTTAAGAGGGTTTCATACCACCATCAGGATCTTCAACATACTTAAAGAAAAATCAGGTCCTCATCTTGTTTAATTGATCTCTTTTGATTCAAAGGCACATGTGTTGTAAGGAAAATAATTGAACATGTTGATTGTGTGCAAACAAAAAAAAAACCATTCAAACTCTAGCTTTCCAAACTTGTAGAACACCACTCCTTGGAAAGATTGTTTGCAAAATTAAAATGAAATCTTGTTTATAAAATTAGTTTTTCTTCAGCTTTGTGTTCTTCAATTTGTTGGGAATCTCATTTGGAGAATGAAATGTATGTATATATATATATATACATCTATACCTATGTTTATTTGTTTTAATTTTTTTTCCCATAGTAGGATTATGCTAGCCATTTTTTTTTTTTTAAATGACCAACAAAAAGTTTCTTTTTAAAAAATAGGTTATGGTTTTTTATATAAAAAAATATAAATGACAGTCTTTGTTTTTTTTTTAAATGAAATTTTTTATTTTAAAAAAATAATTTTTTTGGAGGGATGTGGCTCACCCCACCGCCACCCCCATGGGAAGTGGTGTGGGGGAGAGCACATAGCGACCCCCCCTATTAGCGGATGGCACGAACTGTGCAACCCGAGCCACCACTGTGGTTGGTCGCCTCTGCCAGTGCCCATAGCCACCACCCTTCGTCGCACCTTCTGCTAGGTTCCCTCCTCTCCACCCACACACTCCACTCTCTGGTGGTGCCACCTCCTGCGGCCGCTAGGAAATGAATTATCGCCGCTTGGTAAAAAGTCACGGCTGATGCCAAACTTCTCCTTCCAGCAACCTTAGCATGGGTCCCAAGGTCACGCAGCCCAACCCTAGGGTTGGCATGTGAACCGAGGGCATGCCTTTGGTCTTCTTAAAATTTTTAAAAAAATATATAGTATAATATTTTATTATAATTTAATATTATAATTTTTATAATATTTTAAATATTATATTATTATAATATTTTATTATCATGATATAATATTACATGTTAATGTTATGATTTATGATAATATTAAATGATTTTAATATTATGATTTAATATAATATTAAATGCCTTTAATAGTTTAATATTATGTTTTATATAATATTATGTGAGATTTAAATAATAATAATCTTATTAATGCTTTAATATTAACATTTTGAAAATGAGTATTTCATTTTATTATTACATTATTTAAATGGGGATGTTTTGTTTTGAAAAATGAGTTTTATTGAATATGGGATAAATATTTTATTTAAAAAAATGGGATTTTTCTTTTATCTGAATTATTGAGATATAGGTTAATGTTTCATGTATTTAAATGCTACATGGAAATAAAATGATTTTTAAATGGCATATTTAATTCAGTTCATTTAACGCATTGATTATCGAATGCTAGTGAGGAAATGGGTTTAGTGAACCCAAAGTAGATTTGATTCTTGTCTCATTTTGATCTATTCATATGGTCATTTGGGAATTGTGGGTTGTAACATTTAATCAAGTCTTCCAATTGGGTTTTCAAGTTTGTGGGTTGTCGTACTATGTAGTCAACCTTAGATGGCCTTGGGTAGTGCGTTTAACCAGTATGTTCCCCGGTTATCACGAATGAGAGTGTGTTGACTGTATGTCATGGTTAGGGACGTGATATCCTTGCATAGCACTTGTGTACCCTTGGGTTGTGGAGTTGTTCCACGTGTCATCTTAGAGGAGAGGCTTATAACAAGGGCTGACACACAAAGTGGTGCTAGGATAACTCGTTGTAAGTTAGTTAATCTAGTGATAACTTAATTAACTAATTAGAATATCACGTAGTACCAAACACTTAATAAGATAATTATGCCTCGCTCATGAACATAAGGGTTTGTAAAGACTTGGGTTGAGATGAGAAGGCCTAGAATGGAAAGATCGTTATCTTGTCTCTACGAAAGATAACTGATTCTGTATTGGTTTACATGAGGGGCCGGAAGTCATTAGAGGTTACCAAGATAACTTGAGATGAGGGTTGGGGCCTAGGAAGACTCACCAAGATAACCCATGTAACATTGTGATGACACTTCTCCTAGGTTGATAGTATGTTCGCATTAGTGATGTAATTTTTGGAAGCATTGTAACCTTGTGTTAGTAATGTCACTATATTTATTTCAGTATGGTTGTGCTAGCCTGTGTCTTGAGGTAGACGTCTTTGGATAGAAATTCTTATTAATATCTCCTAGCATGGGGGGTGGACCTTTGGGTTCTACTTGGTTGGGTGGAATGTGCACCTTTCTCCATTGGGTTTTTCTCATTGTATGTGTGGACGAGACTTCCAGTTGGAGAGCTCATGGTTTCAGTTGCAGTTCTTATTTGTTTTCATTTCCGTTATTCTTGTAATTATTACCCCTCTTTGTTATCGAGGTGGAATTTGTTATTGTAACCCTATTTATTGGACTTTCCTCATTCGGGGAATGAGTGTTGTAACCTTATAGTTTAATGAATGGATTAATGCATTTGAAAGTTAATTATTATGCTTGTTGTAAAATTATCTTACTTGGAATGAATGTGTTATTTCATTAATTGAATAATTGACATGGGTTTTATTTATGTTTGTGTTGAGGTTCTATATAACCTCTATCTCGTAGCCTTAGAGGTTGTTGGCATTAGTTAGTGAACTTATTTATTAATTATAATTAAACAAAAAAAAAATTAGCCTGTTTAAGTAGTTGTTGAAACTTCCTTAGGGTTGTGTGGTAGGGCGTTACATGCTGAACTAGGAGACACTGAAAAATCCACTGAAAAGGTGTGTAACACCCTGTAGTGCATGAGGAATAAGAAACAACATTTGAAAGTGCACAAGAAAGCACCTACAACTGAAAAAGTGGTGTGCAAAACAAAGCACACATGCATGAGGCTGGAATCATATGGATCCACTGTCGTCATGGAGGGACACTCACCAAACAAAGGTGTGATGGCAAAATTAAGGCACTACACAACCCCCCATGGAACTTTATAATACAGTGCGAGTACAAAATATGGCACAACCTTATGTGCAAAATCCCCAAAAAATACATGTACAATAGTGTGGCACTTTATCTTAGTGCATTTACATAAAAGATATTGCTTACAAATGATGCTCAAAATGCCCACAAAAGACAAAAAATTTGAAATACATGAAGAACAACGAAAAAATGAAGCAACCCATGCAATCGAGAAGCTCCCAAGAGCAAATATGTCTAGGTAATTCACCAGAGTGTGAAAACACAAAAAACTAAATAAAATATACCTAGAGTGAAATCTGAAAAAATTGCATAGATGGAACTGAAGAGCTCTGAAATATGGTTCCAATGCTATTGAGATCATGAAAAACGGAGAAATAGGTCAAAAGATACGAGCTCGAGATTGAAAGTAGCTCCTTTGACTTCAACTGACTATATTATGCACCAACAGAAAAACAAAGCAATTAAACTCACACCACTATAAAGTTGATAGAATCAACTTTTTGACGATATCTTGATTTCCAAAAAATGATATCGTATGCCCAAGTTACGGCCTCTACAAAAAATATCTCCAAAAGGGGAACAAACTAGTACTGCATTAAATTTGATGGTCATACGGTTGTCGCAGAAAAAATATGGGTCTAAATTTGACGGCCAAACGGTCGTCACCGCATTTGCACAATAGGGCTTATTACATAAAAAATTGTTTTTTAAATATAAAAAAACAATAAAAAAAACTTTGATTTTTAAAAAAAAAATCATAAAAAAACATTACAGAAAAAAATGTTTTTTTTATATGAAAAAAAAAAATTTAAAAAGGGGCCGGTGGCCTATACCGCCATCGGTGGTACTGACAGACCACCGATTGGCATTAAAGCCGCCACCGGTCGGGAGTATGCTGACCAGCTTATAGAGGGCCTGCAGGCCTGCGTACGCAAGTACCTGTGGGTACCCTGTACTAAGGCCAACAAGCCCTTAAACTGGTTATTTAAAAAAAAAAAACTCAAAAAATACATTTGCAACTTTCTTTTTTAAAAAAAAAAATTCTAACAAAAAATGCAGAGAAAATTTTTTTTACCAGGATTTTTTCTCCAATCCGCACGTAGATGGATAGTCGTACGACCAAAAAAAAATTTGCCCCTAAAATCAACTTTGTCCAAAATGGATGAATGAATACTCGATTTATGGGTTTTGAACTACTGCGAACGCAATGGTGAGGTCCATTTAGATTCAAAATGCTTTGAAATTGCAAGTGATTCCCTGGATCAAAAAATGCAAACCCCAAAACTGTGAATGCCTAATCCAACCTTGTAGCTCCAAATAGCTCCAAATTTCTCAAACAAGAATAGACATGCACTAGGAAAGCTTTGATACCATGTAGAAGTTGTCGAAAACAACTTTAGACTCCAAGATCACCTGCATGCAAATGGATACCTATCACAAGGAAGAGAATAGGATGGAGAAAATAAACAAGGGTTTGAAGCTCTGAAAAATGTAGAAAATATCTTATCAGAACAAAAAAAGAATTCTATTAAGCAGAGAGTATGTAATAAATATACAATGGATCAATCCTTATAAAAGAAGATCATGCAAACCCTAAAATAAGCCCTAATAGGAAAACATTTAATAATTAATATAATTATTAAATGTCAGTTTATGCAAACTAAAGTGAAATCTTAAGAAGGGAATAAAGGTAACTTAATCAACATAATTAAGTTAAAACCTTTACTCTAAAAAAATTAAGAACACATACATTCCATACATGATAAATTACATCATAACGATATGAGATACAATAAGCTTTCAAATAACAATAATGTAACGAAGGAGATTACATCTCTCATTCCCCGAATGAGGTAGAACCAAAATAATTATTACAAATTACAATCTTCCACCTCAATAACAACTAAGGGGTAATAAATTACAAGAATCAATTGAAATGAATAAAAGAATGTAATTAATTGGATCCCACGAGCTCTCCAATTGGAAATCTCATCAACTCGAACAAGAAGAAAACCCAACGGAGCAAGGTGCACGTTCCACCCAACCAAGTGGTACCCGAAGGTCCACCCCCCATGCTAGGAGATAGTAACAAGGATCCCTAAACAAAACCATCTACCTCTAGACACAGGCTGACTCACTAACTCATACTGATACAACCAAACACATGAACCATACAACCACAAGTACATCATTACATTGCTTCTAGATTTAAAACAGACCAAGAAAGTTAAGAGAACCAGACACATAAACCCAAATACCATCTATTGTTCTAGACAAAGTGTCATCACACAACTCATCATGAGGTACCCATTGCGGATCTTCATAGGCTCTGACCCTCATACTTACTAATGTGGAACCAAATACCTGTCATAAAGATAAGATAGATGACCTTGCCTTTCCAGGCCTTCCCACTCACCTGAACCCTAAACAAGCACTTGTGACTATGAGTGTGGCTATAACTTATCTTGATTAGTGTGAAATACTACCTAATCTTCTAAGTACATTGTTTTAGTTATCCCTTTATTAAACCACTTCCAAAGGTTACCTAGTTTACCTCTTTGGGCTCTAGTGCCTAACAAAATCCACTCTTCTACTTGGAAACCTACCAAACAAAACCAATCACCAAGGGTGCCAAAGTGCATACAAACTAGATGAAATAATCACTCCAACTCTAGGAGGCAACATAAAGTGAAACTCACTCCAAACAATTGAAGGCAACAAAACACATAATCCACTCCTTCCAAAGGAGGCACAAAACATCCCCGTTCATGGAAACTAGGTAAAACACTGACTGGACACTATGCACTACACAAGGGACTCAAAATAGGCTAACATAACAAATCGACAACCCCCATTCTCTAAGGATCCTCTGGAAGACTTACATATTACTAACTTACACTTAACCCATTTCCCCAAATAAAACATAGAGGAAACAATCATGAAAGAAATTACGAGGAGATAACTAATTTTGGATATATTAAATCCATTTCCCTTTGAAATTCATTTCTCAGTAAAGAAAACAATTGCCCTAGCAACATAATTAAATTAAATAATCCATTGCCTTTCTAATTACCGAGAAGGGAAAACTAATTTTAATAAACAATTCAAATCCATTATTACTTTTTAAAAAAAAACATTATCAATCGACTGCATTTAATAAAATTCAATAGTTTATTGTCTCAATTAAACTAATTTAATATTATCTCTTTCAAACACATGATGAGATTTAAACCATATATTTAATCCCCTAATTGCTCTTGAATAATAATAAAATAAACATTCACTTCTACGATTCATAACATATCATTTTGAAATAACTATTTGTCCTTTGCAAAATAAATAATTTAAAATCAATTAATCTCGCTATTAAACACATTACTTTTAAATATGATATTTGTTCTTTCAAAAATATATTATCTTAAAATAAATCCATTAATTCAACTATTGCATATAGATTTAAAATTTTCCCAATTACATTTAAAACCTGATATTAATCAAACTAACAATTAAATATATTATTAAAATTCAAAACCATAATATAACATTGATATATTTGTAAATATACATATATATATATATATATACATATAAATATATATTACTATATACTTATATATACACGTATACATATATTATGCATATTCTAATATGTTAATATTAAATATTTTAATATTATAAAATATAATATTAAATATTATTTTTAACTATTTAATATTATAAAATATAATAACTAAAAATATTAAATATGGTATTTTTTTAAAACCAAAAGTCAAATGGGAGATTAGGGCACACATATTCTTGGGCCACGTGTGTGTCTTGGAAAGCGCACCACACATTAGGTGTTGGGTTTGTTGTTCTTACATACAACCGAATCCCAAAGCTTGTGGCGACTATGTGTAAACATAGTCGACACCCCTATGGGGTGGCGGTTGTGTTTAGACACAGTCGTCCCTTGTATGGGTGGTGGCTGGTGGTGGTGTGGGGTGCATGTTGAGCACGGCTCCCCCACATGCCTCTCATGGGGGGTGCGGTGGGGTGAGCCCCCAGCGACTCCCCCAAAACCCTTCCTTATATATATATATATATTTTTTTTTTAATTAATTAATTAATTAATTAATTTTATTTATTTATTTACTTATTTATTTATTTATTTTTTATTTTTAAATAACTTCATACCCCTACGGATTTTTTAATCCACATTTTGAAAGGTGTTCTTTTGATTTATTTTAACATACCCAACTTCAATAAAATAAATGATATATATATATATATATATATATATATATATATATATATATATATATGTATACATATATATATGTATACATATATATTCTTCAATAAGTATATATACATATATATTTATTCAACTTTAATCAAAATTATAAATCTAGAAGAGCAAATAATTCCCAGAAATAAACATCTACAACCATGTTGAAATTTTTCCTTGAAGATCATTATTTCCAAACAGAGGTTTTCAAATTTTTGAAATCATATTTAACATGGGTTTTTCTTGCAAATCAAACAAAGTTTATTTTATTTTTCAAATAGCATATCAATCTATGAATTATTTTTTTCCAAAATGAAATAAATTAATCAATAGAAAAAAAACCTAATTCCAAAAGCTTGAAAGGTTGCCAATGGAGCACTGATTCTTCTTTTGATTCCAGCTCTTCCAAGAAATCCAACTTAGTTTCTCCAAAATCCAAAATCCAAAAATCCAAAACCAAACCAGAATCCTTCCCCTATTTTCTTTCAATTTTTCATGCTTATAGAAGAAACTCTATGAAAATCAAAATATCTCATTTTCAACCACCATCATAAATTTTCAAAAACAAAAACAAAAAATATCTCAAAATTTCATTTTTGCATTGAAATTTTTCAAAAAATGCAAATTAAAACATTTTTCAATTTTCAAACTTAATTTCAATTTTAAATTAAACTATCTATCAATTCCAAAATGAATAAATTAAATCAATTTAATTAATTTAATTAATTCAATAAAATAAATCTAATCCAAGATTAAATTATTTTATTAATTAAATTAAACTAATTTAATAAATTAAATAATATTTCTAACATTATAACTAGATTAATTTAATCAAAAACTTAATACATAAAGCCATTTATTTACCTTTTTCTAACTTGCAATTTAAATAATAACAAGGCAAAATTGGACAATATTAAAACAATCGAACCATACATAAAACCAATGACACACTATGACCAGGGTGATGACTTGGCATGAAAAACCTAGCTACTATCTCCAAATCGAATGTCATTGGGAAATTGGACACACTCAAACCTGTGAAACTAGGCAGAGTTGATGTCATGTACCTATAAACCTGTGAACAAAGATTATATCGAACATGTATATATATCATAATAAAACACACTATGAAGAGGAAATCACAGAATCACAAGGTGCTCGCAAGCGAGTGATGCACTTTCATCCCCTTCACCAATACAGTGTCACAAAACTGATGAATCTAATATCAATCATCTAATCTAAAGCATAAATCATCAATAATTATAATATCCACAATGCTAATCTAACACATGCCATAATGATAACATCAGAATAAAATACCATCACATTAAAATATAACATACACATCGTTTCACAGTTACCGATAAAATAGTAATCGAGTATCATAGTCAAAATACTAACAAAAAACACAACATAAGAAAGAAGAACATTGTTCGATCAAAATAGAAAAATGGAGGGGTGTTACAAGTAGCATCACCACTTGTGGCTCTTTCAAAATTTTATGGTGTGAATTTCCTCATGTCTTGTGACAATTCTTGAGCAAGCCAACTTCTCTTACTCCTATTAGACATTGATTGAGATTTGTCACTTCCATGTTCACTTAAAGTGGTGCGATCAATGGATTTCTCACCTTTTTCTTCATTTGGAACTTCCTATTCTAGTCTATCTTCTCTCCTAACCTCCTACTCAAGGTGACCAATCGTGTCTCTTGTTTCATTAAAAATCATTAAGATCTGATCTAGTTTGGCCTCAATGTTTTCAATGGTTTGACCCACTTCCTGGCTACCCCCAAGATTAGTTCTTGTTCAAACCATTTTGACAAAAAGTATCCCACCTAGAGGTTCATCCCAATTAGCTCCTGAAAAAATTTATTAAACAACTTAAAACATTTTATCATTCAATAAAGAAAATAAGGCACTTATACATAAGCTTCTTTTTGTCAATTAGTTTTTGTTTTATTCAATCTTAAGGATTCCAATAATCCTTTAGTAAATAGACTACATGAGAAGACTATTCATAATAGTCGAGGGAAGTATATCCCTCAAGTTGACTCTCTGATACATAGCTATGGGGAACATATCCCTCAGACTCTCTATCAAATTAAATCACTATAAGTTCAGGAGATGAGGTTATACAAAGGTTCCTACTAATGAGAGGAAGACTAACACTACACTTTGTGGTTATATCCCATTAGAGTGGTAAGGAAGTCGACCTAACTAGAGAAATTGGAGGTATATATTGGGTTGCTTATCGAATTTTATTCTTTTCTTGTATAATTATAGACATACCATTGTTGAAAGTTTTTGTATTGCTAAGCCATATTGCATTATCAAGATTGGTTCCCTCTATTATTTTATCTATGGATTCTCTTTCCTTCTTTTCTTTTAGGTAGCACTCATTTATAATTACTAGCTTCTTAGTAGTCATCTTGAGTTGCACCATTCTGCCACAAGAAGTCCAAACATTAATTCCTCATAATGTTGGATGGAAGATTATCATAGTGAGCTCATAGGTCCTAGTACTGAACTTGGTAGCTCTCATACCACATGTAACATGTCCCAAATTTACCCCATATTTTTCATAAGTTCTTAACTTGCAAAGTATATAACATAAATGCTCAAGATCTTGATCGTATTTTTTTTCCCTTTTCATTAGCATAAAATTTCACATAGCATATATCATTACATGAATGAAGTAATATTTATCTAATTTTTAATGAATAAAATACATATTTAAAATTCATTTTCTAATTGATTCAATATCATAAACATAAACATATCATATCCTTCAATAGTTCAGTGGTTCAATGGATGAAGTGTCCACCTATGGATCTTCACTTCTCTTGTTTCGCAAGAATCAACAACTGAATTTAAGAAGGAGAACATCATCTAAGTGATTTTACTCCAACCATGAATTGAAGTGATCCCCTACACATCTTCCTTCCTAGAAATATAACTGTTCCCTTCAACAAAGAGATTGGTATAAAGACCAAAAAAATTCACATCTAAGTATCTTGTGTTGTGTGTCCTAAAAATCTAGTACAACCATACACTAGATACCTTCCAATAAGCATGACTCTATTGAATAGAATGCAATCATAGAACACAATGAATGGACTATGTAATTAGTGGCTTTTAAACTTACTCTTACTAGAGATTTCATATATAATAATTCCACTTCCTATAAGCGGAGTTGTATGTTCACCCACCCTTACTTGACTTGCAAACTATAATGACCACTGACCCTCAAGGTTATACTCACAAAAAAATATCAATAAAATGAAAACCTCGATAGTGACAAAATAGACCTTAAAGACTTGAAAAAATCACTAGATTACCCTTTCCTATGGTTGTAAAGTTGGGTTTCGGTAATTGCCTAAAATTCAAGTACATATCCCAACCCCTAGGGAATGACTTTCCCTTTTTCATATAAGGTATATATCTATTCAAGAACATAAGTTCTCATCCCAAAACAATATAACCAAAACATAGCTATTCCCATCACACTATTATCCAATTCTATTTCATTATGACTCTAAACCATTTTATTACAATTGATCATAAACATTCAAAGAATATATACGTGCATTATTATAATGTAGTGATTATTGAGCAACTTGATCTTTCAAATGCATATATTCATGAAACAGTCATATCATGATCTATATAAATTCATCGACATAAAATTCACCTCAGGTAAAAATCATAGCTTAAAAAATATTAATGTGGTTAATTTTCCACGTAGTGAATTTTACTTGGCCATGAATTTTTCGATAGTGAATTTTCCATGGCGGTGAATTTTTCACATAAATTTTCCTTCGGTGAATTACTAGCAATGAATTTTTCTAGAGCCCTTTACTATATATAATAATAATAATGTGCATTAATTCATTTCTTTTATCCATAAAAATTCACTAAAACATCATCATGCATTTAAAGATTATTCACTGGTAAGTAAAAGTATGTGGTAACAAACAACGAGATGTAATATTTTCCTGAAAGGTTTTTTTTTTTTCTAAATTAAACATGTTGGTGTTTATAATATCTAGCTAAGCTTCGTAATTATCTAAGAGGTTGAAAACCCCTATATTCAATAAATTACAAAGCTAGTGGCCAACTAACAAGATTCAGTCAAAGACTAAAATATCCTACACTTTAGGCTCTGTGAAACCAAGGAGGGTATTCCTAAATGTGTCCATACAATGTTTCATGCCCCAAGAACACTTCAATACATAGGTATATTCCTATCAATACTGATAGATACCATCTACCAGGGTCTAGGCAAACCACTAAGTGAGAACAACTATCTAAAGCTAGGAAAAATGATACAATTTGAGACTTACATCTCAAGAGAGATAGAATTTGATTTTAAGATGTTCTGACTTTGAACCCACATGTTTAGGGTGATTTCTTCAACTTTCTAAAAGAACCTAAATTAATTAACCAATTCCTCATTCAATTGGGCAAGAGTCACATGAGATATAACCCTAATATCCTTGAACTATCTTTATAATGTCTTACACCATAAGAGTTTCTAGTATTCAAAACAACACTCCTTATCATATCCTTAACATATTACCACAAACCTATAATTATTTTTCAAGCATTTGATTAACTCATTAAGTTAAAGAAAGAAAATGAATCACACATTCAAATATGCCATTGAAGATGAATGAAAAAAACCATTGATAACTTCATTCACAATCTGTCATAACACACATAGGAGAGTAATTGCCTTAAATTTTTTAGATTTCTTTTGATATCAGTAATTACAAAAAACATAGTACGCTTATCCCATGTACATACCCAACCTAGAATTATTTTCTACCTAAAACCTTTTGGATTATGCATTACATGCCTTCACTATACACCTTCTAAACATTAGGACTCAAAAATCCAACCTCAACAATGAGACTTGAAATCTCCTTTATAGACCAAGAGAGCAACAAGCATCGAGCTCCATCGTTGATACATTTCAACCTAATTTCATTCTAACCAAATGAAATTTTGATAGCATTTCAAAATTCCTCATCAATTGATAGCATAATACCATGAGTAGGGGAATCAAAACGGTTACAACCCTTGTAACCAGTCGATTGGAACAAAATGCCACCACATCACCCACATACACATCCACATCAGACCCCAAAAGCAACAAAAACACCATAGAAAAATTGCACAACCTTGACGACCACACCACCATCATGCACCAAGAATAACCACAAGGCCCCAATATAGGCGACCACTCTGAGTCCTCACTTCAGTATGAAGTGACAAAATAACCTTACCCTTGTTAGTACTAACACCAGAACAAAAAATAGAGCATGGTGCCACCATGACAATAAGAGATGATGCGAGGACCTCTTCATTCACACCAACCAACTCAGTCAAGGTCATGAGGTAACTATGGTAATCCAAATTAGTATCAAAACTTTCACCACAAGAGCCACTAGAGAGCTCAATGGGTGGCTCGTATCGCCCAGACTTCACCTCAACCTCAACCTCCTTGCCACCCTCATCAGACTCTCTTATCTCTAGATAATCATCTACCTCAGCTCGTGTGACCAGTCCCCTGAGGTGAGGATTGCTTCTAACATGAGTTGGTAGGGGCCTAGCACCATCAACAATGGCTCCAGGAGCACCAGGAACATTGCTCTCCTCAATTGGCATCACCTCCTGCTTCGAACTCTTTGCACTCATCATTGCACTTCTTCATAATGGTGAACCAAGAACAATTGACTTACCCATTTTTCTCATAGATTCAAAAATCTGCAAGAACAACAATCACTCACAAATAAACACAAACTCAAAAATGCAATGATGCTAATGAACAATTAGCAAAATTTTTTTGATCAAGCCGGTGCAAAAAAAATTAATCCTCCAATTATAGTATGAGCAAGCGAGTGATCAGTGGCTAATGGTGTTACCACTGAAAATCTCCAAGCTTATGGAAAATTGCGTACAACCCATCATGATTGTCAGGAGAAAACTGCTCGCACACATGGAAATCAGGATGAGATCCATCAAAAGACTTGCACCATTAATGAAAGTAACTTGCACAACGCAAATAGTAATCACATGGGTGGATCAAAATTTTGAATTCAGACCATCAATGTGATAAGGAGTTGGCATGTACAATGACTCAGATTGAGTCAAACACCATTAAAATTCCCACATCACCATTTGGAAAAACCCGGTCACCAATCACATACCTCATAATCAATGACACGCGGACCAGTAGCGGGCCCCAACCAGTCACCTTGTACCACATAGCTAGGCAACGTGTCACCAGCTGGCACACCTCATAACAATTTCAAAAAAATTAATTTGATTGTGTGAGGTTGGCAAGGGACGGTCATAATTAATCCCTATCATTAAAATATTGTCATCGATTTGATGGTCTTTTAGCAACACTTGGCAGATTTGGACCGGCCCCACCTCACTTTATGCAATAAGTGGCATCATTTCACAGACCTCACAACACTTTGGTGATGTCATCAAGAAACCCTATGAGGTTTGCGAGGAATGGTCCAGATTCAAACTCACTGATCCGATAGTCCACAAATCTGCACATGGAAAAAAGTTATTTATAATAATGGGACCGACTAGGAAAATGGGGGGCGACCCTTAGAGAAAAAAAATTAGACTAAAGTCTATACATTGGAAAAATGCCCACTCATTTTTGAACAAAAAATATATTAAACCCAAATGTGGAGAAACCAACAAGTTAAGTTAAGGGGCCGATAACAACACGACACAAAAGGCCCCACCAAATGACTAAAAAGACTAGAAACCCACAATGAAAATTCAACACAAAATTATAATGCAAGGGTTCACTTGATGAAAAACTAGGTTTAAACAAGGGTAAAAAACCCTAAACCCTAACATTAGACCCCCAACATGAAGGAAGAACAAACAAGCCCTAGAACCAAGCAAAATTTGTTACAAATTTTAAAAATTCCCATTAGTGGCTCTGACTAGGGATGTATGCCCCCTGTGGGCATAGAAAGAACCTAGATCTCTAGGGAGTAGGCCAAACATTGAATCAAACATGTGCCATGAAACATTCTCCACTATGTTGAACCAAAACTTACTTTATAGCCAACTTGATGGCCCCAGGCCTAGAAACAAGGAAGACCAATATTTACCCCTATCAAAAACAAAATTCTTTGTTATCTAGAGTAAACCAAGTTTGCAAATATTTCCCTTAAGTGTCCATATGCCACTCAAGTAATCAGTGTGCCCCAAAACATCATTATGCTTTCCAATGTCACCATCCAATCTGTTAATCTGCAATCTGCATCTAGATATTAACTACAATTCATGACTATCATGACATATTCCTTTAGAAAATTACTCATCTTTATTAGTTGAGAGATAAAAAAAATTCACAATCCATTTGAAATTTGACATTCAAATTAGTATGCACCTTAAAATGGAAACTCTCATAGACAACCTTATCTATGTCATGCATCTCATACCCAAGAATGTCCAAAACAAAAGATGCATATTCTGGGAAATCCTCACCTTGATGGTTGCAACATAATCCTAGCTTCCAACATATGTGTTCAGGTACACAAGAACACTCCTTGATGTCATAGAAATGGGAATCATAGGTCACATCTTCATCTAGAAAAATTTTGAATGCATTCATCTCAGGATCCTTGCAATACACTGCCTCTTGTACCATATCATCCAACTCCATGTGAAAAACTTCAATAAAAGGATCTAGTGACACAACATCAAAAAGGGCAATAGAAATATGGCTATGTGCACTGGCCTCCTCATGTTCATCACCAACTGTTGTATGTGTTAATTTATAAGTGGAAATTTCAGCACAAGCTGAAAATTTTTCATTAGCAATATAACTGACACTTCCCTCCTTCGTCACACAAATTCTCACCTCAAGGGGTGATAACAAGCTCATATCTATATGAGGGATATCAAACAAAAAGAAATCATGCTCCAATGCAAACTCATCCGTATGAAATTCATTCTTACTTTCACTATTCGGCTGCTCTATATATGGATCAAGAATTTCAACATTATCAACACAATTTGCAACATTGTTATCATGTGAAAACTCATCATTGTCATTAATAGATAACAATGTTGACTCGAGACCTATATATTTGTCATTATGCCTAGCTTGATCATTATACACCATATCATCCTCCTGATTTAATACAAACACATCCATCTTTGCTTCATACATACAATCAAGAACAACAATAGCACCAATATATTCATCAATGTGCTGGTAATTTTCAGTACCATTCTCAAGATCAAAGTACTGAATACACATCTCCTTTTCTTCAAATTCCCCATCATTCACACAATAAGCATGCTTCATTGATAGAAAACCTAGAGTACATTCCAAGTATTCATTACATGTAATTTTTCTGCTCACTTGTAGACAAGTAACATCATGAGCATCTATATCATCATAATCTTTAGGCAAGTAATATGCTTCCACATCATCTTCAGAGATGCAATCATAATTCCTAGGGCCACAATCATTATTTTGTAACATTACCTCAGTAATATATTCATTGTAATCACTAACCACATTAAGACATGGAAAAGAAATTTGTGTCACATTTACTTCTTCATCACCCTCCTCCTCAACTATTTGCATGGTTATCCAATCTTCCTCAAAAGGACCAGTGTCATCCAAATTTTGTGCATATCCACACTTGCCTGATTCTATAATCTCTATCCATTCAGGAACTTGACCAAGGTTACAAGGCTTCAATTCTTCTAGAAAATCATCCAACCCAGACTCATAGATCTTGCAAAACAGATCAATGCACATAGAGTCTTTAGGTCTGAACTCATTGGGGATCTCTATCAAGGCATCCAAAAACCTTGAAAACAATTTTAATGGTGATTCCCCTTCTTGTCTTCTTATTTCAAACAAATCTTGCATAAAAGAGTTTTGATCACCATTATTCAAATTTAGCTGGTGTTCAACTTGGAATTCACCATGATCCTCATACTGTAACAATGGACACATCATAGTTGCTAGAGCATTGCTATCATGAAAAATGTCCCTTCTAGCTAACTCTTGAATTCTACTAGTATGAGATGTGCTAGGATAACCAACACTTGTAGCTAAATACCCTTTCATCATTGAATATTTTATGTTATTCTCAATGTCCATAGAAACTTGATATGCATCATTTGGTCTTATTTCTTCAGGAATTTCTCTTACAATCTTTGAAAACCTTAGGTTAAAAGATGGGACTAACTCATCGTTTCTTATGTGGATTCCCATAAAACTCTTTCTTACCATGCTTTGGTTTACTCTTTCACCAAATTGCTCAATAAAGGTCATTACCAACTAATTCCATGAATCAATAGAACATGCAGGAAAATATGAGAACCAATCTCCTACATCATCCTTCAAGGATTGAACAAACAGTTTCATAACAACGTCCTCATGATTCACCTCATAATCGCCCATCACATCCATGAATATTTGCAAATGCTTAGAGGTTGATTCTGAAAATTGTCCTATGAATTTGGGAAAATACTTCCTAACCTTCTTAGGAATCAGATTGGGGAAACCTCTAATACCACTGAGAACTAATGGTATATACCTTTCATTCATAAAACCCCTCAGAGGGCTTGGTGAAACTTGTTTCCCCTGCATACTTTTACTTGCCACTTTATAGGGAAACCTTCTTATACCCATATTCAATCATTATCAACTTCATACATGGTTATCAATTGCATCATTCCCTAATTCAATTATGATTCTAGAACATAAATTAAAACATTATGCCTTAAAGCTTTCTCAGAGGCATAATTAAAAACTCAGCATACTTCTTAGATCAGTACAAATGTTTCATATTAGAAGTATGAAATAAACTACAACTATTCCCTACCTTAATGAAATTTCATCTAATAGGGAACTATTTATCATCTCAAGCCTTGAATATTTCTCATAAACTTATTTCAAAGAGAATAATTTTTTGTTTAGATTTATGAGAATACTTAGAAACTTTGTAGCAGCTGTTAACCTTTCTTCCTGATTGCAAATTTTGCAAATCTAGAAATATTCTTCATAATTCAATTGGTTCTTTAGATAGATTCACCACCTCTTTAATAGAGGATTGAATTTCAAATGAATATGAAATTCTTCTCAAGAATAGATAGCATTCTGGGTCTTCTTCCACAATAGAGTCACACTTAAATGCTTCAAGATTGTGCTGCTACCAAACCTTTCCAAGTCTATAACCTTCAAACATCTAAAATTAAAGTTTAGATTCACCAAATACTTCACTCTGGGAAACCACCATGTACTTATGGGATTATATTTTTCTTTTAAATTTCTAAGAATTTCTCCCCAATAAAGTCGTCATTCATCTGATGACTTGGGTGGGAAAAATAATTCAATGATTTTCAACCTTTGGCTAATAATAATATGTCAAAGTTATAATGACTCTATAGTAGCGCCATCTGCAACCACAACTCCTGATTTATCCCCAAAAAAATTGCCAAATGTATGTTGGTGTTTTTAATTTCTAGCTAGGCTTCATAATTCTCTAAGAGGTTGCCAACCCCTATATTCAATAAATTACAAAGCTAGTGGCCAACTAACAAGATTTAGTCAAAGACTGAATTCTCCTACAATTTAGGCTCTGTGAAACCAAGGAGGGTGTTCCTAAATGTGTTCATACAATGTTTCATTCCCCAAGAACACTTCAATACACATGTATATTCCTATCAATGTTGATGGATATCATCTATCAGGGTCTAGGCAAACCACTAAGTGAGAACAACTATCTAAAGCTAGAAAAACTAATACAATGTGAGACTTGCATCTCAAGAGAGATAAAATTTGATTTTAAGATGTCCTGACTTTGAACCCACATGTTTAGGGTGATTTCTTTGAATTTATAAAATACCCTAAATGAATTAACCAATGCCACATTCAATTGGGAAGGAGTCACATGAGATATAACCCTGATATCCTTGAACTATCTTTATAATGCCTTACACCATAAGAGTTTCCAGTATTCAAAACAACACTCCTTATCATATCCTTAACATATTACCACGGACCTATAATTCCTTTTTAAGCATTTGATTAACTCATTAAGTTAAAGAAAGAAAATGAATCAAACATTCAAATATACCATTGAAGATGAATGAAAAAAACCATTGATAACTTCATTCACAATCTGTCATAACACACACAGGAGAGTAATTGCCTTAAATGTTTTAGATTTCTTTTGATATCGGTAATTAAAAAAAACATAGTACGCTTATCCCATGTACATACCCAACCTAGAATGATTTTATAGCTAAAACCTTCTGGATTATGCATTACATGCCTTCACTGTACACCTTCTAAACATTAGGACTCAAAAATCCAACCTCAACAATGAGCCTTGAAATCTCCTTTATAGACCAGGAGAGCAACAAGCGTCCAGCTCCATCGTTGATACATTTCAACCTAATTTTATTCTAACCAAATGAAATTTTGATAGAATTTCAAAATTTCCCATCAATCGATACAATCATACAACGAGTAGGGGAATCAAGATGATTACAACCCTCGTAACCAATCAATTGAAACAAAATGCCATCACATCACCCACATACACATCCACATCAGACCCCAAAGGAAGCAACAACACCATAGAAAAATTGCACAACCTTGATGACCACACCACTATCACACACTAGGAATAACCAGATGATGCCGATACAGGAAACCACTCTGAGGCCTCGCTTCAGTATGAAACAAGAGCATTACCTTACCCTTGTTAGTACTAACACTAGAACCAGAAACAAAGCACGGTGTTGCCATGAAAATAGGAGATGTCATGAGGACCTCTTCATTTGCACCGACCAACTCAGTCAAGGTCATGAGGTAACTATGGTAATCTAATTCAATATCAAAACTTTCACCAAAAGAGCCACAAGAGAGCTCAATGGGTGACTCATATCACCCAAGCTTCACCTCAACCTCAACCTCCCTACCACCCTCATCAGAATCTCTTATCTCTAGATAATTAGCTACCTCAGCCCATGTAAGCAGTCCCCTAAGGTGAGGACTACTTCTAACGAGAGTTGGGAGGGGCCCAACACCCTCAGCAATGGCTCTAGGAGCACCAAGAATAGTGCTCTATTCAATTGGCATCACCTCTTTCTTCAAACTCTTTGGACTCATCCTTGCGCTTCTTCATAATGGTGAACTAGGAACAATTGACTTACACATTATGCTCATAGATTCAAAACTCTGTAAGAACAAAAATCACTCACAAATAAACATAGACTCAAAAATGCAATGATGCTAATAAATAATTAACAAGCATTTATCAAGCAAGTGGGTGCAAAAAAAATTAATGCTCTAATTGTAGTATGAGCAAGCAATGATCAGTAGCTGACGGTGTCACCACTGAAAATCTCCAAGCTTATGGAAAACTGCGTACAACCCATCATGATTACTAGGAGAAAACCACTCGCACAAATGGAAATCAGGGTGAGATCCTTTGAAAGACTTGTGCCATTAATGAAAGTAACTTGCAGAGTGCAATAGTCATCACATGGGTGGATCAAAAAATTTGAATTCATACCTTTGATGTGATAAGGAGCTGGCATGTCAAATGACTCAGATTGAGTCAAACACCGTTAAAATTCCCACGTCACCATTTGGAAAAACCCGATGACCAATCACATACCTCATAATCAGAGACATGTGGGCCAGTAACGAGCCCCAACTAGCCACCCTGTACCACAGAGCTAGGCAACGTGTCACCAGCTTACACACCTCACAACACTTTTGAAAACATTAATTCAATTGTGTGAGGTTGGCGAGGGACAATCATAATTAATCCCTGTCATTAAAATACTATCATCAATTTGATGGTCTTTTAGCAATGCTTGGCAGATCTAGACCGGCCCTACCTCACTTTATGCACAAGTTGTAAGACCTCTCTGTTTTGCTCTTTGGATCGAATGGTATTCTGTTGGTTATGTTGTATTTTATGTTAGTGCTTGGACCTTGGCACTCAATTACTATTTGATCATTGTTTCCATAATGATGTACTTGTTATATTTTGATGTGGTGGTATATTATTCAGATGTTATCATTATGGCATGCTTAGATTAGCATTGCAAATATTTGAATTAATGATGCTTTATGTTGTTGATTAAACTATTGATGTTAAATTCATCAGTTAGTAGTATTGTATGGGTGAAGGGGACGGAATTGCATCACTCGCTTGTGAGCGCCCTGTGATTTCGTTACTCCCTCTTCACGGTGTGTTTTCTATGATGTAGATATACATGTACAATATTCTATTGTTCACAGGTTGACATGTACAAGACACTGACTCCACCTGGTTTCATAGGTTTGAGCGTGTCCATTGCCAACGACATTTGATTGGGAGATAGTAGCTAGGTTTTTTGTGTCAAACCATCACCCTAGTCTTGTATGTGTCATCGGTTTTGTCTGGGTCTGTTGAATTAAATGTTATTGTTCTCTTGCCTTGATCTTATTTTATTGCAAGTTAGAAAAGTTAAATAAACGACTATGTGGTTAAATTGTTGATTTAATTAATCCGATTATATTGGGAAAAATGTTATTTTATTTATGGATTAATTTAATGTAATTAATAAAATAAATAAATCTTGGATTTGATTTATTTTATTAATTTATTTAAATTAATTGTGTCGAAATGAAATTATTTATGCATTTTGGTAATTGTAGTTTTTTTTCTTGAATTGAAGTTAAATTGAAAATTTAAGAAAATGTTATTTTATTTATGGATTAATTTAATGTATTTAATAAAATAATTAAATCTTGGATTTGATTTATTTTATTAATTTATTTAAATTAATTATGTTGAAATGAAGTTATTTATGCATTTTGGTAATTATAGTTTTTCTTGAATTGAAATTAAATTGAAAATTTAAGAAAATGTTAAATGTTATTTTTGGAAATTAGAAAAAGGCAAAATTGGAAATTAGGGATATTTTCAAAAGTTTGACTTTAGGGTTTGAGGAGATATTTTTCTATTTTGCTATTAATTGGTTTTTGGGGAAAAAAATGAGGAGAGGATGGAAAAATGAAAAAATGGAGAAGGGAAGAATTTCTGGTTTTGGGGGTTTTGGATTTGTATGGAGGGACTGGATTTTGAAGAGGAATCATGGCACCCTTTTGGATCTTATCAAACTTCTCGAACCAGGTTTTCTTCTTTGTTAAATTAATTGCATTTTGAAAGAGTTTTCAATTCTCGTTTGTTTATCGAAATTATATATAAATCTTGTTTGAGATTTGCATGAAAAACCCATCTTGAATTTGGATTCAAAACTTTGAAAATCTGTGTGTGAAAATGTGGTTCTTCAAGAAAAAATTGCATCATAACTGTATTTGATCAATCCTGCTATTGTTTGTTCAAATTGAAATTGTTGTATACAAATATATATATATATGATCAAACATTTATATATATTCATACTTATTTATTTATCCCTTGTTCTCAAATTTTAACTGTGTGATGTTAAAATTGAAACAAAGGCAAACCCTGGTTTTAAAATTAATTTTTGGGATTTTTTAAAGAAAATCCATAGGGTTTTGAAATTTTTGAAATGAAAACAAAAAATAAAATAAATAAAAGGAGGGTTTGGGGGGACTGTGGGAGGCGCTGCCCCCACCGCTGCCCCCATACAGGGAACGGCTGTGGAGGCCAAGCCTCCACACAGCCCCCACCTCTCTTGCTACACAGGCCGCGCCTTACTTGGGCTCGACTGTGTGTAACACAGCCGGCGCCCTTAGGGGAGCCGACTGTGTTATCCATAGTCGGCCTAGGGTATGGGTTCGGTGGTGGGTTTAACATGGCCGCCCTCTGTAAATTGGCCGCCTCCCTCAATGAAACACATCCGCCCACCTCCTCCAAAAAACGTGTGCCCTAGTTTGGCTAGATAAATAAATATATAAGATATATTTATAATATGTTATATTTTTGTAAATTATAACTTATAATATTAAAATGACATTTGATATTATATTTTATAATATTACAATATAAAATATTAGAATTTTAAGTATTGGTATTTTGGGTTTGGAAATTTTATTATATGGTTAATTAAGTATATATATGTGTATATTGAATATATATATATATATATATATATATATATATATATATATATATTTAATAGTTGTTTTTTTTTTTTAAAAGGCATATTTGAAGCATTGGGGAAATTTTAAATTGAATTGAAATAATCGAAAGAATATATTTTGAAAGGATAAATAATTGAATTTTCAGAGATTGTGTTTATTAGATGAATTAATTGATTTTACATGATTTATTTTGCAACAAAAGAAATAGATAATTTGTAAATGATATGTTTTAAATCGATGGAGTAAATAGTTATTCTATTATTTACAACAGTTAGGAGATTAAATATTTGGTTTAAATTTTATCATGTATTTGAAAGAGACAATATTAAGCTAGTTTAGTGGAGTCCATAAACTATAGAATTTTACTTAAGGCAATAGATATATGATGTTTGAAAAAGTAATTGTGATTATGAATTGATTATTAAAATATGGTTTTAAATGATGTTGAAGTTAAATGTAACTGAGAAACTTAAATTTAAGTTCAATAGTTCAACAGTTCAAATTACTGATTTGATTTAGATTTAAATGAGAAAATTATAAATCAGGTGTAATAGTCGTATTAGTGGATTGAGTTAAAATATTATATTTGGGAAAGGACAATTATTTGATTTATAGATAATATATTTTTATAGAGAAATTAATTAATGTTTAACTGAATTATTTCGGAAAGAAGAAATAGATGATGTAAAGTAGTATGTCCGAAATGACCAAATAAATAATTATTTTAATAATTACCAGGGATTGAGAAATTAAATATTAGTTTAAAGTTCTCCTTATGTCAAAAAGGGACATTAGTAAATCTGTTTTATTATGGCAACAATCTATGAAATTTAATTGAATGAAGTGGATTTAGGAAATCTGAAGAAGATGTAGTTATGATTAAATTGCTTGTTTAAAATGTTGATTTTTTTATTATTGAAAGAGCAATTATAGGATTAAATATTGGGTTTAAATTTTGGCATGTATCTGAAGGAGATAAAATTAAATTAGCTTTGTTAAGACTATAAGCTTTTGAATTTTATAAAGGACAAAGGATTATGTTGATTTTTAAAGTAGTCGAGGGAATTGAGTTAGTTATTAAGTTAGTATTTCCCTTCACTACAACTATTGAACCAATTGATTGTATTAGTCAATGAATTTGTTAGGACAATTATTATCTTTGTTGTGAGTTCTTTTTGAAAAGAAAATGGATTTAGAATATCCAAAGGTAGATATTTCACTTGCGTCAGTGATTACTCCCTTTGTGTACTTGTATTGGCATTTGGGTTAAATATGTCTTTGGTTTGTTAAATCTTTCAGAAGGAGTTTAAATTATGTGGGTTGTTGTACCATGTTGTCAATCTACTTGGAATGGTTGAAGTAAATGTTGTTTTTATTATTATTAAAAAGGACATTTAAGGAATTAAATACCTTGGTTAAATTGTTTTCCTTTGCCTAAAAGAGGTGTTGTTTAATCAGTTTCTTTGCATCATAAACTTCTGAGTTATTTTAAGAAAGTGGATTTAAAGTATCCAAAGTTAGTTTATTCCTCACAAATGCTTGTGTGATTGATTCCTCTGTGTTCATATTTGAGGTAGTGGGTTAAGTGTCATTGGTTGTAAGTCTTCCAGTGAACCCTAGACTTTGGGAGTTGTTGTTTGTGAGGTCAACCTTTTGTTAGTTTCTTGGTTAGTACTTGAGGTTGTGTCAATGTTCTACCCGGTTTCCATGAATGGGGATACGTTGTGCCTCCTATGAAAGGAGTGGTTTATAGGAATAGTGGCTCCTTGTATGGAGTGGTTTTGTTATGCTTATTTCCTCTAGTGTTTGGAGAGGGCTTGTCTTATGTTTCCTCCTGGTGTTGGAGTGATCATCTTATTTGTTTGTTTGTTCTTGGGCTTTCCTTGGTATTGGTTTGAGTCTGTGTTGTAAAGTGAAAAGTGACTTCCGTTAAGGGCTAGAGCCGTGAAGAGTAAACTGGGTAACCTTTGGAAGGAGTTTATTCGAGTGTCATCTTAAGCATTGTGATCCATGTCAGTGATGTTATAGTATCCCTGTAGTTGGTACTTGATTGTTTGTGTATGGTTTTCCTAACATACCTAATCTGTTATACTTGGAAGCAATGTAACCCTGTTAGAGTTGTACTTGGTGTACTTGTGATGTAATTGAGTTGTACGTGCATTGAGATTGAGGGTACTTGTGTGATTCGTGTGTCAGTTTGAATCAGTTTGGCTTATGCTTGTGTCTTGAGGTAGTTGGTCTTGTCATGGTACCTTGTTACTATCTCCTAGCACGAGGGGTGGGCCTTTGGGTTCCACTTGGTTGGGTGGTGTGCACCTTACTCCGTTGGGCTTCCTTCTTGTTCGTGTTGACAAGGTTTCCGGTTGGAGAGCTCGTGGGATCCACATACCCTGTATGCTTTATTTATTTCAGTTAATCTTGTAATTGTTACCCCTCCTTGTATTGAGGTGGAAGTTGTAATATGTAATTCATGTTTTTGGATTTACCTCATTCGGGGAATAAGTGTGGTAATCTTAAAATTAAAAGAGATCTCATGGTACCTTTAATTTTCTTTGATGAATTTATCTTGTATGGAATGTATGTTTTCTTTACTTCATAAGTATTTCAATGTTGTGGTTTCGATTCCTTAATGTTGTTCGTGGATAATTAAGTAATCTCAGTCTCGTAACCTTAGAGGTTATTGCAATGTGTAGCGAACTTGCATATTAATTATACTTTAAAAAAATAAAAAATTAGTTCGTTTGTTTAGTAAATTGCAACTTCCTCTAGGGTTGCGTGACGGGGTGTTACACAGGTGGCATCATTTCATAGACCTCGTAGCACTTTGGTGATGTCATAAAGAAACCCTGCGAGGTTCGTGAGGAATGGTCCAGATTCAAACTCACCGATCCGACAGTCCACAAATCTGCACATGGAAAAAAGTTTTTCATAATAATGGGACCGACTAGGAAAATGGGGGTGACCCTTAGGGAATGAAATTTTAGACTAAATTCTATACATTGGAAGAATGCCCACCCGTTTTTGAAAAAAAATTATATTAAACCTGAACGTGGAGAAACCAACAGGTTAGGTGAAGGGGTCAGTAATAGCACAACATAAAAGGATCCACCAAATGACTTAAAAGACCGACAACCCACAATGACAAGTCAACAAAAAATTCTAACGCAAGTGTTTGCTTGATGAAAAACTAGTTTTAAACAAGGGTAACAAAACCCTAAACCCTAACATTAGACCCTAGCATGATGGAAGAATAGACAAGCCCTAGAACTAGGAAAAATTTGTGACAAATTTTAAAAAGTCCCATCAAAACATACAAGATTTACAGCTTTGAAAAATATCAAATTTATTTTTCATGAATACAATTGATTCATAGAGCTAACTACATTGGTATAAAAAATAACATTGATAGAAAGAATAAAACATTTTCCACATGATAAAAAATATTGACATTTTTACAAAAAAATATTATTTTCTTTTGAAAAATGATTCCCACATATAATGACAAAACAATATGACATGGAAAAGAAAATTAGGCTCCCATCCATCATACTTCTTTAAATGATGACATATTTAATTTTAACGAAAGTGAAAATAATGTGCAATAGGAGGGAAAATGCTTTTTAAATATCCAAATTTAACTAAAGTGAACATGTTATGTGTATGTCTAATGTGCTATGTATATGTCTATCGATATTGACAATGGTCCTCTTAGATAAATGCAAGCATAGTGGCATAGGCAACTTGAATGACAAGTATTAGTTTTAATGATCACCCTATTTATATTGTTCACACTAAAAAATTCTATTCGATGTACGTAGATTTTTTTTTTTGAAAAATTTGGAAAGAACTAATTTTTTAATAAATTATTTAAAAATAGTGATATATAAGTTTTCTATTAAAAGAAAAAATATAAATATTATAATTTATATTATTTTTAAAATAGATTATTAATGTAAGAATATATGAAATTTATTTTTATCGTAATAATTTTTTTAAAACATTTTAACTAGAAATTATCATATGTTTAAATTTTTTAACTTATTATCTAGTTAGTGTATTGATAATGCTTTCATTTAATTTTTTATATATTATTATATTTCAATAATAAAGAAACTAATAATTTAAAATAATAAAAAAAGATTCAAGATTAAGTTTAATGGTATAATTATGATTATATAGAATAAATACAAATATAATTATGCATTGGGTCAAAGGGCCTAGTTCGATTGCCTAAGCATCTTGTTGGAAGCAACAACAAGTCACGACATCTAGTCTCCCCTTCATCCCCATGATTTATTCTCCCCTCCATACCATGATATGAGAAGATGTGTCATGCCATTAAAAGAGAACAAATATTAATAATACATATTTTTCATCAAATAGTTTAACTCAATAATTATTAAAATAAAAATAATTAATATATCTCTAATTTTAAAACTAGTAATTAAATTATAATTGTAATTATAACTAGTATACACATATTAATTAATAATATATATAAAGAAAACGTTGAAAGTTATCAATACTTAACATTGTTTATTATAATATTAATTAATAAAATATATTAAAAACTACTTTTACTATTTATATATATATTAATTTATATATATATATATAAACTATTATTAAAAATAGAAAAAATAAAATAATTTTATGTGCTTGTTATTCTTAAGTAGCACATACTTCCACTTGCTTGTCATTTTCAATGAAGCTTCAAAAAGTTTATGAATATTCCTTTGTTGCTTTCACTGTATAACACTTTTAACATAATTATTATTAATTATTATAATTTTAAAAGTATTATAATTATGGTTAAGGTTGCAATTAATATTAGAGAAAGGGTTAAAATTAGGAACCTACATTTAGGTTACAGTTTAAAGTTAAGAGTAGAGTTAAAATCAAATAAAAATATTTATTCTTGGTAAATAAACTATATATATTATTTCAAAAGATTTCATTTTTGAAATTTTTATTTATTTAAAATTTATTTTATTTTAATTTAAAATTTATCTTAATTTAATTTAAAATTATTTAAGAATTATTTTATTAGTTGATAGGTTACATATAGTGTGAGATTTGAGCTTGAAACAAGTAACCAGTTGTCATTTAATGGTAAAAGGCTCCAAAATCTTACTTATCATGTAAAAGCAAATAAATATTCATTTAACAACTGAATGGGAAAGTCTATTTCCATTTACAATGTGTAACGCCACACCACGCAACCCTAGAGGAAGTTGCAATTAACTACACAAACGAAATATTTTTTTATTTTTTTTAAAGTACAATTAATATACAAGTTCACCACACATTGCAACAACCTCTAAGGTTACGAAACTGAGATTACTTATTAACCCACAACAACAACATAAAAGAATAGAAACCACAACAATTAATTACTTAAACATTAAGGACACATACATTCCATACAAGATAAATTCATCAAAGAAAATTAAGATACCATAAGATCTCACTTAACAATAAGATTACAACTCATTCCCCGAATGAGGTAAATCCAAAAGCATGATTACATATTACAACTTCCAACTCGATAACAAAGAGGGGTAATAAATTACAAGATTAACTGAAATGAAAATAAGCATAAAAAGTAACTGGATCCCATGAGCTTCCCAACTGGAAATCTCATCAACACAAACAAGAAGAAAGCCCAATGGAGTAAGGTGCACGCCACCCAACCAAGTGGAACCCAAAGGCCCACCCCCCATGCTAGGAGATAGTAACAAAGATTCCCAGACAAGACCAACTACCTCTAGACATAGGTTGAATCATAACTAAACCAAACTGTTACAACCAGTCACATGGATCACACAAGTAGAACTCAAGTAACTCCAACATGGTTACATTGCTTCTAGAAATAATAGGTCAGGTATGATAAGCAAACCATAAAAAAGTATCCAAGTACCAAATACAAGTACACCATAACAATACAGATATGGATTACACTATTTTGGTTATCACTCAAATGATCTACCTCTGAAGGTTACCTAGTTTACCTCTCACGGCTCTGGCCCCTAACGGAAGTCATTCTTCTACTTGACAATATACCAGATATAACCAATCACAACGGAAGACCAATTGCTTACAAACAAGACATCATGACCACTCCAACACTAGGAGGAAACATAAAAAGAACTCACTCCAACTCTGGAGGTAACAATGATAACAACGCCACTCCATATGAGGAGCCACAAATTACATAATCCACTCCTTCCACAGGAGGCACAAAACATCCTCGTTCATGGAAACCGGGTAATAACATTATCACAACTCAAGCACTAACCAAGGGAATAACAAACGGTTGGCCCCCACAAAGTGACAACCCCCAACCTCTGGAAGAATTACATAACAAGGACACAACTAACCCATTTCCCCAAACACGACATAGAGGAAAATCATCATGAAAGCAAGTGCAAGGAAATAATTTAATTCAATATACTACATCCATTTCCCTCAAGCGATAATAGAAGGGATTACATTTAAACAAGCAATTTAATCATGATTAGTTCTACTTCAGATTTCCTAAATCCTCATCATTTAATAGAATTCAATAGATTATTGCCACAATAAAACTAATTCAATAATGTCCCTTTCAAACATAAGGATAAATTTAAATCCAATGTTTAATTCTCTAATTGTCTTTAAATAATAAATAAGCATTTACTTCAATATTTCATAACATATCATTTAAAATATATTTATTTCTCTTTTGCAAGATACATTATTTAAAATATAAATTGATCTCTCTATTAAAACATACTATTACTTAGTAATTTAAAATTTCTACAATTATAATTAAACCAAACTATTATTTAAATCAATATCTTCCTTTACATATTAAATTTATATCCACCACTTATAAATATATATTTTATTATCAATTAATATTTTAAAGTTATAAAATATAATATAAAATATTATGATAAATATTTTATTTTATAAATTATAATATATGAAATATTATATATATATATATAATTTTATTTTTTTATTCTAAAAAAAACATGAAAGAAAAAGGTCAAAGGCAGTTCCATTGGGACGCATGCAGGGGATATATGTTGGGTCGGCTATGTTTACACACAATCGAACCCCACTGTATGGGGCGACTGTGTGCAAACATAATCGACTCCCCCAAAGGGGGTGGTGGTTGTGTCTACACACAACCGCCCTTCCAAGGGTGGCGGCGATAGTGGAGGGGGGGTATGGGGGTCACAATGGGCATGGCTCCCCCACATGCCTCCCACATGGGGCACGGTGGGGTGAGCCCCCAACGGCTCCCCCAAACCCTTCCTCAAAGTATTTTTTTAAATAAAATTTTATTTTATAAAAAACAAATTTGCCCACTATGGATTTCAAAAAATCGATTCAAATAAAAATGAGGGTTCCCCTTTTATTTTGAATAAAACCAGACATTTCACCATAGAAACACATAACTATATATATATATATGTAAATTTGCATATATATATATACAGAAAATGGAATTTATCAAATTAACTGAGCAAACAAAATTTCTAAAAATGATCATTTTCAACAAAGTATGCAATTTTTATTTGGAAGAACAACATTTCCAAACAGAGGTTTTCAAATTTAAAAAAAAAACTAGATTCAAGATGGGTTTTTCATGTCAATCCCAACAAAGTTTGCATATTTTTTTAATAACAAAAAGGAGTTGTGAATCTCTTCAAGAAAATAAATTACTTTAATAAAAAATAAAACTTGGTTTCCATAAGTTTGAGAAGATCCAAAAGGGTGCAATAATCCTTCTTCAGATTCCAGTTCCTCCAAGAAAATCCAAAACCCACAAAACCAAACATTTCTTCCTTCTCCATTTTTCCAATTTTCATCCTCACTCCATTTTTCCAAATAAACCAAATAATAGCCAAAAAAAAAGAAAATATCTATTCAACCACCATAATTAATTTATGAAAACAGAAAATAGAAAATAACTCCAATTTTCAATTTTTTGCATTTTCTAATTTAAAAAAAAAATGAAATTCAAACCCTTTTCAATTTTCAAAATTAATTTAAATTCAAAATATATATTAATTTCCAAAATGAATAAATTAATTCAAATTAACACAATTAATTTAATTAATCAATAAAATAACTCTAATCCAAGATTAAACTATTTTATTAATTAAATTAAATTAATTAATAAATTAAATAACATTTTTCACATTTTAACCAGATTCATTTAATCCACCATTTAAATACATGAAGCCATTTAATTAACCTTTCTAATCTTGCAAATAATAAGATCAAGGCAAAAGAACAATATAAGAACAACTGAACCAGACTACAATCGACAACACACTCAAGACTAGGGTGATGACTTGACACGAAAAACCTAGCTACTATCTCCCAATCAAATGTCGTTGGCAATGGATACGCTCAACCTTGTGAAATCAGGTGGAGTCGATGTCTTGCACCTGTCAACCTGCGAACAATAGAATGTCGCACATGTATATTTGCATCATAGAAAACACACCGTGAAGAGGGAATCACGAAATCGCAGGGCACTCGCAAGCGAGTGATGCAATCCCGTCCCTTTCACCAATACAATGTTACCAACTGACGCATCTAACATCAATAATATTATCCAACATAAAACACCATTAATTCAAATATCACAATGCTAATCTAAAGCATGTCACAAAAATAACATCTGAATAGAATACCATCACATCAAAAGAGTAAAACGGAGGGGTCTTACACAATTTTTTTTGTCAATTTGATGACAACTTTATTTTTTCATTTGCATTTTTTTATGTTTTAAATTTGTATGTAAATATTTCAATATCAAATAAAACTTAATTTCTTTAAGAAAAAATCTTAATTTGTCTAAGTTTATTTCATTCTATTATTTAGCACTTATTATTAATTGTTTAATCTAGTCACATACAACTAGAATTTTCAGCACATGACATCTAGTACACACACCCATACAAAAACATGTACTCTCTAACTTATTAACATACATATAGTTTTCTATGGGTGTAATCCTAGAACCTCCTTTAGATGCAAGTGTTAGTTTTATATAGTTTAGAGTTATTTTACTTTGAGCACATTCAATTTAAATTGTGTTAGTCAAATTTTGTCTAATACAAATCAAACATAAAGTCAAAGTCAAACCTAACAACTATAATCTTCACTATCACAATAATATTGAAATATATTAAACTCTCAAACTAAATTATTGTTTTGCCAACTTTCTATCAATTAAATAACACATTATTTGATAGTAAATACTTTTATCACAATAAAAAAATTACTTATCATAATAATGCTTATCAACTTCAAATCAATCAATTAATTAAAATGATAATATATATTCAATTATTCCATCGACATTAAGTACACTGTACATACACTTTGAACCTCCAATATGACAATATACACATGGCTTTCTTTCTCAGAGGTGGAACACAAGAAGGAAGAATATGGAGCCACTTAATTGACCAAACAAGGTGGAGTTTCCTATCATCATTTGGATAACTAACAAGCTTCGAGAGGCTGGTGGGTCCGCTACTCCAAAAACTAAATTTTAAGAAGTCCATGCCAAGAATGCCACTGCCTATAAGGGGTCTGAACTAGTAAATCCAATTGCTTGTTGGCGTCCAAGTCATCCACGCAAGTCCAAATGAAATAAATATAAAAAATGAAGCAAAGTAATTTATGAAGTCGTATGGCATTCTTTTCCATTTGTAAAAGCTTCTTATTTTCAACCTTCCAATTTTTGCACAGTCTATTTTCAATTTTGCTTTAGGAAAATAGGAAAAGATTCCAAATTATTCTATTCCCATAAATAAAAAAATTGCATGCGGACACTTAACTATTTAGTTTTAAGCAGAAAATAGACTTAAGCAGGAGTGTGGCAACAAGGGGTAAGTGTTGTCACTTAGTGTGGCCCCTCCCAATTGCCACCTTCCATTTCTCTTTTTCCTACCACCAAGGCCAACTCTCTTTTCTTAGTGTGGATATTATTGATTTTTAAATTATCAAATCATATTTTATATGAAGTATTATATATTTATATTTTTGTTTTAGATTGTATTTATATATTTATGTTATATAATTATTATATAAATAATTATTTAATAAATATATATATATATATATATATAATTATATAACATAAGTATATAAATATAATATTATAATATAAATATAAATATAAATATAAATAATAGTTTATAGTTTGTAATATATATTTTATAATTTATATACATAGTATAATTAATATTATATAATATAAGTATATAAATATAATATCAGAAATATTAGTATATACATCTTATAATTTAATTAAATTTCCCCTAAGATATAACATAAGTATTTTTTAATTAAAATGTGTTGTATTTGATGAAAATAAATGTACATAAGTAATAATAGTGTTCTATAAATAAATTTTAAATTATATAATAAAGTAAATTTAAACCTAATCTTTAATTATGTTTATTGTTAAACTTAATATTATAATTAATATTGCATAAATTTAATTTCAATTTTATATATATATATATATATATATATATATATATATATATATATATATATATATATATATATTATAAAAATATCATAATATTATCTTTATATATTTATAATATAATATCTTTATATTATATATTATAAATATATAAAACATATATTACAAACTATTATTTATATATTTATATTTATATTACATTTACTATTTATTATATAAATATTATTTTTAAAATATTTAGATATTTATATTATATTTATATATTTCTATTATATAACTATATATTTTTATTATATAAATGTTTGTATAATATTTATATAACATATATATAATATTACATTGTTTATATTGATATATATAACTAGCACACATATATTAATTAATAATATATATAAAAAATACAGAGAGTTATCATAAGAGATTTATTTATTCCATTCACAACACTCCACACATGTTATTTCCTAAATAATCTCATGTTTAAGCACCAACAACATCAGATATGATTTATATAGAATGAAATAAACTTAAAAATGGTTACACAACTACTACATGATCATATTTACAAAAAAAACTATTTTTGAATTATTTTTCTTATTGAACATTTCTCTTCTTAAATTTTAAAATATGAAATATTTTTTTAAAATTTTGATCTTATACAGTCTTTTCAAAATAAAGATAATTTTGTAAAAATAAATATTATATGTTAAAAAAATATAAATTTCATTTTAAATTTTTTTTTTTTCTTTATCTTTCTTTTCAGCTGCTTTTTGGTGTAAAGGGTTTCGGGCTGCTTCAAAACCCAGTTTTTACCTTTAATCAAAACATTTTTCTACTTAAATTTTAAATATAAAATATTTTAAAATTTTTTTTGCTCTTATACATTCTGTTCAAACATATAAAATACAAAACCACCTTTAATTTTCATAATAATGAAATGATTTTCTTTAGTATAAAATCTATCTTATCAATTAATGATTTTTTTTGGTGTAAAGGGTTCTGGGCCCCTTCAAAACTCATTTTCTACCTTTAATCAATATATTTATCTTCTTAAATTTTAAATATAAAATATTTTTTAATTTTTTTTGCTGTTATACACTCTTTTCAAAAATATAAAATACAAAGCCACCTTTAATTTTCATAATAATGAAATGATTTTTTTTAGTATAAAATGTATTAAATCTATCTTATCAATTAATAGAGTTTCAAAATATTTCATCATTTATATGATTTTTAATATAAATTTATTTTTTAAATATTATTCTATCTATTTCTTTATAATTTTAATATACTTTAAGAGTTATATTAAAATAAAGTAATCAAGGTGAATAAAATAGTCTTTATTCCATTCTTATTTAAACATAAATTTAGCCTTCACCAAAACATCAAATTAAAATTGTTGAGTTTTTATTGACACAGACTCACATAATCGTTGCTTTCATTATATGTATAACGCCTCTGGGTCTAAAAATTTATATAATAAATATATAAAAATTATTAAAAATTATAAATATATAATACTCTATATAAAAATATTATCTGATAGTTTAAAAATAATAAATTAACAACTCCAAACTAAGAAAAAAGCTAGTTGACTGTGGGAGAAAGAGATGTTACACCATGAGCATGGAGAAGCAAAAGGTGACAATTAAAGGGGCCCACACTAAACATTAATGCTTAGTGTGTTGCTTAACCCAGAACAACGAATGATGATTTGTATGTCCAATGTTCAGCTGTTATATTGATCAGTTATGTCAAATGTCAAATGTCTTACTGTAACTGGACTTATATAGGACTTATATACTTTGTTAAATGACTAGTTTGTATATGTTGTGTGTATCATATATGTTGCTTTAATTGTGTTATTTTTCAACTATGTGGGACTCTTTTTCTTGGCTAAGATGTAACTTTTATTTCTTGGTTGCATATTTTCTATAATTGTTACTACAATTTATTTTATTTATATTCTCAATATAAAAAAGTCTTTAAAGGGGTGGGGGGCCTAGCTCGGTTGGCTAAACATTTCTTGTTGTAGGAGGTTGGTCATAAGGTCTAGTCTCCCCCAACCTCGTGGTACCAGAGGGTGTGTCACTCCAGTTTATAGGGGGTCATGCTACCGGATTCCTACAGTCTAAGAAAATAAAAAGTAAAAAATAAAAAAGTCTTTAAATGTTAAAAAAAAACCAAGAATTTAATATACCCCATAAAGAGGAGGTTTCCATCATATGTAAGTAAAAATGATTATTTTTGGAATGCTTTATATCAATACTATAGAAGATTTAAATTAGAAGAATGTTAGATTTTAAAACTTATAGAAGGAATTTAAATGCATTACATGTTCATTTTCCCTTTGAGTCTCCCATATAAAAGGAATAAATTTTCTATTATTTATTTTTATATAGAGAATAAACTTGATGACTGTATAATCATATGTATGTATTTTTATTATTAAATATAATTTTTAAAAAAGAATATTATATCATATGAAAAGAGATATTTTGGATGTATTAGTAATTTTAAAAATATTATAGTTATTTCTTATTTAAATTATAGCTACTATATTTTTAAATAAAATGTCTTAACATTTGAAGGATAAATTTGAATGGATAATTATCACAAAAACTTTTTTGACAAGCAAGATTAAAATTGGTAAATTTTAAAGGCATTTCCCATACATACATATTCTTATATACATTTATTTGCCTTTTATCTATTTTTGTAGGCAACACTATATTGATAACTTATTACACTAACCATAATCCAACATTCATTATGTGTATAAATTTGATGTTATACCATATTATATCATTTCCATAACCCTACATCTATAGATTCAACCCCTAACTCTTTAAAATTTAAATCAAAATTTGAAAAACTCCCATTAATTTCACTAGTCATTATAAGAGAATTAGACATATGTTTTAACAATTTGAATATATGTGCATGTATTTAAACACATTAATTTGTATTTATTTTAAATCCTCACATTTAATCATCTGAGGGCGGTGGGCCTAGCTAGATTGGCTAAAGCATCCTATTGCAAGTAAGATGTCATGAGGTCTAGTCTCCCCACTGTCTTCATGGTACCGAAAGGTGTGTCGTGTTAGCACCACCGGTCATGGGAAAAACATTTACTAGGCACAATGTAATTTATAGGGGGATGGATACTCAACAGATTCCTACAGTCTAAAAAGAAAAAGAAAAAATTTGTCTCTCATCCTAGGAGTGTCTAGGGAGTAACCAATAGAAAAATAAATAAATTTTGTGCCCTTTAATAAACTAAATATTGTCTACTAATATTTTGCATGAGTATATTGATTGACTTAGGAGATCATTCCACACTACAACATATTACTAATCCTCTAAATTTATTTCTAAATATATTTAGTCCTTACACTAAAGTAGAGGGAATAACAAATGAGGTTAGATCTCTAGAGTAGAAGGATAGTCTACAAGCATGAAAAGGGTCTAGATTTGTAAACTTGACTCTAAATAGAGCACAAGTCTTTTTTAGAACATAAGGAATTGGATTAATAGATATTTATCATTTGTCAGTCTATAGAAAATCTCAATAAAATAGTATGAAAATTTTAAAAAATTCTTTAATATACTCAAATTCTAACTTCAAATTAAATACAAAAAACAAGTCCAATGATTTCTGTATTTTTTCTCCAAGAAATTTTGTGCTCCAAGAATGTTGGAAATTAATTAATTTAAATATTTTTACCATTAAAACATATGAACCAAGAAACTAATAATCATTCAACAACTATAACTTCAATTTATTGATTTACTAAGAAGAGAACTAAAACAAATAGTCAAATTCTAGAAATAAATGATGAGATCGAGTCACACTTAAAATTAGAGAAATACTATTTTAATTTGTATCTCAATAACAAGGACATCCATACATTAGAAAGAAAATAAAATCAAATAGCTATAAAGAATTAAAATCAAACTCGTACAAGTCATATAAAATAAGATATTTCAAATGCCTCAAATTTAATAATTTTGGCACCAAAATATAAATAAGATGCCTTAATTTGAAATGAGTGAATTGGAAAGCCTTATGAATATGAAATTACTATTATACAACATTTACAATAGAAAAAATACCAGAACCAAAAATATGAAAAATTGTTCCACATAATAAACACCCAAAAACTTGCAAACAAGCAGACAAAAGTTTTGAAACTTCTCTAATTAATTCTAGTACAAACTTTGGATGATATTTATCTTCTCATCCAGTATTATTCTCACTTTAAGGTTTTCATCCTCAAATATAAGATTAAACTTCAAAGTATAGACTATAATGCCTAAAATAATGAATGAAATTTGTGAAGAATATATAAAGGATTCACATGCAAGTTTGGTGCCCAATACCCATGTACTATTCTTGGGAAAATTAAATATTTTCAAATTTTATTTCCCTCCATTAAATATTTTCTAATATTAGATTAAATAATCTTCCTTATAATTTTTTATTATCTACAAATCACAACCCCCAACTTCACTTGAAATCTACAAAAAAAATAATACAGGGAGTTACATGGGAACTTATGAAAATCCAATACTCCATATTAAAAAAATCTATAACTATTTAATATGAAATGGGCCATTAATCATGAAAAATAATGACTTTAAGTCTATATAATTAGATACAAGATAAATGTTTCCTAAGTACTTACCTTATTTCACTAGCATTATAGGGAATTAGCCAAAAGGTCCTCTAAATTGAATTTTAACTAAAGTGATACATTGCATTTCCCTCATTCCCAAAATCATTTGCCTTCAAGAAATTTAAGTTTGGGTATTCTAAAATTTTAGGTCCTTCACATGTATCATATTTTACAAGAAGATTCTTCCAATAAACAAGGTATTGTGCTATAATTTATCTTCTAAATTTATTCACCCTTATATCAATCACAATTTTAAGAATCAAGGATTAGTATTCCATTATCATCTAACAATTGTAAATCAACTTAAATAATAACATGTAAAAGAATTAGTTCCTTCAAATATGAAACTTGAAAGACATTGTAAATTTTATTACTCCTAACAAGTTCCAATTCATATGCCACTTTACATACATTCCTTAAAATCTTGTATAACAACCACCTAACTAATCACCAATAAAATATGGAAATTAGTGAATAACATGGAGATAACCTAGATTTAATCTAGGATTCAAGCATTGACATAATAAAAGGAAAGGGGTTTCTTAACATATAAAATGATTCTATAATGGCTACTTATGAACATGAGTCTACTTAAGAATTTATATGTAGATGTAGATACACACTCTTACAAACTATTTGATGAAATACATAATGAATTAATTATAATAGCCATTCTCTCCCATAAAAAAATCCAACTAAAAAGGATAGTATATGCAGATATGTAAATATATGAACACTTGCATTACAAACCCTTCATTATTTTATTTATTTGTAATTTGATGCAGAAAAGAGAGAGCATAATCAAGGTGATATCCACCCTACCACAAAGAATTAGCTTCCACATGCTACTCTACTTGGAGAAGTCCAAACCATCACAAAATACATATATAATGCACTAGTCCAATGAACATGTTTATGTGAAAGAGAATATAACTCAATCTAAGTAATACCCTCATGGGTGTGATTCAATGATAATCCATGTTTACAGTATAAAATATCCCATCATCTCACTATGATAACTAGACATTCAAAAATATGGATAAGAAATACCATCAAACAAGCCCATAACTCACTTCTAATCTTTAAAATTTTAGCTTAAATAATATATCTCAAAGTAATGATGTTAGTCCACCAAGCAATACAATCTACAATACTATCAAAATTTGTTGATTCTATGTAAAATAAGTAGATTTAGGGACAAGAGGTCTTTCTCCTCCGTTGCTATTTCCCCAATCTAAAATCCTTCTAGAATAATAGGGAAAATACCAATTAATAAATTTAGTCCATTCCATGATAATTGCCTTACATATAATGAAAAAACCAATGCATAAATGGTGGCAACAAATCATGATTACATTTCTCTGTTCAAGCCATCTTCACCTCCACTAACATGGGATTTCGATGTGGCCACCACATAAGTGTTGATGAGGTTGTTAATTGTGAATTCCATCCTGATAGTTTTTCAGCTAAATCCAACCCCAAACAAAGAACTTCATTTGATATGCATGGGATTGTACTTTCCACAAGTATGTTTATGGAAAGAAGTGGTGTTGATCATTGATACCATTAGTATGATGAATTTTAACAAAATAACTAGTAATGATTGCATAGGAAAAGATTTTGAATGACAGCCCAACTCTTTTATCAGACTTTCCAAAATGATGGGTGTGGAAAGTCACCCTCCCAACCTCCAACTATTACTATATTATTATTATTTATTTATTTTTATATTTTTATTATTACATTATTTTTGTTAATAAATTATTATATATTATTATCTTATTATCTTATCCTATCTAATATTTTCTTATTTATTTTATGTACACAAACTTTCAAACCCCATTTTACCATTGATAAACACCCCTCATTATTTTTTAAAAATCTACCTAGAAGATGTTGAAAGATATCATTTTCAAGATGTATTCTTAAAAATATTATTGTATTATATTAATTATATATATAATTATATTTGTATTATTATATTATTATTGTTAATATATTCTTATAGTTTTATTATAATAATACTATCTTATTATCATTATTTTTATGATAATTTGGTTTTGAACTAGAGGGAGAAGAAGGTGTGAAAAATGCCAAATTGGTGAAGGAAAATGTAAAGGGTTTAGGCCAGAAAGGAGAGTAGTGGGGCAGTTGGGCAGACAAAGTCATAGGGAACCAAGAAGCATCACCAAAGGATGATGGTCATAGGCCCCAAAGCGTATACACCAATAGAGATTGGATTGATCACTGTCATCTTGACTATTGGCAGAAATCATTAGCCCATTGAAAAGATAACAATGTTCAGACCTGACACGATACGCCATCTAAAACAACCAAAAATGGCTGGCACAAGAATAAAGAATGGGATGATTTTTGTCCTAGGACTTGGCTTGAAAGGAACAAGACTAAGCATAAGGAGAAGGCGGCTCATAAAAAATCCAGTTGGGAGGTCGATTTGGAGAAGAGGAACCGAAAAAGGGTTTAAACCCAAACTCCCAAAAAAATTGAGGATAGGGAAACCCCAACGATAGATTTATCCTAGGAAATAAAAGGCGATGCAAAGATTCCAAGGGATATGGCACTCATATGTCACTTCATTGGGAGCAACCCTAGCAAGTCAACAATCAAATAATGGATTTTAGAAAACTAGCATACTAAAGTTTTAATCCGTTTCCTCCCAAAAAATTGTTTTGTGGTGGTATTCGCCAATATGGAAACAAAGAAGGAAATTAATGATAGTGGGGTATGGAGTAAAGAAAAATTTCCATTACACATGCAGGCATGGACTCATAACTTCGACCCTACCAAGATTCAGCCCTATGACAATCCGTTTTGGATTCGCCTTTATAATCTCCCATTCGAGTACTGGAATGGCAAATGCCTGGAAAAGATTGGAAGGACGTTAGGAACACTGATCAACATTGATATGGACATCATCGATGGAGATTTATACAAATACACCAAGATGAAGCTTGTGGATATCAACACAGTAGCCCATTCAATCAAATTATAGGTTGATGGAGAATTTTGGAACCAGGAAATTGAGGTGGGAGAAGAAGAATGGTGCTATTTTAGATGTGGTTCAAGATATCATAATGAAACAATGTTCAAAGAAACATTAGGAAAGGCTCAACATAAGAAATAAGCAAAAGCAAGAGAAGAAGAGCTGAATAGTATGCAAATCATCCCCTTTGTCCCAAGCTTGGTTAAGGTAGAGCTAAAGGATGCAAAGGAAAAGGAAGGGGAAGGACTAAACACTGATCAAAGAGTGAGCAAGGAAACTAAGATGACAGGTCCTTTAGAGGGGATGATACACCCTAATCTCAGGGAGGAAGCAAGTTTGGAGGAACCAACACTCATTCAACACTCAGAATCAGAACAAGAACCAGAGGATGAACTTGACATCATAGATGAGAGAAGCACAACATAATCGGCAGCCACACACCTCGGTATGGGAAAAATAGGCAAACAGGGGAAGACAAGAGGAAGGAAGTCATCTAAAACATTAAGGGAAGAAGAAGCAGCAAGAAGCTATCCAAGCATTAGGGAATTTTTAAGTACCAAGAGAGGTATAGCCTCTCTTGGGAAGAAATGAAGCTTGCCACTTGGAATGTCAGGGGCCTAAAGGCCCCTGAAAAATGATGCTTAGTTAGGTGTCACCTCCAATCATGTAAAAGCGATATCATCATTTTACAAGAGACCAAGTTATCTCCATCTGAGGTAGAAGATTTCTTAAACTTCATCAAGACCTGGAATGGATTCTTTCAAGAATTGGATGGAGCCTTAGGAGTCATTGGGCTGATTTGGAAGGAGTCAACAATATCAGTGAAAGTACACTGTTCTCATTCAAACTGGCTGGCGGAAGAAGTATTTAGTATGGATCTTAACCTGAAATTTCTTCTCCTTAATAAATATGGACCCATTGGAACAAATGAGAAAGCGTCACTTTGGTGAGAGGTTCTCAATTTCACAAAATCCCATTCAAATTCAAGCATAATCATTGGTGGCGATTTCAATGCCATGCTGGAATTATCAGATAAAAGTGGTGGGATAAGGAAGGAGTCCCAAACTATGATTGATTTTAGAACATTTGTGGAAAGTTCAGGATTAGAGGATTGTCCAACCACTAATGGATTGTTCACGTGGATGAACAGACACAAGGAATTCACGGCTATATCAGAAAGGTTGGACATGTTTTTTATATCCCCTAAATGGTGCAACATTAACCCCATCATCGAAGCATGAATTTTACCAGTATCCATATCAGACCACTTCCCGGTTGAACTCCATATAAGAAAAGACCCAAAATTGAGGAAATCAACCTTCAAGTTTTTGAATATGTGGTGGCGTGACGATGGGATCCTGAGCCTGTTGGAGAAATGGTGGAAGGAGTGTCGAATTGGGGACTCAATCAACTTCAAATTCATTAAAAAATTATAGTACTTAAAAGAAAAACTCAAGGAGTGGAACAAGTCAAAATTTCTAAACATATTTACAAAAAAAGAAAGGTTGAGGTAGAACTACATGCTCTAAATGAAAAGGTAATAGTAGAAGGAATGAGGAATGAGGAATTCCTGCAAGAAAAAGAATTGAAAAGAGAACTAGCAGAAATCCTTAAGAAGGAAGAAATATATTGGAGGGACAAATCTAGAGAAGTTTCGCTCAAGGAAGGGGAATTGAATTCAAAATTCTTTCACACCTCAGTTTTGGCTCGAAGGGCGAAAAACAAAGTAGAAACAATCTAGTCTCAGGATGGAAGCTTGAAGCATGTTAGATTGGAAGTGGGCTTGGAAGTGGTAAAGTTCTTCAAAAGCCTGCTAGGTGGGCATTCTAGGGCAGATAAGGAAAGTAGTATACTAGGGGCAATTGAAAGAATGGTAAGCAAAGAGGATAACGCAATGCTCGTAAAACCAATCTCAATTGAAGAATTAAGGGTAGCCCTCTTTGAAATGCACCCCGACAAGGCCCCGGGATCGGATGGCTTTCCAACTAGATTCTTTTAGAAATATTGGGGATTCCTAGGGAAAGATCTCTAGTCAGTAGTAGAAGACTTTAGGAAGATAAAAAGATTTGTTAAAGATCTCAACAATTCAATAATAGCACTCATCCCCAAGAAAGCAGAGTGCAGGTCATTCAGTGACTATAGGCTAATCTCTCTTTGTAACACACTATATAAGGTAATTGCAAAAGTCTTGGAAAATAGATTGAAGAAAATTCTCTACATCATTAAATCCCCTAAACAAAATGGATTTGTGCCAGGAAGAGAGATATCTGAAAGCATATTGCTAATCAGCAAAGTGGTCAACTTAGTAAACGTAAGCCATAATACCAGAATGGTAATTAAATGAGATATTAATAAGGCCTATGAAAAATATTCACGACACTTCTTGCTCAAGGTTGTGGAACACATGGGATTCAATAATTTATGGTGCTCACTAATCAAACAATGCATTTCCACAGTAAGATTCTCAATCCTAATCAATGGTTCGCTTCACAGTTTCTTCATGGCAACCAATGGTCTTCACCAAGGGGGTCCCATATCCCCTTCATTATTTGTTATCATGGTCGAGGTATTAAGAAGTGCAATCAAAAGAAGAGGACAGTTGGATGAGTGGCATGGTATCACTGTAGCCCTGAATGTGGAACCAATCACTCATTCTCAATTTGCTGACGACACAACCCTATTCGGGGAAGCAAGTGTCAACGAGGCAAACTGCATCAGTGAAACTTTGATAGAGTATGAAGCCCAGTTGGGTCAAAAAATGAGGAAGGAGAAATCAATAATTTACTTTTTCAACACCAAGGCCAAGATCTAGAAGGCAATTTCAACCCTACTAGGTTTTCAGATTAACAAACTCCCTACTAAATTTCTACAGGTCCAAATCTTTGAAGGTGCATGCGGGTCAAAGCACTAGGAAGAAGTGGTAAACAAATGTAAAATCAAGGCACAATCTTGGAAGAACAAATGGTTGACTCTAGCTGGCAGGATCACTATGGCCAAATCCATTCTCTCGGTAATCCCAACTTATACACTTGCATTTTATGAAGCCCCAAAGAAAATATTAGGAGATATAGAGAGGGTCCTCAAGAGATTCCTATGGGAAGGGTCGAAAGAAGATAAGAAAATACCCCTAATCAAGTGGGAAACAACTTGCAAGCTGAGAATAGCGTGAGGCACGAGACTAAGAAAATTGGGAAAGCATAACTTGGCACTAGGCGCTAAGTTGCTCTTGAAAATGTACCAACAACCACAAAAACTATGGTGTTGCATAGCTTAGAATAAGTATCTGGATAACGAGTCGCCAACTAGGATTCTCACAATCGAAAACATCAAGGGTGGTTCAGCCATTTGGAAATTCATCAGATGTTGTCGCTCATTGATCACAAGCCATATATCATGGAAAATTTGCAATGGTCAAAGGGCAAGGTTTTAAGTAGACTCTTGGAATGGCTTCAAGAGTCTCACAAAACAATTCGATTTAGATCAGGATTTGAATTGGTTGGAGGGTGAGTTGGGAACAAAGGTACCCAACTATGTTAATTGGGAAGAAACGGGTGATGGAGGGAGAGCGAAATGGAGAGACTTATCAAAGGCACAACTAGATCAAGCTAAATTGGAGGCAATAATAGATGAAATAAATAAGTGGGTGGTATGTGTTTCCAAAGAAGAAGACTCCATCATCTGGTGTGGAGGAAAATCGGACGAATACGTAGCCAAAATTGGATATCAAATACAAATAGAAATTGGTGCAAGGGTGGATTGGATGGAAAAACTCTGTTGGGACCAAGCAGTACTCCCCAAAGCTAGTGTGTTCCTTTGGGTTGCCCTCCACAAAAGATGCCTAACATTGGAATGATTAAAAAGACTAGGAGTGGTTGGTCCCACCCGCTATGTACTGTGTGAACACGAAGAGGAAGAACTAGACCATCTCCTATCCTATGGAAGCAGCTTGCTAGGACTGGCTCTATAATAAATCTCAAATTCAAGGACCCATACAAGAGAATTTGAAAGAATTCCTCAATGCCTGCAAAATTAGCAATAGTAATGGTTAGTAGCAGAGCATTTGGATTTTAGCTCCCTCAATGATAGTCTGACACTTGTGGAAAGAGAGGAATCGAAGAATCTTCAAAGGTGAAGCTCTCAACTATAATAGGATTTTAGCCATGATAAAGGAGGCAATAATCGAGGTGGCAAATAACAAAACAAGGCTAAGGAAAAATTCACGTTTCAAAAAATGGGATGAAGAGATCCAAAAAGAATGGTCTGAGATAAGAAGACCGAGGGTGGGACCTACCAGGGGAGAAAACGTTGATAGAAGGATGGTACACTGGAAAGGGCCATCAGTGTTTCCTTGGAAATTAAACTTCGATGGAGCTACAAAAGGAAATCTAGGTACCGTTGGGGCTGGTTCCCTTATCAGAAACCAAGCAAGACTCTACACATGGGTGACATCTAAATCAATGGGGGTTTGTACCAACAATGTAGCCAAGCTCGAGTCATTAATGTTGGGTATGCAGCTCTGCATCAGTAAATGGATTAAATCAGTCAAAATTGAAGGGAACTCTATGGTTTGCATCCAAGTAGTGAGAAATGACCGATCACCAAGCTGGCAATTAGATGTATGGGTCACCCAGATAAAAGGCTCTTCTTGCAAAATTGGATAACTATAGTATTGGTCATGCTTATAGAGAAGCCAATAAAGTGGAAGATTGCTTGGAAAAAGTCAGAGTATGGCAGGGTGAAGGACTAAAAGTGGATTTGGATCTTGACCATTGGGTTAGACTCAAAGACCTAGTAGAATGCAATTTGGGAAAGAAGTAACCAAAATCCCAAGAGGGATTTGGTGCATGTATCCTTCTATCCCACATGTATCTCACACTGGATTCCCCTATCCACAATACAAGAATAAGCACGAGCAACCTGACTTGAAAAGATAACTCCCCTATCCTGGCGGCCAGTGCTAGTAGAATGCAGCGTAAATGCTAATCATGTGATCCTCCTTCCTATTTGGGAAAGGTTAAAAAGGGTTAGAACTCTCGACTAAAACTAGCAAAGAATGGCACATATTTTTGGTAGAAGTTGCCTGAACTACCAGGAAAGGATCGAACCTCAATGCCACCACTTATTCCTGGTCTATCAAGCAAAGGTATGGAATTTAATTCATGGAATTGTGACCTAGGGAGGACGTATTTGGAAGCATTGTTATGACAGAAAGGTTTATGAAGTCGTGCTAAAGCCACTAGTAGATGTGACTGGCTCACATGAGAAGGTGGTGGTTATGTCTTGTGACTACATCTCCCTACCTAACCATGCCACAATAGCAAATTTCATCATGGATCTAGGGACAAACAACTGGGTAAGCCCATTGGGGGCATACTTCGATCCCTCCCATATCGCGAATGAATCGAATGATGAGGAAGAGTTGGAGGAGACAGTGAAAGAGTAACACAGAAACCAGAGGGAGAACTTCATGAGTGAAGCTCGGGAGGTGTTCTGCATTGGTGTAATGAAAAAAGAACTGGCCCCATTCCACTGCTTCATGAATGCTGAAGACAAATGGCTTGAGATGGAAAGCTTACAACGGTTGGAAGAATTGGGCTCTTTGTTGGCAACTGTATACAGGTACTTCGATGGGTAAACTTTTTATGGGCAGCTCAATAGGGAGCCTTAGTATCGTGGGTGGTCTGTTTACAAATACTATGTACATGGGAGCTATCCCCTTGATAGCACTTATCAAAAAAAAAAATTAAAATACTATCTTATTATCTTTACTTATCCTCACTTTTTTATTTTATTATTATTATATTGTTAGTATATTATTATATTATTACTGTATTATTATTATCTTATTATTTTATTATTATCTTTCTATTGCGTAATAAAAAATAGAAATACCTATATTTTAAAAAACCCATATATAAGATGTCAAGAGATCATTTTTACTGTTATATTTTATATTATTATTATTGTTTTTGTTGTTGTTATATTTTTATTATTATTATTATTATTTATATTATATTATTATTATTATTTTTGACAATGTCAATTTTCATTTCAAAGAAAAGTTATAGAAATAAATTCATCTAGGGAGCGATGTGAATTATTCTTTTTGTTGTAAAACATAAAACTCCTTAATGGTATCATAGAAATCATCAAGATTGTCTTATACTTGTTTAGGTTATGTGTACTATACAATGTAAAATAATAAACTCTTGCATGCATGTAATCCTATGAGTACCATTGCTTCATCTCACTTGCTCCTTTAAGCAATTTTTTTGAAATAATCAGTGAACTTAAGTCATTTCTAACATCCTGCTACACAACCCCGAAGGGTAAGAGCCAAAAGAGGATAAGATAAAAAAAAAATTTGAACAAGAAGAATAACATACACATAAATCAGTTTCCAATCCCATTTATCAACAATAAACATGGAGAAGTAAGACCGAAAGTATAACCCAAAGGAGAGGACTAACCCACCCTCTAGAGAAAATCTGAATCGGAGCAAATAGGATAGCTCTAGAAATTTGTGTTGAAACTTTCTACTCCTAAAATTTTGTTGTAACATTGTAGAGACAACATGCAGAAATCTCTGATGCATCGAAACTTCCTACTTTAGAACTTTCTGTTCCAGAACTTCCTTCTTTGGAGCATTCTACTCTGGAAACTTTGCACCAGCAACACAAAACATCAAACATCAAACTGCGTTGTGTTAGAACTCTGTAGCAACAACACAAAACAACAACAGAAAATTGTGTTATGTCGAAACTTTGCAGCATCAACACAAAAAATCAAACTGGAAGTTGCATTCCACCAAAAATATACAACAATAACACATAAAAAAAATAGAAATCTACATTACTCCAGAACTTTGCAACAACAACACAAAACATCAAAAGGAAAGCCATAATGATCATCATATAACAAGCAAGTCAAATACCAACACCAGAAAATCATAAGCTAAATATAAAACATCGCATTTCCTCTCATTAAATTATATGATTAAATCTTCTCTCTCAAGAGAGTACAATAGACATAAAGGAACATACATGAGTACAATGGCATAGTGATGGATAAGATACATAAACTGATAAATAAGTTTAAGAGATAACACTTCCAACTAATGCTCTAATAACTTGTACACCGGTCCCCAATGGCGGTGGCAACACCTCCCTACCATGTGGACTCAGAAGTGACCACCACACTATGTTTGGAGGTAGTCACAAGGTCCAAACAAGAATAACAAGGCAAGGGTAACATATGGCCAACACTCACATCAAACACAAAGCAAACACAAAATACAATGCATAAGGCCAATGCCACAACATACAGATGCTCATACAATAACATGTTGGTTACTACTGACGACTACTAAGGTAAGAGATCTAAGAGTGTAGATCAGGTGGAGTGTCATCATGCATGCTCAAAGGAATGACACCACATGGAATCTAGTACACCTCTCATATGGATGAGGAGACTCAACCATGCCCGAATCAACACCCTACAAACAAATAACTCAATGCCCAACAAACAGATAGGCCTTCTTGAGTGCATCCTTAGCCTTTTCAAGCACTCAAGGGCATGCACGAGGACTCATTATCTTATTAGCATTTTCCCCATTTTTTAATTTAGTTATCACATGTTTACTACAACTCTACTACTATTTCTTTTGGCAACCACTTCCGGCCCCAGACCCATTGAGAGCCACTCCAAAAGACCACTCTAATGACCTTGACCTAAGCCCATCTCGTTTAAACAAATGAGAAATCCATAGAAAATATAAAACAGTGAAAAGTCCACTAAAATCCACCATTAAATCTATTTAAAATAGCCAAACAAATATTGTTGTTAAATCATTTTAACAACTGAAATCCATAAAGAAATAGAGGGTAGAAAGATTATGTAAAAACTCAAAGTGCCCAGATTAAAATTCTAGGCTTGACCCAGTTCAGATTTTGATGTTTCTAGTTGGAATCCACCTTTGATTTTTCAGTTTAGAGCCGAATATGAGGTGTTGTTCTGAAAAATGTCATTTTGCCAAGTTGGACAAGAAAATACATGAAAATTGAAAGTGTCCATAATTCAAATCTAACAAAGACCTAGTTGAGATATGGGAATTTCTACATGGAATCCACCTCTTTTTTGCATTGATAATAGGTTGTTAAAGAGTATAATTTAAAAAAACGTGTTTAAACAAGCTGGGCAAAAACATAAAAAAAAAGTAACCAGAATTCAAATATGACAAAGACCCAGTTGAGATATGGGTGTTTCTACATAGAATAAACCATTACTTTAAAATTATAGTTGGTGGTTGAAGAGAAAAAATAAAAAATGTGTTTTCATGAGTTGGGCAAAACATAAAAAAAATAGAAAGAGAATGGAAATGCTCATAAATCTATTTTGCCATTAACCCATTTCAAATATAATTGTTTATTTATGAATTCCATCTTTGTTTCAAGGTTTAATATGGGAGAATGGATCTATTTAAAAATAATAATCAATGGCAATGAATAGAGTTGGAAATGCACAAAGTTCTGCCATACAAAAAACCTACAGAGCAACATTTGCATCCAACACAAATATTATACAACCTCCAAGAATTCACAAGAATATATAGACGAAATAAATCTTCCATAAAGAAATGAAAAGCTTTCCATTCCTAAGCTAAATCACATTCAAATAACACTAGAAATTCAAGGATTCAAGAAACATATAAAAAAATACCTCAATGCTACCCCAAAAAGAAAATGAAAGAAAACTCTACGTATAAGGCATGACCAAGTTCCAAAATAGAATAGAAAGGAGAAAATGGCATGTCCAAATCAATAAACAACTGGCCATAATTTTCTTGTCCAAACAATCTCCATGTTTCTTCCCCCCAAACTGTAACGTCCAAAACATGGGGTTTCTACTCCTTTCCCCAAAACAAAGAAATTTCTTCTCCTCTCAAAATAATAACTCCCCCAAAAAGGGTCAAAACAAAGTATATATATCAATGAAAAATCTGCCCATTTCCCCTTTTTTTATAAATAAATCTTCCTTCCATTTTAATACTCTCAAAACAATAAAACTGAAATAGATCATTTGATTAAACGAGATATTAAAGCTATCCAATTCAATTAATTAAATCACTAAATATATATCATTTCCAATTACACAAAAAAATAATAATTTAAATCCAACATTAAAATACACGAGCTCCCCAAATAGGATTTAAATAAGACTATAAGTGCTCACAAAAAGGATTAATAAAATCATTTAAAGTTACAAAATTAAAATATATCATTCTCTCGAATGATCAATAAAAATCATTTAAAATAACATATTTAAAATCTCATCCATAAAACACTTAAACACTATAAAATACCATATTTGAAACCATGAAAAGATGCCAATGAAAACCACATCATAACACTGACAACCAAAATTTAAAGCCACATAATAAAACTAATAGAAACCATGGAAAAATACCTCAACAAGACATATTGGTAAGCCACATACGACCGAAAGGTGCTCCAGACGTTACCGTTAGTTAACCGGATGGTAAGACAACACATAAACACTACACTAATGGGGTACAATGGTCTAGGGTAGGGTACATTTGACCTATGACTACCTCTAGTAACCACCATCGTGGAATAAGAGTACGCTCAGGCCTGTGAATCCAGACGGAATCGATACTTAGTACCTGCATCACTCCAATCACACATCAAGTACATGTGCATATAACATATATCATATAGCTAAAGCAACATCAATCATTAAGAAGAGGGTCATGATATCATAAGCCTCTCGGATATGAGTTTTATGAAATCATCCGTTTCCTATCCATAATTATACAAAATCAATGATAACATTATATAAACATATAAGCATGTAATCCAACATAATAACTAATCATGATAACTTATCACACAATCATCAATGTCTAGTCTCATTATGATAGTATTTAGAATGCCAAATCAAAATCAAAATGCTATCTTACCTAGGTTGGGGTTAGAGAGGTGTTGCAACCTCCCCCCCTAAGATTTTACTTACTCTTGGAAGTCATGTAAGCTCAATATGCAGCCATGTCATACATTAGTACTCAAAATCTAATAATCAACATTAAAATATTGTGCTTCATCCCAGAGATGAGAAATATAATATACATCATTCATCACTGAATGAAATAGAAACGACATCCTTTTAACATTCACCTTTCTAAGAATCATTATCAGTACATTGACATATGCCTTAATCATAAGGTCTCAACATGAAACAAATTAACATGGTTAATCTTGCTAACATCACATGTATCACAATTCTCAAAATAAGAATTTATTTTAACATCCACATTCATTCAAGGATAGGTTAAGATACACATTAATTTACACTAAGAATAGGGTAAAGAATATGCATAAGCACTCAATACTTTCCAAAACATAATTGTTTACAACAATATTTGTTTTCCACGCACTTCCAATCTCACACATTAAAACATATTTAGCATCATTTTCAACAAAATATAATAATTTACACTTTATAAAGCATAATAAGCCAACTTTTGAACTTTTCATATATAACCATATCCAAGATGAAACATGTATTTACACATACATACATACTTACATCACTAAGAATCACATCACCAGGATATACAAGGGTCCATATGGACAGTGGGAAGAAACATAAGTTAATTCATGATACATAATCCATGAGCTAAGGGCCAATATCCATCTCACACTCAATGGCTTGATGGTGTTAGGCCACACACACATGGTGAGACCATCCAAACAAGACCACAATGACCTATCTCTTGTTGTATAAGGTGGTTAGCCTCCAAGAGATAGTCATCACACATAGGTTGGTAGTGGTTCCTAGCTATAAACCATCCTCGCATGCCCCATCCTCAAAGTTCCCTACATCTACTTCCTCGTATACACTCAACTGAGTCTAGCTCTCCCATTCATGATGAGGAATCACATTACAACACAGGACCTACATTTGAAAAAAACAAGTAGAACACTAGTTTAGCCACCAAAGATCATAAACACATTTCAAATAAAGATTCAATTTCAGTAATAAAGTGAGAAATGCACACAATTTCAACACTAAATCAAATGTAACCACGAGAGATACATGAAAATGAAGATCACAAGGTGTGGCTAAACCATCACAATCAAATATAAACAAAGTGTTGGTCTTCACAATCAATATAATATCATCAATATCCATAAAGAAATTCCACAATCTCTGAAATTACACTGTACAACACTACTTGACTAGATACTATCCATCAAACAAGGGTGATCCCATAATACTGGTTTACAAATTTTGGGCAAACTGGACACTGAACTAATTTTTTTTTAACTAAATCTTCACTTTCGGCCTTCTATAGCAGATAAACCATGAGGAATTTGAAGATGATGCAAACAAGTGATTTGTGAAGTTTTTTCTATAGATTGTAAATACATGTTTTTCAAAAAAATTGGAATCAGATTGCACTTTTTTTCCATCTCCTTCAAAAGCTAGTTTTTATCAGTAAACATCATTTTTAAGGAGTGATGCTCGCTGTATACAACATAATTTTTTTTTTATGAAAGTTTAAATTCTATTTCTTTCAAATTTAGATTTGTAACTATGATATCTAACCAATTCATTTGGTTTTGTAGTGTTTTATCAAATATTTTTTCCTTAATCAAGTTTCGAAGTCAAACCAATTACAATTCAGACATAGGTGGACTGTATAAAACATAAATTTTTCTATATGTTTAAAAAAAATAAAAATTTATGGATCAAGGACATCAATACCTAGCTTGAACATATTTTCAAAATTTTATTTTGATAATCTACTATTTTTCCATATGTGTAGAACAAAGAGCTTGATTTTCAATGAAAAACCTACATTCACGAGAAATAAAAAATAAATATAATAATCAAATTAAATTTAATTTTAATTATACTTTTTTGGAAGCTTATAATAAGGACTACATACAAAAAATAGATTTTAAATGAACTCATTTGATCCCCCAAAAGATAAATCAAAATTGGTTTTATATCAGCATTTTGATAGGTATAAAAGAGACTCTGTTATAGGTATGGTTTAAAACTAGCAAGGTTCTATCCAAGGGGGCTTGATCTAAGGTGGTTTGATCAAACCCTCTTCAATTGTAATCCTTTAAATGGAACTTTTCAAGGCTTAAATCATTATATTTTCTAAAAATATGTGACTTCAGAAAAAACCAAGATCTCTGAGAAAGTGTAAACCACTATTGTGGTAGCAGCCATGTGGAAGGAGGGGACAATGTCTAACTATCATAATATCCCCTCATGTGGTGAAGAGTAAGCACACCAACCACATGGAATGCGGTGTGATCCTTAGCTACACCTTGCATCGCGTCTTCATGTGACATGGCCATACGCCAATCAAAGAAGGCACATACTGATCGTATGTCACATGGCAGTGTGTTTGTGGCTCTGCGAAAGTAGGCATGTGTAGAAAACACCCCACATAGAAATACCTCATGGAGAAGGCACATGTAGGTACTCATCGTATCCAGAGGTATACATGGCTAGGACATACCCATATGCTCACTACCCAAACACTGTCAAAAGGAAACATGGGTACCGCTCTACAAGTGTAGGAGGCCCCATTACACTCATCACACAAGTAGGCTATCATAACACAATCTCATAGTGCACATATGGATCAAGTACCTTGATCCATCATAAGGGGATATATTGAGTACTTTCCTCGAGATCAATTGAACTGAGACTGCTCTGCACCGCAATATGTGTATGCTACACACCTAGCCTAAGGAACATTGTGGCTGCTACTACCCCTTTATGGACTGAGGGACTAAAGAACCAAAAGAAGAGAATCTAATACCCTAATTTTTCGCTACTCTTATATATATATATAAATTTCAACCACACATGGGTTGGCCCTCAATCAGGTAACAAACATACAAGCACACATAATGGTATGGTTAATCCCACACCAAAGATACAACACGTTCCCCATGGGCACACAAAGCAAGTATGTGGTATTCACAACACTCAACCAATGCATAGTTACTGGCTCCTCACATTTACAGGGGTGTTACATTTACATAATCAATTCCACTACTACTCAAGGATCACATACCATAAGTACATTTATTTATATAACCAATGTGATTCCCTTTCCAAAATCATATCATCCTTGGAAGGGTACCTTATACCACAATCCCATGGGAACACAACTCAAGCATAGGACATTCACAACACTCAACATGAGTACAATATAGGATGTTCACATAATAGGGAGTACCTTTTCCAATTTTCTCTTAACAAAATAAAACCATTATCCACCTCTAATTATGCAAGAACAATGCAAACTTTCCAAAATTGTGTACTCCCAATGTATCCATACACTCTTCTCTTTTCAAGAAGATTATATCATTAAACACAACTTTATAATTACAACCTTTATCACATACAATATATTGTTACATGGACTAAATAAACAATGCCATAATAACTCTCACATTCATATTCACTATTATTCAGTGGTAAATCACCTTACTAAACACATGTGTTAACCAAATTTATTTTCTTTACACAATGCAATATCATTACAATGTTTACTCAAGACAACGTATGCAACATTATCACTTCAACATACATTTAACATTTTTATTTTTGAATCAAGGTATAATAATTTAACATCTACATGACTTCTTAAGACTTAACAATGAAGTTGGTGACTATAGGTATCACCAAAAAAATGCACCTATCATGCAATTATCATTAACATGCAAATGGTTTCACTATACCCTTTCTTCTTTAAGCTTTTACTTAGTGCAAAATGATTTTCTATTCAAATTCATACATGTTCCATGATTATGAATGCAACTTGGGGACTTAGGTCCTTTACCCAAGGTTTGATCTAATAAAATAAACCGTCATTAGTGCATAAACATTTTCTCATAAAAGAAAAGAATACAATGGATTTCAATACACCACACCCTCAAAGATAAGAATCTTCATTAAACCAATTAGAAGAGAGAGAAGGAGAGAGAGATTTACAATTCTTACACGGACATGAATGCAAACATTATTTCATCATCACACAATCACTTCCACACAAATTCATCAATCATACAATAGCATGCAATAATCTCTATGAAATAACAACAATGATCATTCATTTTCTATTACCATATTTTATAATCTCAATATAACATGCAAAAGAAGCTCAAAAACTACATAGGGTCAATCTAGCAAACACTTGTAGAAGGAGGTAAAGCACAAGAGGACATGCAACAAAATGTTTGGATGGAAATGAAAAAGATAAAAAAAATCAAGAAGAGAATACACACAAATAGAATTTCTTGGCACCCTCCAGGTCAAACACACCTACCAACAACATGAGCTAAGAAACCAAGCAAGGATAATTTATGGAAACACATGTCACCTACAACCCACCAACATGATAAGGTCCAATATGCCCACCCGCAACATAGGATATAGGAAAGTAATCAATCTCAACCTCAAGAGACTCTCAACCAAGAGAATCACTCTAGTCCTGTAGGGTAAGGCAAGGCCTAGGAGGCATCATTCCTCCACAACACAAGCCAGGGTTGGGAAACTCAACCCTCTAAAATTTCATACTAAGGCACTCAAGGAAAGACTTGTCCTATGACTCTCGCCACAACAAGAATTTGGAACAAACACATCAAGCACACTGCATCCACATGGGATACAACCACACTCAGTAACAACTCATGGGTCACAACCCTTTACACAATGAAAGTGCCACACATCAAGAAGGTGGCTAATCAGAATACACTTCTTAGTAGGCTCAAGGGTCTCACTATACCTCCCAAAATAATTCCTCAATAGGACATGCAAGGGTGGAAAACAACAACACTGTTTCTATCTAGCACACACAACACACCAAGCAGGTATCAACCATAAGAAGAGATCCCAATTATAAACCACGGTCTATATCTCTAACTCTACCTCTGGCTCAACCCCTAGGATGCATCCTAAAGGAAACAAGGAACACATCGAAATAGTTCATCACAAGGAAAATCTATACACCATACTAAGGCATGAAATATTATCAACAAGAGTATGAGAAACAATATAATAAGATCATGCCACACACACAAAACATAGCATAACATAGAAGGCTTAAGTATTCTAGATATTCCAGTGTGTGAACATGGGATTTGATACTAGATGTAACATCCCGCTATGCAATCCTGAAGGGCAAGAGCCAAAAGAGGACAAGATAAAAAAAAAATTGAACAAGAAGAATAACATACACATAAAGTAATTGCTAATTCGATATATAAAAAAAAAAAATGGCCATGTAAGATTGAAAGTACAACCCAAATGAGAGGACTAACCCACCCTCTAAAGAAAATTCGAACAGGAGCAAATAGGATAGCTCCAAAAAATTGCATTGGAACTTCCTGCTCCAGAAATTTTGTTGTAACATTGTAGAGACAACATGCAAAAAGCTCTAATGCATCAAAAATTCCTACTTTGGAACTTTCTGCTCTAGAACTTTGCAACAACAACATAAAACATCAAACCAAAAATTGTGGTGCTCTAGAAATCTACAACAACAACACAAAACAACAAGAGAAAGTTGTGTTGCACCAAAAATTTGCAGAAACAACACAAAACATCAAAGCAAAAGCTACGTTATGTTGGAACTTTGTAGCAACAACACAAGACAACAACAGAAAGTTGTGTTGCACCGAAACTTTGCAACAATAACACAAAACATCAAACAAAAAGTTACGTTATGTCGAGACTCTGCAGCAGCAACACAAAACAACCAATAGAAAATTGTGTCATGTTGGAACTTTGGAGCAACAACATAGAATAGAAAATAGAAAGCAGCGATGTGCCAACACTTTTTTAACCTGTTGAATGAAGGAAAAACATAGCCAGAACATTGATTTTCACATGAATTTTTTTTAAAGGAAAGCCATAATGAACATCATAGAAAAAGCGAGTCCAATACCAACATTGAAAAATCGTAAGCTAAATATAAAACATCACATTTCCTCTCATTAAATTATATGATTACATATTCTCTCTCAAGAGAGCATAATAGACATAAAGGAACATACATGAGCACAATGACATAGGCATGGATAAGATACATCAATGATAAATAAGTGCAAGATATAACACCTCCAATTGATTCTCTAATAACCTCTACACTAGTCCCCAATGGCGATGGAAATGCCTCCCTACCATGTAGACTCAAAAGAGACCACCCCACCATGCTCAGAGGTAGTCATAAGGCACAAATAGGAATAACAAGGCAAGGGTAACATATGGCCAACACTCACATCAAACACGGATGAAACACGAAATACAATGCATAAGGCTAATGTCATAAAATGGAGATGCTCATACAATAACATGTCGAGTACTACTCATGAATACTAAGGTACAAGATACAAGAGTGTAGACTAGGTGGAGTGTCATCATGTGTGCTCAAAGGGATGGCACCACATGGAATCCAATAAATCTCTCATACAAATGAGGAGACTCAACCATGCCTAAATCAATGCCCTACAGATGGATAACTCAATGTCTCGTAGATAGATAGGCCTTCTCGAGTGCATCCTTAGCCTTTTGAAGTGATCAAGGCCATGCACAAGGACTCATTATCTTATTATAAATTTCCCCATTGTTTAATTTAGTTATCACATGTTTATTACAACTATACTACTATTTTCCTTGGCAGCCACTTGTGGCCCTCAGCCCATAGAAAGCCACTCTAGAAGACCACTTTAATGACCTTGACCTAATCCCATCTCCTTTTAAAAAATGAGGAATCCATAGAAAATATAAAATAGTGAAAAAACTACTAAAATCCATCATTAAATCCATTTCAAATAGCCAAACAAACATTGTTGTTAAATCATTTTTACAACTGAAATCCATAATGAAATAGAGGGCATAAAGACTACGTAAAAACTTAAACTTCCCAGATTAAAATTCTAATCTTGACCCAATTCATATTTTAACATTTCCAATTGGAATCCACCTTTTATTTTTGACTTTAAAGCTGAATATGAGGTTTTGTTCTAAAAAACATCATTTTGCCAAGTTGTGCAAGAAAATACATGAAAATTTAAAGTGCCCAAAATTCAAATTAAACAAAGACCTAGTTGAGATATGGGCATTTCTACATGGAATCCACCTTTATTTTTCATTAATAATAGGTGGTTAAAGAGTAGCATTAAAAAAACATTTAAACAAGCCAAAATTCAAATCTGACAAAGACCCAGTTGAGATATGAGTGTTTGTACATCGAATACACCATTATTTTATGTTTATAGTAGGTCATTTAAGAGAAGCAATAAAAAAAATATTTTCACAAGTTGGGCAAAACATTAAAAAAATAGAAAGAGAATGGAAATGCCCAAAAATCTATTCTACCATTAAACCATTTCAAATCTAATTGTTTCTTATGAATTCCATCTTTTCTTCAAGGTTTAAGATAGGAGAATGGATCTATTTATAAAAACAATCAATGATAATGAATAGATTTGGAAATACACAAAGTTCTGTCATATAGAAAAACTACAGAGCAACATTTGCATCCAACACAAATATTATCCAACCTCCAATAATTCACAAAAATAAATAGAGGAAATCAATCTAGCATAAGGAAATGCGAAGCTTACCATTCCTAAGCTAAATCACATTCAAATATCACTAGAAATTCAAGGATTCAAGAACCATATAGAAAAATTCCTTAATGCTACCCCAAAATGAAAAGAAAAAAAAGATCTGTGTATAAGGCACAAGCAGATTCCAAAATAGAACAACAAGGAGGAAATGACATGTCAAAATCAACAAACAACTGCCCATAATTTTCTTCTCCAAAAAATCTCCATGTTTCTTCCCCCCCCAACTCTACCATCCAAAACCTAGGGTTGCTACTCCTTTCCCCAAAACAGAGAATTCTTCTCCTCTCAAAATAATAACTCCCCCAAAAAGGGTGAAAAGAAAGTACATATATCAATGAAAAAGCTGCCCATTTCCCCCTTTTTTATTATAAATAAATCTTCCTTCAATTTTAATACTCTCAAAACAATAAAAATGAAATAGATCATTTGATTAAACAAGCTATTAAAGATCTCCAATTCAATTAATTAAATCACTAAATATACAACATTCCCAACTACACATAAAAATAATAGTTTAAATCCAACATTAAAATACATGAGCTCCCCAAATAGCATTTAAATAAGACTATAAGTGCTCACAAAAAGGATTAATAAAATCATTTAAAATTACAAAATGAAAATATATCATTCTCTGGAATGATCAATAAAAATCATTTAAAATAACATATTTAAAGTCTCGTGGGTAAAACACTTAAACACTATAAAATACCATATTTGAAACCATGAAAAGATGCCAATGAAAACCACATCATAACATTGACAACCAAAATATAAAGCCACATAATAAGACTAACAAAAACCATGGAAAAATACCTCAACAAGACATACTAGTAAGCTACATACGATCGAAAGGTGGTCTAGACATGACCGTTAGGTAAATGGATGGTAAGAAAACAATGCATAAACACTACACTAATGGGGTACAGTGGGCTAGGGTAGGGAACATTTGGCTTGTGACTCCCTCCAATAACCACCATCAGGGAATAAGAGTACGCTCAGGCCTATGAATCTAGGTAGAGTCAATACTCAGTACCTGGATCACTCCAATCACACATCAAGTACATGAGCATATAGCATATATCATATAGATAAAAAAACATCAATCATCATGAAGAGGGTAATGATATTGTAAGCCTCTCAAATACGAGTGTTACGACATCATTCCTTTCTTGTCCATAATCATACAAAAGAAATGATAATAGTATATAAACATGTAATTCAACATAATAACTAATCATGATAACATATCACATAATCATCAATGTCTAATATCATTATGATAACATTTAGAATGCCAAATCAAAATCAAAATGCTATCTTACCCAGGCTGGGGTTAGATAGGTGTTACATCATTTGTCATTCAACATGTGTGACAAAGTCCTTTAGATTTTACTGATTATCTCATTTTTAGTTTTCATGTGTGGTAGTCCTGAGTACTACCATGATTTTTTGTAAACTATAAGAGAGAAAGAAAAAGAAATGGGCATCTTGATCATGCCTTATACACCTCCCAAAATGTATTGAGAATCTAATTATAACTTATAAACAAATAATAATGGACACTTCAAGTATAATTTTGAACCAAAGGAAATGAGGTATCCACCTTTTAGAAGGTGGAACTTTGGGACATATTTCACTCTTATTTCATTAGTGTAGACATCGAAAATGTACAATTCGATCCAACACATTTGATCCTGATTAACTAATGACATTTCTTCCTGAATCACACTCTTAACTTATCATCACCTTTTGTCTCTTAATTGGATAAATCATTATTTATTTAATTAGGTCTTTCTCCCCCTATTGATTAAATTAATCAATTTAATTTAATTAGGCCTAAAATCCCTTTTAATTAAATAAATCATTTTATTTGATTAAAAATCTAAAGCCTTCTTATTAAATTGAATAAATTAAACCTTATTTAATTTAATCTAACATTATCCGCTTTAGTTAAATAAATCGAATCATTTATTTAATTAAATCTTTCTTCTCAATTCTTGATTTAAATCAACTTACAAATTTGAGTCAAAATTGTCAAATCACCTAATCTCTTATTAAATTGATCAAATCTTGATTAATTTAATCTCAATCACTAAAATCCTCTAGAGAATACAACTTGCACAATAAATCAACTACTTTGATTTATTTAATTTCCTATTTTTTCTCAAGAAGATATAAGGAAGGAATATTCCCTCAAATTTGAATTCAAAATCCAAGTGGATGGGTACTTCCAACAAGGAAATCACTCCTCTTACATTCCATTGTGCATTGAGCCAAGTGGCATTTATTTCATTCATTTTTCCCTCTCACATGTCATTTCCTCAACTTCAAATTCCACCCAATTGCATTTACTGGCACTTTGGCCAAAATGTGCACAACCATCAACCATTCACATCCTGACAAGTGGCACCTGGCCATTGGATGTTGAATGATCCCACATTGCTCAATTTCACTCTCTCTTCCATTTTGGAAATCTATAAATTAAAGGGTCTTCCTCTTATTCATCATCCACAATCTCATACAAAGTTACTCTCTTCACATTGAGAGCCAATTTTTCCCATTCCTCTTCAAGTATCCATAGTTTTCATAATTCCATAGCTAGGTTATGCTAAAATCTCATCAAGGAGATTGAACTATCCACACATCATCAAAATTTGTAACTAAGGAGTTGGGAAAGGGCCAATTCCGACACATCAATTGGCACAAATTCCCCCATGGGATCAAGTGTTTGTTTAGCTTAGATAGATTAAACTCGGTTTATTGCCTTGTTCTTCATTTTCTTTTCTATCTAAGTTTTGTAAATGGATTTCATGGGGAATCCTTCTTTCATCTTTCATTTTGATCTAAGAAAATGTTTGTTTGTTGTGTTTGTGTAGGTATGAAACTAGGGTTCACATTTTGGCGCTAGAAGGAGGGAAAATCTCAAACATTTCATCACATTTTTCAATAATTTTATGCTTTTTTTAAAAAAAAAAATAGTAAACAGGAAACTACAATGCACATAGGCTCGCGATGCTATATTGCACCACTTCTGAAGGTGCAGTGCTAGATTGCACCACTTCAAATCCAAATTGCGTTGCACTTGTTTCCCACGTGAGAATTTTAAATTTCCAAAATCCGTCGCAGATATGTGAGTCCAAACTACACTGCACATAGTCCTGTGCTGCTATATTGCACCACTTTCAAAGGCGTGGTGCTATATCACACCGCACTTAGTCCAAACTGCACCGCACCCACATTCTGACTCAAAATATTTAAAATTTTAAACTCGGCAGCAGATTTTTTTGGTTGCAAACTGTGTCACCTGGCAAAAATCCACTGCACTCACGCTCTCTATTTCTGTAGAGCGCCGCACTCAGTGAAAGTTCCAACGCTATATAGCACCATATTTCTTCCAAACTGCACAACATTTGCTAACTGTGCCATTGAAAAACAATCGGAAATTTATTCTTTTGTTTTTAACATGTGCCTTTTTATTTTTTAGATTTTTGAATTATTGACCTATTTGTTGTTCCTACACTCTCTGCTTTTTAATCATCTTGCAGGTTAGGACAAGGAAGAAAGAGAAATGGAAGGTTACATAATGGCATTATTCCCATCTTATATTAAGTGGTTTTGAACACTATAGTGTTGTTTAACACTTTAGAGAATCCTCAATCTCTTTCAAGGATTTGTTACCTTTCATGCTTTAGAAAACACTAGTTTTTCTTTTTGGGCTCTAAAAAGAACAACACCAATTTCCTTTTCAAAAGTTTACAAAGGGACTTAAAAAGAACCTTAGAAACAATCTTACTAGATTTGGTTGAGGTTTAAACATTAACCAGGGCAACTTCCACATTTGAAATTGGTGCTTTAAAAGGAATTCATTTTGCTTTAAGGGTTTAAAATGAACAAGTGTTATTTTGTTTTGTAATTATTTATTCAAGATAATATCATCAAAAGGGTGTATGCACTTCTCTCGGCAATCTTGAGAATCAAAATTTATTTTGGTGATCTTAAGTTGAATAAAATAAGTGCCTCACATTTCATTTTTGAAATTAAAATTGAACCAAACATGCGAGTGTGAGCATGGTATATTGTGATTGTTCTCCCTTTGTTTTTCAACGAAGGTCGATCGAACTACAATATATGCTAGCTTGCTATTTTTTATCTTAGCGGACCTACCTTGTGGGAAAAAGTAATTACCCAAGGGAATGACCCAACCGGGAACACGCTAAAGCCAAGTGACTTCCACCTGGGATATAAGTGTGGATAGTGGAACAAAGGCCAATATCACGAGGATTATTCTGACGAGAAGGGAAACAATGGTCTCTCGCCGTACTAGATAGTCCCCCACGAACAGAATGCTCACATTAAAACCTCTTGTTTAGCAAAGGCCAAAATCCTATCTATTTGTTGGTGCAAAAGGTCATGTCCTTTGAATCCACCCCACGTTATACATGTGGTTCTATTGTAGAGATGAAAAGTATTCCATGGGAGATTCATGGGTACTGATGCTTGATTAACCCGAGAAGTGAGTGCACTATAAGGGGGAGCCTATATGTTCAAGCATCTAATCATCTGCACTGAATATGCACAGTTGGATTTGTCCAAGTGGGAACCCAAAAAATACTTTCATTTTAGCCTAGGGTTGTGTATGTTATTGAGATCAAAACACCTTGCTTGGTTCTAAAACTTTGAGAAACAAACATTCACAAAAGCTTTGAAATTTCAAACCCTTTGAGGAGAAAAAAATCTTCTGACGAATCTAAGTGTTCTTGCTTGCCCTAGGGATTATATCCTTAGAGGTTTCTAAGTGATTGGGTTTAAATGCTCTTTGTTTTACCAAAGTCAACACTAGGAAAAAATTTCTCTAATTTCCTTGATTTCTACATAATGGACCTTGTGGGATGAAAAGAAAGTAGAGCATTAGACATGCAGTTTAAAAAATAATCAAGAAAGTGATTTTGGTAAAAAGAACTCACTAAACAAAGACAAGAACAATTGGACCTCATGAATTTGTGTTCTCAAATGATTTCCCGTAAAGTCAAAATCCCAAAACCAAGACTCAAAAGGATTACTCTAAAAGTTTGTGAGGAGCGTCTTGAAAGGATTTTTGAAGTTAGAGAAAGGTTGGTGTATAATTTCTATATGAAGGCTTCAAAGAACAACCCAACTTTGTATGAATTCTATTACCAACAAAATCTAGAGCTTTTTGAAATGTTTTCTTTTCTCACATAGGAAGTAAGGCATGTTCTTCAATACCGAGGTCTTGTAAAAAAGAGTCGTGTCTAGGTCAAAGTCTAGGATCAAAGTCTTCACTCTCATCCATTTCTCCATCAATCAAATTTCATCCCACCAACAAAATTTTGGGAACTTTAAAACATCATTTATGCTAAACTTAAAGGAAAAATCAGCATTACTTTGTTTAACTTAATTCACCTAGTCAAACATTCAATCCTCTTGAAAAAATTTACATCTAGGGTAACACAACTTCCTAAGGTCTACTAGTTCATGATCACCTTGGTTGGCTTAACACACTTAGCCAATTCATTATCTTGTGTGATTTTTCTGTAAGATAACACAACTTCCTAGGGTTTACAAGTTCACTAACATCTTGTTTGACTTAATACACCTAGTCAAACTATCAAAATCAATCCAAGCCCTAAAATTTTAGCATTACCCCTAAAAATTTCTTCAAAAGTTTCACTCATTCACCTCATCCATTTATCTCATCCCCATCACCACCCCTTTTGATCCTTGGACTCTCCTAGTTCTTCTCCTCTTTTGGGCCTAAAGATTAAGATAAAACGATCTCTATTTTATGGTCCAAAAAATATCACAACACAAGAGGAACATGGAAAATATGAAAGAAATATCAACTTCTAGTGACTTAAGTCAAGCAACCATCGAAGTAAACCTTGCAGGATCAAGCAATCCCCTAAAAAACTCTTCTCTACCATCAAAAAATCCTCAAGAGGAAGACTATGAAGAGGAAATCATCAACGAGGACTTGGGAATGACACAAAAGGAGATAACTGAAATGATTCAAAATCTAGAGAATCATAGAATTTTGAATGCCATGCTTAAACTTAATCCTTCTCTATACATACGCACATTAATGGAAGGAGGGGTCCAATTCCCTTATGGCCTTGACGTAGGCACCAGTATGGAAAGACATCTTACAAGCATAACCCCAATGTCAATTCCAAATATCACTCAAGAAATGCCCCAAACCATATCAACAATCACATCAACCTCACCAATTGTAAACAAAGGAAGTACCATGTTTCATGAATTAAAAAAGCATCTCCTTGTAAAAAATAGAGAGGTAAATATCAGCAGCACAATGGATAAATTCTTCCTGATTAATCCATCATACCCGTACGTCCCACTCACTTTCCATAATCATGTAGATTCATGCTCATTCCATGCAACATCATCCTATCCATTAAACATACAAACTTCTCTATCACAAGGAGAAGGTGGTTTTTTCAAAACAACAGGAGTCACTGACCCATTTTCATCATCATTCTTCCAAGGGAACATACCATCACTCCCTCCATTACCACTCACATTTGTATCACCTCTTGGGTTGGGTCTTCCCCCCTACCCATCGCTAGTTTCTCAAATCAAGGAAATATTAGCATCACATCAAATCCTCTCCTTTTTCTAGAAACACCACAACAACAAGTAGCACCTACTCAAGCCACCACGGTCAATACATCAATCGGTCCTCAAATCTCTCAAAACATGCCTTTTCAAGGATCGAGCATCTCAACCACACTACCAACACGACCCTTTCACCTATCACAATGGTTAGCACCATTCCCAATCCACCACCAATCCCACCAAAAGATAACGTGATGAATTCATTCATCACCATGATTTAGGCCATCCAAAAGGCCAATCATTAGAGAATACTTCAAAACCAAGAAGCTACATAGTAGGCTTCTCAACAAGTGCAAGCACAACTAGCTACCCAACAAGCTGCACAAGTTGCACAAGCCCAACAAGCCACACAAGCCATGCAAGAAGCCCAATAAGCACAAGCTCAAGCTCAAGCCCAATAAGCACAAGCTCAAGCTCAAGCCCAACACTAGGCTCAACAAGTGCAACCACAATACCGAGCACAATTGCAATAAATTCATCAACAAGCATACCAACAAGCCCTGTAAGATTTTCAGGCACGACAACAAGCTAAACAACAAGCTTTGTTGGCACAACAATAACTAGACCAACAACAAGATTTGTTGGCACAAAAAAACTAGAGCAACAACAAGCTTTGTTGGCACAATAATAGTTAGACCAAAAATAAGCTTTATGGAAATAGTAGCAGCTGGACCAACAACAAGCTTCATTGGAAGAACAACAGCAAGATCAACAACAAGAATTGTTGACAAAAATGCAAGTATATTAGTAGGCCTTGAATGCATAATAGAGCTTGCAGAAAACTCCCACCAGTACCCCTCGCATCAATCAAACACCTCAAAACACATTCATCCCAACTCCTAATCCGCACAATGATGTTGCTACATAGATCAAACTACTCTTGCAGTAGGTGTTGGACCTTCACGAAGGGAAAACAACTAGAATACCCAGGTAACTTGTCTCCCTATCCATTTGAAAAAGATCTCACAATGATACCATTCCCAAAGGGATTTGAAATCTGCAAATTTAATAAATATAATGGAATGAGAAACCCTTAAAATCACGTCAAGGAATTTCAAGTGCATTGCATAGAGGTTGCATATGATGACATATATCTAATGTGACTTTTCCCCCAAAGTCTGATTGGTCCTACCATAAAATGATTCTCTCACCTACCAATAGGCATTAAAACATTCCAGGAAATAGTGGAAGCATTCCTTAAAAAATATTCTTTCAACATGGGTGCAAACGCTAGTTTAGAAGAACTGGCAACACTCAAATAGAGAAAAGGATATCTATTCACATCCTTCTTGCAAAGATGGCAATCCAAGGCCAATCAGAGCAAGTGGACCATGCCAAAAGAACAACAAGTTTGCACAATCATATCCAATCTAGATGAAAACTTGGCGTTCTACTTAAAAATGCAATGCATCACAACATATGATCAGTTGATCCCAAAGGCGCTCAATATTGAAAGAGCCCTTACTATGTGAGGAGGCGCATCAACATTTCCTCCACCACAAGATAACCGCTCGTCCAATAATTATAACAATAAACCTCAAACATGGTTGAAGAACAAAAATATCACAAACGACAGTGTGGTCGACGCCAAGGTGGTCATAAATTCACCTAAATAGAACATCCAAACTCATCACCAGCCACAAAATCACAATCACAATAATGTGCAAACTAATATAGTGGCACAACAACAACCAGTTCCTAACAACCAAATCAATAACTTAGGCAATCAAGGAGGACCACCTCCCTGAAACAAGTATCCTCCCAAGTGGAAGTTCACAGATCTTGGAGAATCAATTGAATCCATAATGAAGAAGTTGGTCAAGGAAAACCTTATCAAAATCTCCAACTCTAAAAAATACGCGAAACCCATGACAAAACCACCATGGTACAATGAAAACCTCCTCTATGAATTTCACAAAATCAAGGGACACACAACCACAAACTGCATGAGGCTAAAGAACATCATCCAAGACCTCATTGAGTCAAGATCATAAAAGTTGAACAACTAGATGGAAATTAGGACCTTTAAATACACACAAATATGATGTTGAATCATAATCAAGGAAATAACCAAGGGAACAACAAAGGGAAGGAAAAGTATGCTAGTGCTAACCTTGTATATGAAGAGATAGTCGCATGTGTAGACAAGATGGTCAAGGTCATTAACATCAAAGGAGTCAATGTCGATTATGGAGTCACCACACATGGTGGAAATGTCACTATTGCAGGGGCATCACAACCATCTAAGACCCCCATTTCAAGTAAAAAAGTTGTTCCCTATGACTATAGTGTCATCGACCAGCTAAAGAGAACCCCTGCCCAAATCTTCATCATGGAATTATTAAAAAAAATTGTTGCCCATAGGAAAATCCTTGATGAAGCATTAGTTGCATCCACCGTCTCCACCACCCTTGACATAAAATAGTTACAGGCTATGGTTTGTAATATCGTTACTCCAAATATCCTCACATTCTCTGATCAATATTTCCCTACCCAACCATCTCACAATCGTTAAAAGGGTCCTAGTGGATGGAGGTGAAGGCCTTAACATTTTTTCCCTAAAAATTATAAAGAACTTGGGACTCTCGAAGGACTCCATTGACAAGAACAAAGGAATCACCATAAGAGCATATGATGATCAAGAAATAGTGTCTCAAGGCACTATCAGAATCCCAATCCAAGCTGGGCCAACAACCATGGAAACCACTTGTCAGGTCCTTGACCTTGACCTAACATACAACATCGTCCTAGGATTCCCATGGATCCATGGAATGAAGGAAGTCGCATCAACATTCCATCAATGCATCAAATTTCTATACTAGAATGAGGAGGTCACAATACCTGGTGATCCCAAACCATTTCCCTATTGCAAAAACTTGGAAGCCAAGTTTTACAAAATCTCGTAAGTACCAAAAAATGATGAAAGTCCATCCACTACATACATAGATCCATCTAACCTTGCGTCCATGTCTACGATAGAGACACCCGCCATCCCTGATATATCCGAAATCAAACTCATGATCGAAGACAATGGGTGCAGAGACTACAAAATGAAGAAGAGTGTGTCTATTTTAGGAGAGTTACCACAATCTCCTAGGTCACATGGGAAACCTCGATCAGCCGAAACACATGTCCACACTCTTAGGGAAAACCATTCTGGATTCCACCATTGGGGAGACCTAAGTAGGGAAAATGTCGATGAGGAAGACATTTCAAGCATGCTATACCATGATGAAGGACTCACACCCACTCTACCCATGGATGAAGCCAACAGAGAATTGCAAATAATGTTTGGTATGGGCTAAAACAAGAACGGAATCTTGGGAAGAAATAGTGATGGACGACTAGAGCCCATCATTGTAGAAAGAAGAATGAGAAACCTTGGCCTCATATTTACCCCCTGAGTATAACTGTACATGGTAGAAGTACTCCTAGTAGGGAAATCAAGTTCCCTCCACAAGTATTAGCAGCCACCCTTTGACTACTTGTATGCACAGGTCTCCCCCTAGATAATATCACTTTTGATGTAACTGATGTCTGCACCAGTAGTGATGATGAGGATACCATAGTTGGAATTCCCTTGATTTTTGAGGATTCCTCCTTACTGTTGATTAGTGCCTCACCCACTGATTCAAACCAACATACCCATAAAATCAACTTAGTATACCCTCAACTCATCGACTATGACCAATGAAGAATGCCAATTCTAGACTCATTCAAAAATGATGAGGCACTCTCAAAATTCATGGGACTAAGGGATACATTTCCATGCAGAGATCACAATGTTGGCTTCGACATCGCACTACACACTCAAGCATATTATGGGGAGACGATTGAGTCCTTCAATCGCAAAAGAAAAAGAATGAAAATAAGCTCAGATTTATTGAGTGAAAACCACACTATGGCACTCTCTAACCAAAGAATAGTAAAAATAAAGGATGCATCTAATGGTGAAAACCTCTCTAAGGCATCAGAAGATGAAGGATTCAATCTCCCCCCTACAACACTGCATCAAGAGAAATTGACAGTTTTGGTAGAACAGTATAATCCTATCAACTTGGGAATGGAGACAACACCACAAAACACTTTCTATGTTGATTCCCTCCTGATAGAAGAACAAGAACTACTAGTAGAATTTCTAAAGGAAAGGAAGGTAAATTTTTCATGGACCTATGCTGACATGCCAAGTGTGGATCCAAAAGTTGTGGTTCATCATTTGGATATTTACACTGGAGCGAAGCCAAAAAGACAAAAATTAAGGAAAATGCACCCTCAGATAGCCTTGCTAGTCAAGGTAGAATTATAGAAGCTCCTAGATGTTAGCTTCATATTCCCAATTGATTATCCATAATGGGTGTCCAATCTTGTGCCAGTTTCAAAGTCAAATAGGGGCATTTGTATCTGCATGAACTTCAGAGACCTCAACAAATCATGTCCCAAGGATGATTTTCCACTACCTAACATTGATATGATAGTGGACATGATAGCCAGACATGAGATACTATCACTAATGGATGGATTCTTGAGGTATAACCAAATAATGATTGCAAAAGAAAACCAACATAAGATGATATTTACATGTCCATGGGGCACCTATTGTTGGAACATGATGCCATTTGGGCTAAAAAATGCAGGGGCTACATATTAGAGGGCCATGACACTAATCTTTCATGACGTGATACACAAAACCATCGAAGATTATGTGGATGATATGTTGGCCAAATCAAATAAGAGACAAAACCACATAGCAACCCTAAGTGCCATTTTCGACAGACTAGAGGAGTACAAGGTCAGGCTCAACCCAAAGAAATATGTCTTTGGGGTAAAATCAAGTAAAATTTTGGGATATGTAGTATCGATGAGGGGAATATAGGTGGATCTCGCCAAGGTCAAATAAATCCTTGACATGGAGGCACCAAGGACACTAAAACAATACAAAGGCCTACAAGGTAGACTTCAATCCATTTGAAGGTTCATAGCACAACTGGTGAACAAATAGATTGCATATTCACATCTACTCCACAAAGGAGTGGCATATAAGTGGGATGACAAGTGCAATCAAGAATTTGAAAAAATAAAAGAATATCTGCTCACGCCACCAATATTAATGCCACCCATTACAGGAAAACCACTGATCTTATACATCTTAGCAACAATAGTACCCTTGGGTGATCTTTTAGCTAAACAAGATGAAAATGGGATAGAGAGGGCCATCTATTATATCAGTAGAAAAATGGTCATCCATGAGTTAAACTGCTCATTCATTGAAAAAAACTATCTAGCAGTAGTGCTTGCTTCACAAAAATTTTGACATTACAAGTTGGCACACAAAATCAAACTCATCACCAAGATAAATCCCTTAAAGTATCTACTATCAAAGGCTATGCTCATAGGAAGGATGGCTAAATGGGTCATGATATTATCATAATATAACATTGAATATGTGGAGCAAAAATAAATAAAAGGATAAGTCATTGCAGACCAACTAGCATAAGCTCCTATTTATTCAGAGAATCCACTCATATCAGAATTTCCAGACGAGTCCATCTTTAATCTCAGCATAGTTGATCATTGGAAACTCTACTTCAATGGTTCACACACACAACATGCATTAGGAGCCAGTATTTTCTTCATCACCCCACAGGGGGATTGTATATGTAGATCCTCCAAATTGGCATTCCCCTATACCAACAATATTGCAAAGTAAGAGGCTTTTACCATCGATCTCAAAATTGTAGCACAGTGGTGAATCATGGCACTAAAAGTTTATGGAGATTCACAGCTTAGTATCAACCAAGTCAACAACGAGTACCAAACTAAGGATGATAAGCTCACACCATATAAGAAGTTAGTAGAAAGCCTCAAAGAATCATTTTTTGATATCACCTTTGAGTAGATACCGAGGGACAACAACAGAGCAGCTGATGCCATGGCAACAATTGGATCCTTACTGGATATCCCTTGTAATGTCTCAAAACACAAATTCTTGGTAGAGTAGCTTCTCCTACCCACTTTCAAGGTAAAAAGTTTTGAATATGCATGCAAACTCGTTGGTCCTAGTGATCTCTAGTATCATGATATCTACACCTACCTGCAAATAGGAGTCCTCCCAACTGACATTACCCCGAACCTCAAATGAACCTTTGTCAAAAAGTCCTTATGTTTTGTCATCTTAGGAGAAACCCTCTTTCGTAGGAGCATTGACGAAATCCTATTATGTTCCTTAAAACCTGAGGAAGCCCTGAATACTCTGACTGAGGTACATAATGGCACTTGCAGTTCACACTCAAGCGGTATGACCTTGACCAAAAAGTTACTAAGAACAGGGTACTATTGGCCAACAATGGAAAGAGAAGCACATGAATTTGTAAGAAAGTGTTTATAGTGTCAGCAACATGCAGACCTTATCCATGCACCAGCTCAAAAACTTCATCCTATTGTTACACTATGGCCCTTTTTGTAGTGGGGGCTCGATCTCATCAGAAAAATCACACCCACCTCATCCAACGGCCACAAATTCATCATCACCGCCACAAAGTACTTCACAAAGTGGGTCAAAGCAATTCCCATGACCTACATAACCGGAAAGCAAATATCCAAGTTCATCTAGAAATATCTTATTTGTCAATACGGTGTCCCCTAATCCATTTTCTCTAATAATGGGACACCTTTCAAGAATTAGGATGTGTGTGACCTTTGCGACAAATTCAATATCCAACATCGCTTTTCCACTCCATATTACCCACAAGGCAATGGCCAAGCAGAAGCAACTAATAAAACTATCTTGAAAATCCTTAAGAAAACAATCAATGACTCTAGTCGTGACTGACATCTATAGCTAAATCCTACCTTATGGACCTATCGCACCAGCATCTGCATGCCAACAGGTGCCACCCCATTCTCCTTGGTCTATGGATCAAAATCCATCCTCCCAATCCAGATCGAGCTTCCATCACTGAGAATATCATTGCAAAACCTCATCACATATGAAGAATATCGAGTTTCAAGGTTAAATGAGCCGAAGTTATTAGATGAACGATGTATGGATGCCTTGAACCATCTACAAGTGTATTAGAACTAACTAAAGTGCAACTAAATAAGAAGATTAGGAGATGCACATTCCAAGTTGGCGAACTTGTGCTGAAAGAAAATCAGAAGAACATGTCGAATCTATAGAGCAAAGGTAAATTTGAGCCCAACTAGCTGGGACCTTTCATCGTCACAGCTAGCTATAAATCAGGAGTGTATTAGCTATCGACACCAGAAGGTGAGTCTCTGCAGGAGCCCATGAACAACTATCATCTCAAACAGTCTTATGCCTAAGAACTTGCAAGGTATAAAACCAAAAAATACCAAAAAAATTGAAAAATGTCCTGAAAAAATGGTCACCTTGATGAAAACCTGGCAAATAGGTGTCTTGGCGACAACAAAAAAATACAAAAAATCCAAAAAATCATAAAAAAGGATTGAAAAAAGAAAAGAAAAACATCGTCCTATAGTGAAAACCACTTTGATGCTGCTTTGGACAAGTACCTTGGTGAAAATCTGGCGAACAGGTGCCAAGCATAAACAAAGAACTCTCTATCCACCAAGATCATCACAGCCTATTCTATGCACTCACTTATCTATTACATTCCATCATTCGTTTGCATCTGTACCATAGCCTGATCTTGTGCTCGTATCATATTCCAGCATAGTACTACTTGGCATATTCCTAAGGTCAATTTTTCCTACCTTCATTGAAGTAGTCTATCACACCACGCTGGGGGTATGTTCCTGTATCTGCATCGGATTGGATTCGTGTATATTCTTGTGATCTTCCTAAACATCCAAAAAATCCAAAACATTCAAAAAATCAATCAAAAAATCCAAAAACATTAGAAAAATAAAAAATCCAAAAACATTCAAAAAATTCATCAAAAATTCAAAAACATCAAAAAAATAAAAAATCCAAAAACATCCAAATCATTCAAAAATCCAAAACATCTCAAAAAGTTAGAAAATAAAAAAAAACAGAGTCATCATTTGAACTATGTCATCTCTGAGCTTGAACGTAGGCAAGGTTGATCTATGGATCATCCCCCAAGACATTTTAGGTCATCCCTTAGACATTCATTTGCATTTTAAAATCCATTGTCCATCCATTTCACATTTTAGGTCAGTCTTTTAAGTGTCTGTCATAATGGCAATCCGTTTGTCCATCTATTTTATCATTGAGTCAAGTTTGTCGCCATTCAAACTAAGTGGTCTTTGCATGTATAGTTTAGGCAAGACTAATATATGGACCAGATCCCAAGACCCCTAGGATATGGCCTTAAGTTACTCTCTTCGTCATAAATCTCAAAAATACCAAAAACATTGAAAAATGTGAAAATACCAAAAACAACCTCAAAATATTTGAAAAATCTAAAATGGTGCTTTCATCTCGTCTCGCTTTCACCCTCGATTGTCACCAATCATAATAATATTAGTTGTCACCATCATCCTTTGTTAAGTCAGTCAGAAGCAAGTCTAGCAAGTTCAAAAGTAAACACCCAAGTGTCAAAATTCCTAAAGTCTAAATAAGTAAGCAAGCAAGTTGGTCAACTCAGAGTATCAATAGCTTATCATCGAGACAGTCTCACCAAAAACCTGATCACAACATGTCCTAGGATGAATCCTTCCCATGATGGACATAAGCATTAGGTATCTCACAGTAGTTTAGTCATGGCTAGCAGTATGAAGAACATTAGCTTGTTTGTTTACTTTATTTAGTCTTCTTTGACTTATCCTATTTTATACTCATTCCAAGGACCTCTTGATGATGCCTAAACAAAACAGGTTTAGAGAGAAAAGAAAGGGGCAAGGATCATTTTCTCTTTTATCTACTACACTTGTAGGATACACTTGTAAAATAACTTAGTCATATGTAATTTGTTTGGTTTGTGGAGAGGATATTTTAGATATCTTGTTGACCACAGAGGAAAGCTTTCTTTCCTATGTTTTGGCTCGAGATATTTAGAATGTCTGAACTACATCTTGAATGAAGTGTATATGATAAATGTGAGCAAGAATACTCCTATCTTATTGTCAATTCAAATTCCTTCACACTAGGTACAACGCCATCCCGGTTCTTTATACCTTGATGCATTGTACCTAGGTGTGTTATCAAACATAACGTAATTTGCCCTTTGAAAAACCTAACTCTTGGTAAGAAAATAACCATAATCCTAACAAACTCATTGATTCTAAGTTCTTCTATCTTCTTTCCATATTAACATGGTATCATGATAGTTAATCGGAAAATCACTAGTGCATACACTCTACATCCACTAGATCATTAGCATAAAATGCATATCATATCATCATCTTAAGTTATGAGGAATAATATAGATTTGTTATTCTAAGCATCTTAAGAAATCATTGCATTACATCATACATAATCATTAGCATCCATTTGCACATCAATACACCATCATTAGTGTATATTACATTCATAGGATCATCATTAAAAATGCATGAAAAAGATACAAAAAGAAGTACACCCATTAGAAAAATACATCATATCACATGAGCATAAGAAATAGAAGCATCTCATAGCATATAGGAAATTAAGAAAGGCATATCATACATTGAAAGACATCTCATAAAGCCGAACCATCTCATATACAATCATAAAAAATTTACTGTCATGGTACAAAAAATTGGATCAAGTGTACGATCAAGGTACATAGTACAAAAAGGGGCAAGTAATCGAGGTCCATAAATAAAAAATGGAATCTATTTGGGATCAAGGGAAAACCCTGCTAGTTGCTACCCTCTCCCACCTGCCTCTCACCATGGTCCTCTAGCGGCCTCATCCCTATCTAATGAGAGAAGTCTAGCACCTGACCTGATGTTGGCACTGCTTGTCTGTAATTCTGCCGATAGTACTCGTCCTCTCTGACTACCTCTTTGTATGCCCGTAGGGAAACTGATCGGCCCTGGGATGATGATGTCATACTCTCCAGCTGCCTCCACCAAACAATCTCCTGATCCCTCTCGGATCAAGCCTAGTCTCTCTCAGTAGTAACTGTCACAACCTGTTGTCGAACCTCATCCCTCTCTATAGTCAATACCTAAATCTGGCCCTGCAACTTCTAGATCAACACATCTCTATGGTCTAGCTATTGTTGTAGGACTACTTTGCCCCAATCTCTAGGCTAATCGACCTGTGCCTCTACCCATGGAGGCAACTGTTGTACCAGATCTCTGGGAGGTGTCTGATGAGGAGGTGGTCCACCTCCTCCTCTGTCCCCGCCCCCATCTCTGCCACCTCTACCCCCTTGTCCTCTCCCCCTACTAGTTGATCTACCTCTGGGTCTCCACCATGGGAGTATTGCACTAGGAACTATCAATATCAAAGGAGGTCTAAACCAGGCTCTATACGCCAGAGTAACCCTTGCATCTACTGGGCCCTGATCATATGGCTAGGGTCGGGCCACCAACTATCTAAAGGAGAACACTACCTCAGCTACCGGGATGGGTTGGACCCATGCTGTCTCTCTCATAGTATGGGAAAAGATCACCACATACTAATCATCGAGCCTATTCTGCATCTCTCCGAATTGATGGGTCACCCTGTCTGGGAGATACTACTTGATAGAGACAAGGTTGGATTGAGGTAATCACTGACTCAATACTTCCATTCTCACCTTGACGAAACCCCCTTTGGTGTCACTCTCCACCACTCAACCTATAGGTCCTATACTATCTAGGTACCCCTGGTTCTTCTGGCCAACCCTGCTACCATTTACAATGCCTCAACTGAACAAAACTTGGTGCTCTTCCTCTCATTCACTCCCTAGCCTTTAATACTCTTAAAGACTAGCTATCCTCCAATGCTTCCTAATCTTGTTACAGGGGCATGAAATGTCTCCCATGGCATGAAAACAATCTCACAAGGATTCTTTGTTGACCTTCCATCAACATTTCCCCATCGCTTACCCAAAAACCCTGTAATTCAGATTTCTCCAAAAAAAAATAGGGTTCTCTAGACCATTTTCTTGGTTTGTTTGCTTTTCCCAACCTCTAAATGATCAGACAAGAACTCTGCCTTCTTGACAACCTTTATGAAGGCTCCTACAACCACTACACACTTTGCATTATAAAATATTCATCACCCCTACCATGTTAGGACTGTGTATTTCATTGTCTTCCCAAGCCGGGTATCAACAAACTCGCCTAGGGAAAGACTTTGATCAGGATGCTATGCCTCCTACAGACTCCTACTGCTAATATATGTACAATTATGGAGTTTAGCCACATTCCCAATGTCCCCATACTTCTTGGTATAGTGGGAGTGCAGTCTAAAATCCTATTTTATTCAGTTTACCAGTCAAAATAGCAAATAAAGAAAAACACATAATTTACAAAAATGGATGAAAGCGATGGAAAAACTATCTAATGTGCCAAAAAAAAACTTCCAGAGGCTTCACTAAATGCTAATAAAACCTACAAAATTCCTCTTTTAATTCATTTAGCAGCTATCACACAACCAAGAACAGAAAAACTGAGTTTTCACACCAAAATCACTGCTTTCTTGTCATTCTCATGAAAAAAACAAATGTTCCAATTCTTCCAACCTCTCAAACCGGTCGAGAGCTCCCTTTTAAAAAGCTTGGAAATACTTAGGTTTCCTTTTTTGAGCCTATGAACATCCAAAAGAATAGTGTTGGAAAACACAGTGTGTTTAGCAACCTTGATCTATTGTTTAGAAAACAACCAAAGATTGGCTTCCAAAAATTATTCACTTCATCACTTCTAACCTAAGAAACAAAGGTCATCAAGCACAAACAAGATGGTCCACAAGACCTTACATAACACAACAAAACTAGTTTCAACCAAAAAATTCAGTAAAGCGTGAACTTTGCCAGGTGCTCCTGCACCATTCTCCCCCTCTCTGCCCAAACAACTAAGGAAAGGAAGGAGGGACCAATGTCAGGTCAATGCCAAGTTTCTTGAATTGATCTTCTTGTATACAAGTGGCTTCTGATTCTAGCTTGTTCTTCCACTTGATAAGGTGCTCCATGTACACCTTATGTCTTGTAGCTTTCTACACCCTTGACTACAAGATCTTCTCTGCCCAAAGCTTACCTTGTTGAGGAAGGGTCAGATTACTGATTTCCTTGAAGATTTCCTTGCTGTTCTGTTCCTCATCTTGGACTGATCCCTTGTACTTGATCAAATCAGCAACATTGAAAATTGGAGAGATGCCCAAGTCTGATGGTAAGTCCACCTGATATGCATTCTTGCCATATTTGGCCAAAACCTTGCATGGACCCACTCTTTTCATCTATAACTTGGTTGCCATGCCCTTCTGCAATTTGGATTTGTTGAGGTGGACCATAACATAGTCCTCAACTACAAATTTCACATCTCTCTTTGACAAATCAACTTTTTCCTTGAACTTGTGGGTTGCTGCTATAACTATGTTCTTGACCTACTCATGAATCTCCTTCATGGTCTGAGTGAAGTCCTCTGCATGTCCACTCCTGTTGTCCATAGTTCCAAGGTCTCTAAGTTCACAAATGCCTCTTGGGTGCATCCCATACACAACCTCAAAAGTACTTTTCCCTATAGTTCTATTGACACTGTCATTATAGGCATATTCAGCATGGGAAATCACCATATCCCATGTTTGTCCATATTCTTTAGTCAAGAACCTCAGAAGATTTCCTAGCACTCTGTTAACCACTTCTGTTTGTCCATCGGTCTGAGGATGGTAAGTTGATCCAAATGACAGATTTGTTCCAAATATGCTCCATAGAGTCTTCCAAAAGTGACTCATCAACTTCACATCTCTGTCAGAAATAATGCTTAGAGGCAAGCCATGGATCCTTACAACCTCCTTGAAGAAAAGATGAGCTATGCAGCTTGCATCATGAGTAGTTTTGCAGGGAATAAAGTGACTCATCTTACTAAATGTGTATGCCACAACATAAACACTATCAAAACCAGTCTTGGTCTTAGGGAGACCTACCACAAACTCCATGCTCACACACTCCCATGGTCTATTAGGAATGGGAAGGGGTTGATATAAACCAGCGTTGCTAGCTCCTCCCTTAGCTTTCATGCATACAACACACTGTTCCACATATTTTCTGACATCTCTTGCTAACTTAGGCCAGTAATAGAACCGTTGCACTAGTTCTAGAGTCTTATTGATACCAAAATGCCCACTAAGACTGCCATTATGATTTTCTTGAATCAGATTTTCCCTCATTGACCCTCTTGGAACACATAACTAATTACCCTTAAATAACAGTCCATTTTGCAATGTATACTCAGAATACTAGCTATGAAAATGATTCTCGAAATTAAAACATACCTTGTAAGCTTCTGAGAAGTCTTCATCTTCACCATAGAGGTCTTTGAAACTCTCTAATCCAATGCTTTTCAGCTATATTTCCTGTACTTTCAACAACCTTCTGCTTAATGCATCTGCAACTTTATTCATTTTTCCCTTTTTGTGCTTGATAGTGAATGTGAAAGCTTGGATGTATTCCATCCATTTCAAATGCCTATTACTTAACTTCTCTTGGGTGTTGATGTAGCTAAGTGCCTGGTTATCAGTGAAGACCACAAACTCTTTGGGTAACAAATAATGCCTCCACTTCCTAAGGGACTGCACTAAAGCATATAATTCTAGATCATAGGTGGAATATTTTTGCTTGGCTTCATTGAGCTTTTCACTAAAGAAGGCTACAGGCCTACCTTCTTGACTAAGTACTCCACCTACTGCTACTCCACTTGCATCACACTCAACTGTGAACAACTTGTCAAAACTAGGTAATAACAGAATTGGTTGAGTTACCACTTCTTGTTTTAGTTTTTCAAACCCTTTATCAGCCTCTTGAGTCCACTTAATTTTTTTTTTCAGACCACCTTTGATAGTATCTAGGACTGGTGCACATATACCACTGAAATTCCTTATGAATTTTCTATAAAATTGGGCTAAACCATGAAAACTCCTTACCTTTGTTGCTATGGTTGGTGTAGGCTAGTTTAGGATGGCTTCCACCTTGCTTGGATCCACCTTCAAGGTTCCTTTGGATACTACAAAACCTAGATACACCAGCTCTTGTTTGAAGAACTCACACTTCTCAAGGTTGATTGCCAAATTCTCTTCTTGCAACCTTTTAAGAACCATCTCCACATGCTTCAGGTGTTCTTTTGTTGTCTTACTAAAAATCAATATGTCATCAAGATAGAGTACTAGAAAGATCCCTATGAAATCCTTAAGCACCTCATTCATTAGTCTCATGAATGTGCTAGGGGTATTTGAGAGGCCAAATGGCATCACTTTCCACTCATCTCCATCCTTAATCCTGATTTGATGGTAGCCACTCTTAAGGTCCAACTTAGTGTAATAATGTGCTCCTCCAAGGCAATCCATTAAATCTTCAATTCTAGGAATTGGGAACCTATGCCTAATGGTGATCCTATTGATTGCTCTAGAATCAGTACAAAGTCTCCACTTACCTCCTTTCTTAGTTGCCAAAACCACTGGTACTGCACAAGGGCTAATGCTCTTTTGAATTAATCCTTGTTCCAATAATTCTTGCACTTGCCTAGCTACCTCCAAATTCTGATCTAGTGTGAGTTTTTATGCTGCTTTGTTAGGTAATCAAGCCCCTGGTATGAATTCAATTCGATGACTTATAACTCTCTTTGGAGGTAAGGTTGCAGGCATACCATCACTGACAATATCCTTATATTTTTCTAGCAACTTTTGGACTAATTCTGGTATGACTGTCTTTTTAGTCTCTTCTTCATCTTTTGACTACATTAAAACCATATACCCTTCACCTCCTTGATGTAGATTGCTGATAAACTCTTTTCCACTACTCAACATGATGTTTGGTGTTTTTGATTGTCCTTCATCTTCCTCTGACAGTGACTACAGCTTGAAGGTTCTTCCATCCTTTTTGAGTGAAATGGTATTCTCCTTCCCATCATACATAACACTCCTGTCATACTGCCATGGTCTGCCCAGTAGCAGATGGCATGCATCCATGGGTAAAACATCACAAACTAACTTGTCTTTATAACCTCCAATTGAAAATTCCACTGTTACTTGCTCATTAACTCAAACACTCTGCCCTTTATTCAGCCATGTGACCTTGTAGAGGTTATTGTGGGGTACCTTCTCCAATTTTAGCTTTGTTACTGCCTCCTCTAAGATTATATTATCTATTGAACCAGAATCTACAATGACTTTGCACACTTTACCAAGTATCTTGCACCTTACTTTGAAAAGAGCTCTTCTTTGCTTAGGTTCCTCTTTGACTGGCTTTCTGATCAACACTCTATTAAACATCAGGTTCTCTCCTACCTCAGACTCTATATGACTGATTTCAGATGCCTTAGGACTCATGGTGTCCTATTGTGCATAGGCCACTCTCTTTTCATTTCTTGAAGAAGAAGCTTTCTCTGGGCATCTATAAGCAGGGTGACCTAGTTGGTTGCAATGGTAACACTTCATACTAGCAAAATAAGAGTTGCTTCTGCCTGCTCCTCTTCCTCTGTTAAATCCTCCTCTTGAAGATGTTTCACCTCCATGCTCAGTGAGCTTAGATTCTCCTTGGTTCCTTTGATCATTACTTCTACCTTGGAAGCCACCACGATGTCCTCTTTGATCTATGCCTTTGCCTCTACCCTTAGAAGACTGATCATGCTTCCTCTTGTTCCTTTCCTCAATCTTAACAGCCAATTGGTAACATTGGTGTACAGTTTTAGGACTCAAAAGAGCCATCTCTTCTTGGATGTTCCATTTTAAGCCATTAAGATACCTAGCCACTTTTAGGCTCTCATCCTCTGTCACATTAGACCTCATACAAAGCTTTTGAAACTCTTCAGTATAAGTGTTTACATCTTGGTCTTTCTACCTTAGGCTTTGCCTCTTCTTGTGCAACTGAATCTCATAGTCATCTAGCATGTAGGCTTCTTTCACTTTAGCAACCATTCCTTTCCAAGTTGATATGGGTTGTTTGCCTTCTTTCTCCCTCTCTATCTGAACAAACTTCCACCATGTCAAAGCTAATCCTCTCAACCTTGATTTAGCAACCTTCACCTTTTGTGCTTCAGTGACTCCATCACAGTCAAAATGATTCTCCATGCCTTCTATCCAATCCATGACCAGGTCTGGTTCCATCTTTCCACTAAATAGTGGTATGCCTTCAAGTGCTTTTCCACTCAAGGCTTTCAATGCCTTCAAGAAAGGTTGCTCCTTCAAAATAGGGTCAGGTTTAGGGGTCTTATCTTCCTCTGCAACCTCTTCTTCTTTTGGAATTCTTCCCTCAAACTGTGCACTCCTCACTGCTCCCTCAAGTTGGGCTATTCTTTCCCTCAAATGTTTATTGTCTTCTTCTTGCTCCTCAACCATCTTAGCTAGTTCTACATTGATCACCATGGTGAAAGAATCACTGGACTCAACCTCTGACATATAAGATGATTCCCAAATCTTTTACTTGCTCTGATACCAATCTGATAGAGACAAGGTTGGATTGAGGCAATCACTGACTCAATGCTCCGGGTCTCACCTTGATGAAACCCCCTTTGGTGTCACTCTCCACCACTCAACCTATAGGTCCTATACTATCTAGGCACCCCTAGTTCTTCTGGCCAACCCTACTACTATTTACAATGCCTCAACCGAACAAAACTTGGTGCTCTTCCTCTCATTCACTCCCTAGCCTTTAATACTCTTAAAGAGTAGCTATCCTCCAATGCTTCCTAATCTTGTTGTAGGGGCATGAAATGTCTCCCATGGCATAAAAACCATCTCACAAGGATTCTTTGTTGACCTTCCATCAACATTTCCCCATCGCTTACCCAAGAACCCTATAATTCAAATTTCTCCAAAAAAAAACTAGGGTTCACTAGACCATTTTCTTGGTCTGTTTGCTTTTCCCAACCTCCAAATGATCAAACAAGAACTCTGCCTTCTTTCCAACCTTTATGAAGTCTCCTACAACCACTACACACTTTTCATTATAAAAGATTCATCACCCTTGCCACGTTAGGACTATGTATTTCACTGTCTTCCCAAGCCGGGTATCAACAAACTCGCCTAGGGAAAGACTTTGATCATGATGCTATGCCTCCTAAAGACTCATACTGCTAATGTATGTACAATGATGTAGTTTAGCCACATTCCCAATGTCCCCATACTTCTTGGTATGGTGGGAGTGTAGTCTAAAACCCCATTTTATTCAGTTTACCAGTCAAAATAGCAAATAAATAAAAACACAAAATTTACAAAAAAGGATGAAAGCGATGGAACAAATATCTAATGTGCCAAAAAAAAACTTCCAAAGGCTTCACTACATGCTAATAAAACCTACAAAATGCCTCTTTTAATTCATTTAGCAGCTATCACACAACCAAGAATAGAAAAATCGAGTTTTCACACCAAAATCATTGTTTTCTTGTCATTCTCATGAAAAAAACAAATGTTCCAATTCTTCCAACCTCTCAAACCAATCGAGATCTCCCTTTTAAAAAGCTTTTAAATAGTTAGGTTTCCTTTTTCAAGCCTATGAACGTCCAAAAGAATAGTGTTGGAAAACACAGTGTGTTTAGCAACCTTGATCTATTGTTTAGAAAACAACCAAAGATTGGCTTCCAAAACTTATTCACTTCACCACTTCTAACCTAAGAAACAAAGGTCCTCAACCACAAAAAAGATGGTCCACAAGACCTTACATAACACAAGAAAACTAGTTTCAACCAAAAACTTTAGTAAAGCCTGAACTTTGCTAGGTGCTCCTGCACCATATCATGGTATACTCTCATCGCTGCATCCACTTGTCCTTCCAAGAAAAAAAAATTTGATCTACACCATCGTACCATGGGCCTATGCCCATCCAGGGTCCCTAGACAAACTCTCTCATCTCATCAAGAAATCATCACCAATAAGAAAGGCCACCTATGCCAGTGTGGGTAAAATGAATCTGTGCCTCACCATATCGCTAGACAATAGCATCATCGATATCAAGGACAATTGGTGTGACATCTGGATGGAGCATTGAGGTGCACTCCCATGCCCAGATGTGTAATAAAGTAACTTCGACCCCAAGGGCTCGAATATCCAAGTATGCGAACTCATGCAAATCTGTATATAAAGGGGCCGACAGTACTGGTCCCCAAGCAAAGAACTCTCGGTGAACACACACCCGATGTCATGCCAATCCCCACCCTAGACTAAAGTACTATCCCCGTCGATCGGGTTCCACAAGACCTGAAATAATAGCAACAACAATCAATCTATAGGTGGACGCTCTACCCCAGTATCGCTCTAGGTCAATATGTCCATCAGAAAGGATAAGCTCATCAATGCCCATGATGTCAAAGCATGCATCCATACCCTCCTCTGGATTGTAAATCACTCTGCCTCCATGAATAGCCAATCACAGAATGTGCCAAACATCCTAAAGAGTGATGGTGGCCTCACTAGTAGGTAGATGGAAGGAAGAAGTCTCACTATGCCATCGCTCAGCCAAAGCTATCATCATACCCAAATGTGTCCCAACATGAGGGATGCACGCAATGTACCAAAGACCAAGAATACAAAGTTTCTCCTGAAGATATACATGCATACCTTGTAATCTATAGAGCACCGACAATTTGTTCTCCCTCAAATGAAGTATATCAAGCTCCTCCTACGCAAGGGGAAATCACTATGTTAAGTCTCGTAAAAAAATATTCCTCTCGCATTGAATTTTTTCATTTGAAACAAAAAATGCGGAATTGTTTAGAAAGTTCTAAACTGCATCGTGCGGTAGACTTTGACAACCCTAAATTCTTAATAGCACCGTGCGGTGCTGTGTTGTGCACACGGCCAACTTTGACCCCATAAATCCTAAGTTCCTAACTGCACCGTGTGGCACTCTTTGCATATGTGGTTCGATATTGGACCACGCGACGCTGACCGAGCACTTTCAGCAGTGCTATATAGCGCTGCTCAACCTAAATTTGATTGGAACCCTAATTAATGCATGAAAAACGAGAAATTAAAGGTAGGGATGGGGTTACATACCACAGGTCCTACAACAATTGGTCATTGATGTACTCGTACTCTCTCCAACACATGCCTGGGATGTTGTTGTTGCACCATCTCGACTAGAACTCAAAGCTCAAAGTGCAAAACATTCCAAAGGCTGAATTTGCAAATGAATTGAAAGTGACCTCTCAAGGTCTATTTAAGCCTAAAAATTAAGGTTTTTTGACCTAATTTGGCCATCTAGCGAGGGTGGTGATCCCCCGATTCTTTTTTTGTTCAATCGAGGACCATTGCACATCTTTTTTGATGTTCTAACATGCTTTTTGGCATCCTGGGGCATTTTTGGACCTATCAGACACCTTGTCATCTTTTTTTTCATGAGATCATCCAAAAATTCAAAAATTTAGTCTGATCTCTCAAGGGGGCAGTATACTAGCATAATCCTTTTGTTGGGGCAGTAGTGGGGCATTTGAAAAATCGAGAAAAATAAAAATAAAATTTTGAACTTTGATCACAACAGTTTATTCTTTGAACCAATACAACAAGTGCATTGCTTCAAAGAGGGGCAAAATGTACACATGGAAAATGTACACTTTGATCTAGCACATCTTGACAAGTGGCACTTGGCCATTGGATGTTGAATGATCCCACATTGTGCAATTTAACTCTCTCTTCCATTTTGGAAATCTATAAATGAAAGGGTCTTCCTCTCATTCATCATTCACAATCTCATGCAATGTTACTCTCTTCACATTGAGAGCCAAGTTTTCCCATTCCTCTTCAAGTATCCATAGTTTTCATAATTCCATAGCTAGGTTATGCTAAAATCTCATCAAGGAGATTGAACTATCCACACATCATCAACATTTTCAACTAAGGAGTTGGGAAAGGGCCAATTTCGACACATCAATTGGCACCAATTCCCCCATGGGATCAAGTGTTTGTTTAGCTTAGATAGATTAAACTTGGTTTATTGCATTGTTCTTCATTTTCCTTTCTATCTAAGTTTTGTAAATAGATTTCATGGGGAATCCTTCTTTCATCTTGCATTTTCATCTAATAACATGTTTTTTTGTTGTGTTTGTGCAGGTATGAAACTAGGGTTCACTATTGGGAAACCAAGATCCCTTAACCAAGTGACTCAACTGAGTGAAGGGTTGTTAGGAGGTTTCCTTAAGTGTGATTAAACACTGGTTCACCATTAAAATGAAGTTTCAAAGGAGAAATGCAAACTCTAATCCACGAAACCCTAGAAACTTAAGAACATGAAATCAAATTAACAAACATAAATTAGATAGAAAGGAACTTGGAAAATTGATGGATTCCAAGCAATATCTGCAACTCTGAAATTCCACTTGTTGAAGTGCAATAGGATTCATATGCCAGGCTGGGCGATTTAGTCCTACTACAAGAATCTGGACAGAATCTAGAATCTTTAGATGACAAATTAGGATCTACAAAAATTTGGTAAAAGGGTTGTACTCGGACTCATACGCCTAGAGGGGTGATTTAGTTCTAGTTTTAGGGTTTGGCTAATTTTTTTGTAACCTCTAGTAATTTTCTATAGCTTTGGTCTTGTTCGATCTCCAAGTTTGAAAAGTATAAATTACAATTTGTAGGTGAGTTTTTGTGAAGATAACAACTTCTTGAAAACTTTGACAACTTTTGTAGCTTTTCCTTTAAAGGATCTTCAAGCTTCAATTCACCTAGATTTGCAATTAAACATCAATTGAGAAAAATGCTTTTTGTGTTAGGGAATAGGGGTTTGCCTTGGTCAAAACCTAATTTTGTAATTAAACCTTGAAATGAAATAGAATAACATGAAGGAATGATGAATGAACACTATGTAATGTTGCAACTCACCAAACCCTTGAAATAAAGGCTATAGACTTGTGTGCAATGGCTCTAATGGATGTAGATCTTGACTCTTGATTAAATTCTTAAAGTTTTGTCTTGAATGCTTGCTCAAATCATGAAAACCTACATCACAAATGTTAGCTCGCAAAAAAACATGATGCATTAAGACTTTGACATGATGCTTGAATCTTGAATATTGCTCCAAATTCTTGATGATTTTCTTTTGAAAAATTGCTAGGATAAATCATGTGTAATAACCTTGTATATATACCTTTTTACAACAAATTTATTTAAATTACCAATATGTACAGGATCATCGTGGAAAAAATAGGCCCTTAAGTGGCAATAAAAATTCAAAAAATAAGAGTTAGGCAATTTGACATTAAATTTTGAATAAGTTATCTATATTATTTAAAAAATATGTAAGAATAGAATCTATAGAAAATTGAATGTAGTTTCTAAACTACTAGGTTTATTTAAAAAAATAAAATCTCTATTTGGTGAAAATTTAAAATTTCAATGCAATAGTACTTAAATTTTAGCAAAAAAATAAGAAGTAGGTGTCTATTTGACCACCCTAACCACAATAAAATACTAACAAAAATTATAAGATTTTAGAAATAAGTAGAGGATTCATGTTTGGATGTGATGCATTTTTTTTTATAATTTTTTTCCAAGTAAATAATTAATTATGAATTTTTTATTACAACTTTAAAACAATATAATAACATGTATGTGTGACCACATTAACTTGGTCAAAACTTCGTGAAATTCATTTTTTTCTTTTTTGATCCTATAGTATGCAAAGCAGAGAATGTGACATATGTTTTTGATTCAAAAAATATGATATTGCTTGAAAGCTATAAATGTTTTTCAATCAGCCTATCAATCAGGAATTTAGTTGTAATTCAAATAGAAAATGAATAATAATTATTTATTAAATCCAAAGTAAGGAATAATTTATATGGTGGAAAGCTGAGAATCTCCTTTAAAAACCCTTTTCATTTCATGAATTTTGGGTAAAAAAAAAGTCGTCAACCACATGGTCCATCATATCACTTACATATCACCACTTTTTGGCCCATCATGATCCTGCACATAACCTTACAACACTACAATTTGACATCAGATCGAGGATAATAAAATCCTGCCAATAATTTGATTAAAAATAGGTCTTGGTTAAAGTGAGACTCATACGCCAAGTTGGGCATATGAGTCCCAATGTCTTAAACATAGGACACAAACTCCAAAAAGTGTTAAGTTCAATATAATGTCTAAAATTAGGCCCTAAGATGTAGGTGGGACCCATATGCCCAAAGGGGCATATGAGTCTTAGATCCCTAGATCTGGAACACATAACCTCAAACATTAAATTATGATTTTTATTTTTTAAATGTTGTGATTATCTATAAAAGAATGCATTTAATAAGGCCTATAGATGCAAAATAAGACCAATTAGTGCATAAAAAAGCTAAATTTTAACAAGGAGGGCCCAAACAAGTGTGAAAATGTAAAGAGATACATTTTTCTACACTACAAGTTTACACAAATGAGAATCCTAAATTCACCACTCATATTATATAGTGAATTTTAATTTTTAAGAAAAAAATACTTTCTAAATAGATTTGTGGTTTTTTATCAACTTGAATTTGAAATTGTACTAGTGTTTTCCTCACAGAAAGCAAGGGAAATTGAAACAAAAATTAGCAAAAGCTTTGCCAAAAGAGGTAAACTAATTTTCCCACTTTTATGAGAAGCAAATGCTACTTAGCATTTGTTATGAAATGTTGTTAATTTTTATCTTAATAGAGACCTCGTTAGACAAGAATATTAGGAAATAAAATATGTTACAAATTATTAGTCAAAATTTGGTAATGGTCATAGATTACAGACATTAAATTCATAATTATCTACTTGGAAAATTTCAAACTTGAATTCATGTACCATTTCTAAATGGTCAAACTACATTTTCTTCCATTTATGAGTTATGGAGAGCTCTAAGTTAGAGTTTGTACATTGTCTATCAAGAAAATACTTTGGTTTTTACAAGTGAATAAGAATGCCAAAAAACTATGAATCTCCTTTCATGTTCATCTTCAAGAAGTTTGTAAACAAGTTATCTTTATATTTTTCCATTTTATCTGGCATGCATAGTTAGTGCTTTCACAATTCTTATTAAGCTAAGAGGCGTACCACTACTACAACATTTTTTTATGTACATCGAAACAAAATAAATAAATATTTTGTTGACAGTGATCACCTGAGGATGCATAAATTATTATTTTTGAATGAGATTGTTTTGGATTGTGGCAGTGTCAACCCCCTATAATGTGGCTATACATGAACTTTTGGAAATGGTAGAGCATGGAAAATGGAGATGAATACACATACCGGTCACATATGGTTGTCATGGCTATGTACCAAAACTGTACATTTCCATGAAGCATCACCAGGAACCTATAAAATAAATTGTTGAGGCTTCAGAATTGAACATGTCGAGAATTCTTTATCAGTGGGTGAATTTTGGCAAGGGGTGGAAACCGCGCTGGTTTTCATTGCAGGATGGTGTGCTTTCTTATTATAAGATTCACAAGCCAAATACAATTTCCAACCTACTTTTTGTCGAAGTAAGAGCTTCAATTTTTTATATGAGTCCTACAAATTGTATCCAAATTTTATGGAGGGAATTGAACAAAACTGTTATTAAAACTAGGGGTTCCATAGATTTTTCTTTTGATCTAGGTTATCCTCTAGAGAATCATAGATATTTCTAGCCATCAGTTGCTGGAAAGAAGCATCAAGTGGTGAAATCTACAAAGATTGGGACTAGAGAAAATAGTTTTCATAAAACATACTATATTTCTTGCAGGTGTCCTATGACTAAAGTAGAAAATAACTAGGACCTTGAGGCTGCTCATTCTTTCACACTAAATACACCATTTTGTTTCAAAAAAGCAGAGCCATGTATACCACACATATTGGGTTGTAAGATCTCTTTGCTCCAATCTCTCTATGTTTGTGTAGAAGTGACTTTAATTTGGTTCAAGTATGTTCAAGTTTCAACTATTACTTCTCTGATGAAAAGAGACATCCTCAAAATTATGGAGAGATTGACATTAAGGTATTATTTCTTTTCTGTAACTTTCTCTCATGGCCAAGTTTACTTCTTTGTTGTTTTTCTACTTTAGTATTCCAAATGTTAATAAAACATTAGTGTTATTCACATATCATTATCTGAGTAGTTGACATGGGATTCAATGATTTTAATCAGAGGACTATGGGGCAACAATTCTTACCACCATAGCAATCACTAAAAGGCGTGGGAATTTAGGAGAAAGATGTTTTGTTATGAATTTTGGCTCTTATACTGATTTTTGGTGGTTTCAAATCGATGGCTTTCACTACAACAACCTGCTTAAAGATTCTTGGGAGAGCAAAGCAATGGGATCAAGGTGTCACCTACAAATATGACTATTGCGACAATGATTGATTCTTACAATCAATTTTGGCTGAAAGAAGAGGATCTCATGTGTTTGGACCACATGGTAGCACAATTTTTGCATAATCTATATGGCATGAAATGGTAGAACTAATGATTAGCTTACACTATTCTTTGTTTTCTATATATATTTTCAGTAGTGTGTGTAGGTTTTAATGTTACAAACATCTGTATAAATATTTATTTATCCAGTGACTATAAATCTATGTTTTTCAATGTAATCTTTGTGTTGAATGGAAGTGTGGAAGAAAGTTGTTGGTAATTTTTGAAACTCATGAATTGTTAACATTATTTCAAAAAAAAAATTTAAATAAAGAACACAAAGAGTATTTCAAATTATTTAAAAGAAAAATGAAAATAGGTCTTCAAAATGATATATTTTGACATAGATTATATAGATTAATATTTAATATATATACTATTTTTAAGAAGAAAGATGTATATGTGATTTTTACGTGGAAAAAGATTAAGGAAATATTTTGAAGTAATTTAATCACTATTTTGTTTCTAGTGTCAATTTTTTATTTTAGTTTTTTAATTTATTTATATGAGAAAAGGGGCACTTCTATTCAACATTCGGGATGTATTGAAACAAATACTAATTATTAATTTTTAAAATTTAATATGAAATAATTTTGAAATATAATTAATAGATATTTTATTAAGAAAATGTGGACATATTAAAATTTTAAGGTTTCATTTGTTTTTATTTGAGAACATTTACTTTTTTTAATTTATGTTTTTAGATTAGAGATATGATATTTTAATAATTCATCAAAGTATATGAATGCTTTTTGTTATAGGTGCATGAAGATTTTTATATCATAAAATACTTATATACATTTTTTCAAATTTTATATCATTATTAGTTGAGAACAATGTGATTTTTTTGAAGATCTCATATGGTTCATCATTGTTTCATCATCTGTAATGCCCCGCCACGTAACCCTAGAGGAAGTTTTAATTCACTATAAAAGCGTACTAAATTTTTTTTTTATTAAAGCGAATTAAGCATACATGATCACCTATAATTGACAATATCCCCTAAGGCTACGTAACCGAGATTACTTAAATCCCCATTCACATACATCGTTTAAATTACATTGAAATTAATAACACAAGTAGTAAGCATTCATTCAACATAAATAAATACCAAGATAGGAATATAATATCCATCACATGATTAACTGATTACAACCCTCATTCCCAGAATGAGTCATAAATACATAAGTGTTACAATTACATAAATCCACCTCATAGATACAAAAGGGGTAAAACCAATTAATTACATTTTGAAATACAACATTGGAAGAAATAGATATAAGAACCGCGAGCTGTCCAACTAGATGTCTTGCCACCAAGTACTAAAGATCAATGGGGACCCAACAGTTTATGGTGCATGTTCCACCCAACCAAGTGGTGCCCAAAGGCCCACCCCCCATGCTAGGAGATAGTAACAAAGTAACATGGACAAAGAATCTACTACCACTAACCAAAGGCAGAATCATACTAACACATACTAACTCAACCAAACACATGCACAATACAAGTACATCTCAAGTATAACTTTCACATTACTGACATAGGTCACATTGCTTCCAGACATAAAATAGATCAAGTATGTTCAAAGAACCATACACATAAAACAATAAACAACAGTTGTCCTAGATAGAGTGTCATCACATAGTTAGTCATGAGATCACCTCTGGGAATTCTTCATAGGCTCTAGATATCTTGGTGACCTCAACCGAATCTCAGCTCCCATGCTCACTCATGCGACATCAAATACCTCTCGTATTGACAAGATAGATGACTTTGCCATTTCAGGCCTACCCACTCATCCCAAGTTTAAATGATCACTTGTGTCTATGAGTGAGGAAAAATTATCTTGATTAGTGAGAAGTTAGTCCTAATCTTCTAAGTAAATTACTTTAATTATCACTTGTTTAAATAACTTCTGAAGGTTACCCAGTTTACCTATTTGGGCTCCAATGCCTAACAAAAACCACTCTTCTAATGGACAACACACCATACCAAATTAATCACCAAGGGAAACACAAGTGCATACAACCTAGGCATCATAACCACTCCAACACAAGGAGGAAACAAATAATAGAACTCACTCCAAACATCTTGGAGGAAACAAACACATAGACCACTCCTTTCATAGGAGGCACAAAAACATCCCCGTTCATGGAAACCGAGTAAAAACTGAAAAGACGCCATTTACTACCCAAGTGAAAACAACTGGTTGACATAAAGTTTCGACAAACCTCATCCTCTAAGTTCTTTTGGAAGACTTACAATCTTGGACTAACACTAAAACCCAATTCCCACATTGCAACTTGACGACATAGCTACAACAAGCATTCAAGTCATAATTCAAATCTAATATTTGGATTTCTTAAACCCATCCTCATTCAATCAGTAACATTAACAAAATCAAAGGCATGATAATAGGGTTAACTCAAATAATTATAACACCCCTTTTCCCCAATCATGAACATAAGGAAAAGATAACAACAATAGGAAAAGGCAAGGAAATATGCTAATTTTGGATATCTTAAATTCATTCCCTATTTAATGCATCTCGCAAAAAAAATTAAAAAATAATAACCTTACAAACTTCCATTAAAACAATTAAATTCTTTCATTAAAATAAATAATTTTCTTAACCTTATCTAATCATGCACATTAATCATAATAGTTTAAATTGCTCTCAAGAACCTTGCATGCATTCCTATGCCTAAACAAAATATTAAATATATAAATATACTTAAAATATACTCAGCATACTTCATATATTTAAATACATATATCATATTTATATTCGAAACTACGTTTAAAAATAAAGTCTACATTAAGCAATGATTTTAACCTTCTGTTTTACTAAAAATTACCAAACTGTAATGTTAAATATTTTTGGTTATAAATCCTATCTACATATCCATCATCGAAAAATATAAATATATATATATATTAAATATTATGTATTTATATACAATATTAAATTATATACTATTTATATTAAATAAATAACAAAAATTCAATTCAATTAAATAAAATCTATTTAAGAAAACTAAATGCAATTAAAATTTCTCAAAAACCTAAAGTACACTAGGTGGACAGTACATCATCGGACGGACGGTACTGTCGGCCCCTTGTCAACATCTACCAACTGTATAAAGTACAGCGGCCGTCGGTGGTTGGGGAGGCCGCACCTCCATGGGACAGTGCATCCCCCCATGCAGTGGGCACACTACCCATGGAAAGTGCGTCCTTCCCTTGGGAGGTGTGGGTGGTGGGAGTTAACCTCCCCACCAACCACAGACTTAACAATAATTTTCTTTGCATAAAAATTAAAATCTGAAATAAAATAAGGAAAAGTTTCGAAGACTTTTCAATGCACTTTTTTGAAATTCGTTTCTCAGACACACCGTACAGACGGCGTTTTTTTCCCAATAGGAAAAATAACACGGATCTATAGCAATTAAATAGATATATATATATTTATCAGAATATATATATATATATTATTTATAAATATATTTTTATTTACACATAAATAAATTATTGGTAAAATTGAGAAAATAATTTAAAATAACCAGTAACAGAATTTGATAAAAAATTTCCAGAATATCTTCCTGAATTCAAGAGGTTTAAATTTAATTTCTTTTAAACCATTCCTTCACTTTTGAAATAATTAAAGTAGGAAAATAAATAGATCTTGATTTTTTTTTCAAAGAAGGTTTTCTACAGAGGGTTTGTGTTTTTGAAGAATAGATCAGGATGTTTTCAAGAAGGTTAAATTCTTCATGTTACAAACTAAATGTTTGAAGCACAATTCTAAGGTTTAATTCAAACAATGAATTTCAACAATCAGATTCATAAAAAAAAAAAATTGCATTGAACAAAACAAGAGCAAAACCTGGAATTTGAATCTACAGAAGAAGATGAACTTCTGATGCAAGCCTCCTCCAAAGAATTCCTGAATTTTCTTCAAACATGCAATGAATCCAATCCAAAAACTTCAACAATTGCAACAAAGTTCCCTCAAATCAAATCCAAAACCAAAAACTATTTCAAACCCTTCTTTGTGCAAATTTTCCAAAAATCCTTCACTGCTCTGAAAAATGAATTCTCCCCCAAAAACTTCTCTCTCCCCCAAAATTGAAAACATTCATTCCTCATAAATCAAAAATATCTAATACAACCCTAATTTGCATTGCATGCAAAGTTGAGAATTAGATATTTATTTCATTTCCCATTTTCAAAAACCCAAATTGACTTTAAAATACAATTTCAATTTCTTTTCAATTTCTTATGATTTAATTTAATTTAATTTAATCCAATAAACTTAATTAATTAATTTTAATTATTTAGTAACTAAATTCAACCCTTTTGAGATTAAAATTTAATTAATTAAATAAATTAAAATTTAACTAAATTAAATTTCATTATCAACTTTAAATATAACATCAAAGCATAATATTAATTTTAATATAACATAATCACTACTTTTATAATGCAATTATTCTAAACATTGATTTAATAATAACGCATCTAACAAAAATAAATAGCATTAAATACAGTAAAACATGAATCAACAATCAAGACTGATGACACACTAGGGTGTAGACCTGACACATGTTACCTAACTACTATCTCCCTTTCAACTTAACTGTTGGATCGACACGCTCAAACCTATGAAACGAGGTGGAGTCGATGTCATGTACCTGCAACCTGAAACCAAGTAAACAATATAATATGGTATATCCAGCATATAATAGGGCGCTCTCAAGCAAGTGATGTGAAACCGTCCTCTTCACCAATCCACTCATCAAAGACTGACATTAACATCATAATCAATAATCTCATAATAAAATCTCTTGTTAACTCTACTAACATCATTAAACCATAATGCATGTGAAACAATAATCAGATAACCACATCACACAATAATAGTTGTCGCTCAATAGTAGCAATCAAAACATCATAACAAAATATATCCAGTATCAAAGTAGCTGCATCCAGACATAGCATATAGCAAACCAAACAAGAAGAAAAACGGAGGGGTATTACATCATCACCTAACATAGATTTCATTTGGTTCAAGTGCTAGTATACCATATAGCTAATTATGCTAATAATAAGTGAGATTTTGGAGGATTTTACCATTAAACGACAACTGAAACTTGTTTTTTGATGACTCAACAGTGGTTTGCAGACATGAGACTTGGTTTAGGCTCAAATCACACATGATATGTAGCCGATTAGCTAAAAATATAACAATATAAATGATATCTCTCAACATCTTCTACATAGTTTTTTCTAAATATAAGTATTGCTAGTTTTTATTATGTGATACAAAGTTAATAATAATGTAATATTTGTGTGGTAATTAATATGGAAGAATTAGTGAAGTAAATCCAACACACATCAATGAAACATCTTACATAAAAGGAATCGAAATAACAAACTAAGCTATTATGACTATCCTCTCAAATCATCTCATTTCTCTCTAATCTTAAGGACCTTAAAATTCATGATCTTATATTTGTATGTTGCACATGAATTCACAAGATGACAACCTAAGAGATGAGAAGATTTGTGAAATGAAAAGCTACATGCCTGCATTAATATGTTTTTTTGGTATTTTTGATATGAAAGCTAAATGAAATATGAGATTACTGCTATGTAAATGATGATAAAATTATTGTTGTTGATATAATACAAATCTAAATGCAATTATATGATGAAATCTAATGCAACACTAAAATGCTACATGCTATGCAACTCTAAAATGCTCTCAATTGCTAAGATAATTTTTGCAACATAAGTTTATGATGAAATCCTTTTTTTGAAAATTTGTAGAATGATCTCTTATTTATAGATTTTTCCAAGCATTGAGTGAGGTGGTAAATATGGACGGTCAAAATCATGATCCCGAGAGATCAACGGTGGAGCACAAAGAAGTGGAGGAAATCATGGAGTCTGCTCCATTTGGAAGGGAAAATCATCCAAGTGTCAAAGGGCATCAATTAGAAAGAGGATCCATGTGTCTCCAAGGGGGTTATGAGGTTAGATGAATATTTCTAATTTGAAAATTAGAAATAAATGAAATCATGTCACATGTGATGATGTGGAGGGTGATTTGGAGGAAGTTAGGAAATTATGGAGAAATGTGACAAATTTGAATTAAAAATTCAAATTTGATGAGGAAAGGGGAATAATCAAATAAAAAATTATTTAAATTTGTGTATTTAATTTAAAATTCAATAGGAAAGATAATTTATGAATAGAAGAATTAAATGTGTGAACTATACAAATAAATTTATCAATTTAATTATATAAATAGAGGAATTAAGATTCATTAATTAAATAAGTAGTATTTGATTAATTTGTGCTCCAAACCATTTTTAGGTGTATACAATATCAAGATAATAATAATATAGTAACAATATAATAATAATAAAATAAAAGAGAGGATAAGTTAAGATAATATGATAGTAATATTATAATAAAAATATAGTAATATATTAAAATAATAATAATATAATAATAAAAATATAATTATCTATATAATTAGTATAATATAATAAGTATAAATATAGTATAACAATATTCTTAAGAATACATCTTGAAAATGATATCTCTCATCTTCTACATAGATTTTTTTTTAAAAATGAAAGAGTGTCTATCAATTGTAGAATGGGGTTTGGAAGTTTGTGTACATAAAATAAAAAAGATAAGATAAGATAGGATAAAATAATAAGATAATAATATATAATAATTTATTAACAAAAATAATAAAATATAAAAAATTAAAAAATATATAAAAATAATAATATAGCAACAATAATATATGTTGATGTCAAAAATTGGCAAGGTAACAACCTTTATGGGAAACTCGGTTCATGGGGGACCAATTGCACTAAACTAAGTGACCTCCAGATTTTTTTAAAAGTCGGCTTCTTCTGTAATTGGGGTATTTGAATGGGGAAAGGAAGAAAATATAAAAATAAAAGATCTAACTAGGGCGATGCACCAAGATTTAGATGTAAGGCAGGATAAATCTATCTTTTGGATGTGATTTAAGCGCCCATTCAGCAATCTACTATGTCCTAGAATGATAGAAATTAAAGATAGAAGCTTGAATAATTCATCCAATGACATAAAATAATCTCCATGCACATTCACTGAAAAGAGGAGTCAAATACATGATCTAAACTAGAAAACTTGCATTAAAATTATAGAAGTTCTACAAATAAACCATTCAAAACAATAATGACACAATTTAAAGTTTATAAAATAGATTAAGAAAATAGAAAGGCTGAACAATGGCATAGTCTGTGAGTTATTTTGAAATAATCTAAAATAGTAAAAGGCCTGGTGTCTCTTCTAAAAATCCTCTCTTCAAAACTTCTTTTCTAAAGCAAGAAGCAGTATTTATAGCTGGTAATTCCACCGCCTCATGAGCTAGAAACAAAAAAGTTTTGGTATCCTGAGAAATGATGCAACATAAGATTTCCCTTGGCCACTATACCAAAAAATATTTGAACCATGGCACGTAGACGCCTGCCAACGAGACACATCCCCTATAAATGATGGTAGTGGTCCTAGCTTGCCCTGTGCAGACAAGTGTCGCCTCCTAGCAAAGGCACTTAGAACACGCAGTGGCATATGGTAGCTTGGCGTTCGCTCCACTCATTCTTTTAATGAAGACCTATCGAGGGGATACATGGTGGTAGATCACAGCCCATTGTTCATTCTCCCCTCTCTTTGATGAAAGATTGCATCAAGAATACATGTAGCATCATGCTTACTATCGGCACCATCTATGGGGTCCACCAAAATTTCATGCGAACGAAGGCTACATGGCATGCCAGAGAGGCGTGACTAGAAAATGAAGGGAGGTAATTGAAAATAGCCCATGGTAAAGACATGTGGAGGCATAGCGGGAGCCGGTTGAGAATCAAAGAGAAGAATCCCTTTGGAGAGTGTTGAGAAGCCATGTAGAAGCCACTGACAGAGTATAGCAAAAGAAGGCAAATGAAAAGCTAAGGGCAGAAAGTTGAACATATGAGGGTCAGGTTGACACTTAACAAAACACAAAAAATAAAACCCGAAGGGAGCTCAAATAATTCTTCATTCACAAATTTTGACAACTACCAGGGGCATTTCGCCTATAGAATGAGGAATCCAAAATTTTCTCTGGCTTGCCTACTAGAGCCTTATTCATAGAGTAATGGAGTCAAAGTCTAGAATGATTTGCATGCTTATTATCGGCATTGTCTGTGGGGTCCACCAAAATTTCATGTGAACGGAGGCTACGTGGCATGTGATTTGGGCACGACTAGAAAATGAAGGGAGGCAATTGAAAATAGCTTGTGATAAAGACACATGGAGGCATAGCGAGAGTTGGTTAAGAAGCAAAGGGAAAAATCCATTTGGAGAGTGCTGAGTAGCCATGTGGAAGCTACCGACAGAGTATAGAAAAAGAAGGCTGATGAAAAGTGAAGAGCAACAAGTTGAACATATGAGGGTCGGGCTGACACTTAGAAAAACACTAAAAATAAAACCCAAAGGGAGCTCAAATAATTTTTCATTCATAGCTTTTGGAAACTACTAGGGGAGTTTCACCTAGGGAATGAGGAATCCAAAATTTCTCTAGCTTGCAGACTAAAGCCTTATTCATAGGGTGACAGAGTTAGAGTCTAGAAAGAGCTACCTATAGAGGCAACCAATCAGCCTTAGACAGTCTCGATACACCATGCAAACTCTCTTATGCTTTGCCTAGGTCAAGTATTTTTTATAAGGAAGAACCTTAGGTAAACCGACCCCTGACTCACATTGGAAAAGTAGCCACGCAATCAAATGAATGACATCTTCAATGTCTGCTATGGTAGGAGGTTGGTTGAATCTATGGAGAGCGGTTGGGTCCTACTCCTCTTCAATTTTCATGATGATTTTATCACCTTTGGCGACTGACTCATCCTCAAGAAATGGGGATGGCATGCCCATCTTTGTAAGTTGGGAGAAATTTTCCCGCATGCTATCCATAGTCTGGTTCAAGCTAGCTACATAGGCATTAGTATGAAGGATGGGCGAGTGGCAGTGGATGAATTTGTTTGTTTTCTTGGCAGCAACATTCTGATCCTTAATCCCTACCTTTTCTAAGTTTTCATCAAATACAATGTATATCTTTCTTAGAAAACTCTTTGCCTCAAGAACCTTTTTTGTGATGAACCGCAGGAACTGCTCAATTGTTCTATGAACCTCCCTACTCAATTTTGTTTCCACTGAAACGAATTGAAGTGTTGGCTATAGTGTTAGGTAGAAGGCCTTAACCTTTTTCGAGTACAAAATATATAGTTTTTGAGCTACTAGGATGAGGTCCGACTGAGCAATAGGGACCTAGGGAGCACTTCTTAGAAGGGAAATCTCTGCATCCTTTGAGTTGACATCATCTGTCAAATTCCCAATTCTCTCGTTTGTGGATGCAAGTTGTCCCTCGATGTTACTTAGCTCTTTGGACCAGTTATCTTCAACCTGAATATTTTTTATTAACTATGTTTCTAGGAAAAGCTTCATCTCCTGAAGCTCCCTTTCTAATTGGGCCTTTCGAGCCTCAAAATTGGCCTCCTTCTCTTGCAGGTTTTGCACAAATTGAGCATGTTTTTGTTCAAAATCTTTATCCTTTTGCTGCATCGCCTGCTCCACCAAGGTTAACTCATTCTGATAGTCTTGGTTCCTCTTCTACACTACATCAACTAGGCTGAGGTCAATGGATTGGAACTTTTCCAGTTCCTCCCGGAGAATTTTTTGTTCTACCTCTATTGTTTGTGACCTTTCTGATAAGTGTGCAATATCTACCTCCATTTCCTTTTCCTTTGCTTGCAGGAACTTGAATCTATCTTTCACAAGTCTCAACTCCTCTTCTTTCTTTTTTAGTTGGCATCCAGACTTGAGGAAGTCTGTGGTCACCACCCTCTATGTTTCTTCCATTACTTCCACCTTGTCCTTTGGTCGAGCCACTCTCAAATCAAGTCCCACGGCATACATGTTATAATCATCCAACAAAATATCCCCTTATGGTTTGACAACATTCAGGTACATGGTGGTGAAATTCAATGTTTCCTACGCTTCATTGTAAATATTATACACCTTTGGCTCCACTGCCCTTTTTTATCCTTTTCTTTTCTCTTTTTGATCCTGAGGGCCCACACTTCCTTTGTAGCATCACCCTCTGCTATAAATTGGGATGGTGACTCAACTAGCCCACCTGCAAAAGGTGTACTAGGAGGTACGGTGAAAGGGAATGTTATGGTAGTGTCTCTAAGTGATTTAATTTTAGGGAGATTAAAAATCTGTGAGGAGAAATTAGGAATTTTCCATAGTTCAATCTGTGAACCAGCAGGAGAACTCATCGGTTGCTGCGGCGATTGTAGACTCATGGCAGATTCCAATTGTTGGGTGAACTGGGTTGTTCCTATTGTAGTAGCAAGATGGGTATCAATAGTAGTCATGCTTGAGGAAAGAGATGCAAGATTAGATTGGGAAGTGGAAGAGGGTGTAATGGTCTATGGAGGCATTAAGAGAAATGGTCTCATTTGGGAGAACTAGGAGAAACCTCCTGCAACCATTGTGGTAGAGATTGAAAAGGCAAGGCTGACACTTGTAGTGATGGGTTTTGCAGAGACAACAAGGGCCAAAAACTATTGTGAAGTTGGAAAAGAAGGAGAAAATTTTACCTATTGATTGGATGATTGCATCACTTGGCTCGCCACAATTTCCTGGCCCGTTGTGGGTGCGTTTGAACTCTCCCAAATAATTGTTTTTGTGCACTATCATTTAGCGGGCATAGTGTCCTCCACTACCTTGATTTATGACTATTTTTGGGTCACTCTTATCCTTATGGAAGCCTAGGTGATTTTTATGAACCTCTTGATTGATTCACTTGCACATTTGAAACAAACCAGATAGGTTGGTTCGTTGCCTTGTTCTTTTGCTGGGCAGAGCTCGATGATACTTCATATTGTTTCTCCTTGGGTTCTTCACTAGAGTCATTGTCCTTGTCTACACTTGAGTTTGAAACAAGATGCTCATCATCTCATATCTCATAAAATTGGTCATCCAATGCCACGCTTCCATAATTAGCCTTGGGTTTTCCGATCTCTTGGTAGTAGACCTAGAAAGCTCTGCTACTTTCCACACTCCATTCTTCTTCTTGTCATAACTTTTTGAACAGGGTGACTCCCATTTTTCACTTCTTATCATACACCACCATAGTGAAGTAGAACTTATCCCATGGTGGCCTATTATCTGTTGTAGGAATGTGGATCAAATTAACCAATAGATCATCTAGATCTTTCAGTGGGTTCTACCTCTTCTCCTAGTAAGGCCACCAATTGTGTGTTACTTTGAAAAATTATTTTGGCGCATCATCCTCGGGGTTCTACTCCTAGTTATCACAAATCATCACCAACTTGAGATGAGCTAGCTTATCCTTCAATAGGTTGTGCATATGTTTCTTTTTCATGACCACCATTTTGAAGGTTTGTAGGCAATCGAAGAATCCCCTCTTTTTGGCCTTCCCTCTGCAAAATTTGAAGCCAATAAGAGATACCTACTAGAACATTTCAAGGGCTAGCACCCGATTCGTGACACAGGTCAGAAGACGAAATGGCTTCCTGGTGAAATAGTGTAGCCAAATGAATGTGAAATCCACTCCAAGAAAATAGTCACATTTGGGGGTGAATTTTTGCATATATGTAGTCTTCTCCTTGGTAATTCAGTCTGAAACCATCATCCCCTTGTAAATCTTGCAAAATATGAGTCAAGAAATAGTCTAAAAATGCATAATAGTCATAGATAGAAGAGAGGAGAGGAGTCCATACAGAAACTAGCTTTTGTTTGCCTGACTCATCAAAAATAGACAACCTCATATACTTCTTAAAGAGATCAAGGTTCTGGTACCAAAAAGTGTGAGAAAGAAAGGAAAGAAACCTGAACTTCCAATGCATTGGGTAATCCCTTATTTTCCCTAGCATCTCATCAACAAGGTATTCTGCAAATTCATACCATAAAAAGGTATGCTGCTTCTAGAACTGAAATCCCCAACCCAACTGAAATTCATGCACATCCTTGTTAGTGTCCAGGACACAAAAAAATGCCAACATTGAGAATGCATCCTGCATGTTCGTGGGGAAGGTGATGATCGACGTCAGAATCTTTGGTGGATTTTGTTTATCTACGTCAGGTTTGTTGGTTTCTTTGTTGTAAAATTCTAGAGCCTTTTTCATGCCTCTCCATGTTGCCTCTCCCTTTTTTGGGTTGAATGACTACCTTTTCTGTTTTGGAGTTGGGGTTAGTGATGTACATCATATTCTAGATAGCTTATGGCCAGATATTGAACTTTAATTTCTAACCCTCGATGGTGTTGGTGTGTGGGCTGAAATTTTTGATGGCCACATCAACCAATTATGGGAAATAGTGAACAAATGGGACCATATATTGTGGGATTTCACTAAACCATAGCTTTATAGACAATGAATTCGGGCTAGAGGATACCTTCATTCTTTCACAAGCCAACTCCCTCAAATTCTTGGGGTTTTTTGCAAGGATGTGATCATGAATATTATCCCAATCTTCCTTCACTCAGCTCTAATCTCTTTACTTTTTGGGCTTCTCTAGAACCTTCGTATTAACCCATTCTGTCTTGTATGGTATACTAGGTGAAGTGTAAGAAAGGTTGTCAAAGATGTAGATGGTTGATGCTCTATGCATATCATCAAAAAAATTTGTGTTTCTTCTCCTTGCATTTTTGCTTGGGAACTTTGGGCTACCTCCATTTTTATGGGCTTTTGCTCAGAAAGCACACTGGTGTAGTATGAATGGAACCTAAAGCACAATTCAAGGCTGTGAATACAAAACCCAGATGAATCCCTACCTTTTTTTTAGATTCAATTCACACGAGAGAAGTGAATTTCCTATAACTACCCAATGCTTAGTTGCTTTGTTACAATCTACACCACGCTCGATTCTCTCAACAATTTTGTGCCTCAAAATGATTTTGTGTATTTAAGAATCTTTTTGTTCTTCTTCACTCTCACATGCGATACTTAACTTTTTTCTTCAATTTTCTGCTTTCAACCGATAGACAATGGCTACCTTTTTCCATTTAGTTTGGCATGTACTGCTAGCCCTCCTGCCCATCTGAAATGAATTACTTGCCTTTTTGAAAAGATAAGAATTAATAATTACATCAGTGATCATATCCTTTTGGCATGATCTTCTTGGGACCTGAGTCAGTGATTTGAAGGCAGCTTAGGCATTGTATCTCGTGGCAATTAATATCCCAATTAAAATAATTATGCTAAAGTATTAAATAAGTGCTGAAAATATTTGTGTTCCTTCTTGGAGTTCGAGAAGTTCCTATAGAATGACATCTCAGCATTCAGTCATATGGACTACTACCAGAGATTTCCACCAGCTTATGCTAATTAATTAGATTCCACTAATCCTACATGCAGCGAATCATACTTGGAGATGCAACTAGGTGAGAGCTTCGAGTGAGCTTTGGTGCAGTTCTTGAGGTGGTACTTGATTAACCTCATGCTTAAGGTATGCAAATTACTATACTTATCCTTTCTATTTCTATAAATAGGTGCCTAGGAAATAGTTAAATCACACTTAGCAACTTTTGGCAGAATTGGTATTAGGTGATTGTCTTAACATTTGGTGTTTGCAGTTTGCATTGTATTTGCATAGAATTTAGATTTAAACAATTTTCATAAGGCTTTTGTCTAATAGTCGTATAGATCTTATTGCCATGAATACCCCAATTAGGCTAATCTCTCATAAATATCAAATGAATTTTCTAGGCGAAATCTCAACTAGGAATCATAAGAGGATGACCAAAAATAAGCATTCCTTGGCCATCATAGCCATAAAATGGGTTCTAGGACATGACTGCCTTGAATATGAGGATAAATACTGAGTTAAAACTGAATTGTGCTCTCACTTTGTCACATAAATGCTCGACGTCCAGATTCCCAAGCCCCTCATTCTCCACCCAATGAAAGAGATATTTCTAAATAAATACTTGAATGGCCTTAGAGAGGAGGTGGCTAATGTTGCATTCGGTGGAGGTATTCCAACTACAAGCGACCTCCACAAGTTCATTGAATAAGATGTGGTTGTACCATGGTTGGAATTCTTTAACGGATTCTGACTTTAGACACAGGAAGAACACCACCATAGGGTCACCCATGCTTGTCACTTCCTCTTCCATATATACAACATGGTGCCATTTTATGATATCAACTAGTATATTGACTTCAGGAACCTGGTGTTCCCTCTGCCACTTGCCATTGCTCCTTTTAATGGTGTCACTAGCCAAGTCACTACCTCTGATGATGAAATGGTTCTGAACTCCACCATTGACATTTCCATTGATGTCGCTCATGCTCACACTCATGACTGAAGATTTTTCTCTTTTCATGTTTCAAAAACTAAATCTCATTAGTCTATTTTTGTATATATGCCTGGAAAAGGCCTTATAGTATCCATACGAAGAAGATACAAAAATATATATAGGTATATACTTTAAAAGTGTGGCCTCTGAGCCATTTTGATAATGTATTTAGAAAAGTATATAAATATAATGAAGATATGAATTATGTTTAAAAATTTCTATCTCCTTAAATTGCTCTATATTGTGGGTTATCATTTCTTTTCCTCCATGTGTATGCTTATTTCAACTCAGCCTATGGGTATTATTTTTCCCCGCCTCATGGGTTTTTTAACTTTTTCTGCACTTTGCAATAATAGGCTCCATTCACTTCTCCTTCATGCAATGAAGAATTAAAGAAAGACTGACCAACCAAAAAAAAAGGGAAAGAAAAAATAAAAATGTACTATTCACATATTTACATGGTGGAAAAATCTAAAGTTAATTGAATAATTTTAAGTGAATCTTGTTGACCGAGATTCCAAATGGTTCATGTTCCATGGTTTCTAATTCAGATGTGTCGTGTTCCTTGCATTGAATTATTCTAAAAGGGCCTTTTCAGAGATTGTCGAACTTTCCATGTTGACTTGGCTTTGCACCTCTCATTAAATTTTAGCACTAGGTTGTCATGCTTTAGACCTTGGTCTGAAGCTTTCTTATCAAACCATCTCTTAACCACCTACTAGTGGTTGTTCATAGCTATCAAGGCCTTTTCTCTTTTCTCCTACACTTCCAACAACTCAGCCAACCACATTTCCATTGTGCCATTTTTCTTTGTCTCGAGAGATTTGAGTAATTACAGTGTTAGAATCTCTATGGAGATAGGAAATAGTGCCTCTTTTCCATATACTAATTCACATGGTGAAGTCTTGAGGACTTTCTTTGGATTTATACGGCCTACCCAAAGTGCCACCCAGAGATTTTTATGTTATTCTCATTGGTGCTCTAAACCAATTCTTTCGAGGAGTCAGACTAAATTTTTATTAGTTGACTATGCCAAGGCATTACCCTATGGATAGTAATTTGATGATGGTTTTAGGAAAATACCATGTGTGAGTGTGAATTGACATACGTTAGAGCCTTGGAAAGATCTAGAATTATCAAAGATGATGGTTTTAGGAGGGCCAAATATCATCATGATCTCTTCGAGAAAGTTTAATATCTCTACCTCTATTGCATTCTTTAGGGGAATGGCTTTGATCCACCTTGTGAAGTAGTTTGTGGCCATTAGAATCCACTTATGTTTGGCGCTGGAGGTAGGATTGATCATTACAATGAATTCAAGGCCACATTGCACAAATGGATCATCAACCACTATCGGGTTGAGGGGCATTGTTGAATTCTTTCTTCTTCCAACAAGGAATTGTCATTCTTTGCAAGCTTTAACCAATGAATAGGAGTCATTGAATAACGTCAGCCAGAAATACCTGATGCACATGATTTTAATGGTGATGGTCTTAGCAGAGAAGTTCCTACCTGTGACACTACTGTGGAAAGTGTTGAGGATTATTTTAGCCTATTCTATGGTGACACACCACAACATTATGTCATTAAATTTTCTCTTGAATAGGATCCCTTCGATGAGCGCATATCCATTGTTCTACAATCAATAGAATCTTCTCTTTTGAGAAGGAAGGTTGGGCGAATATTTTCCTGTGTGTATGAATCTTACTCTATTCGCTAGCCAACAGCCTTCTGCTCCTAACTCATTCATTAGAATTAGCTTTGACTATTCCTCTTTATTTGTGATCTCTTCATTGTGTTCCATGTATTCGCACAGTCCTCTTCCTCATACAGTCTTTATAGGCTTGACCTCAATGTCATATTCAAGGATCTTGGTGATCCAATTAGCTGTTTTTCAGTGATTTCTCCTTCCATGATGTATTCATATACACTGGAATGTGTGACATAAACAACCACCTTGTTGCAAGAGATTAGGTGTTGGAACTTATTCCCTTAACTATTGTGAAATATTTCCTCTTGATGAAGTTGTAGTTTGTCTCATATTCCTTCAAGATTCAGGAAATAAATGCTATCATATTTTCTCCCTTTCCTTCATCTTCTTTCTGAGTTAAGACAATAGAAATTATTGACTTACTACTAAATACATACATTATGAAGTCCTTTGATAAGTTTGGATTAATTAGTACAGAAGCTAAGGAAATAGCATCGCTAACTTTATCAAAGGCTTATGTGGCTTCTTTATTCCATTTGAATGTTTGATCCTTTTTCAGCATCACGGTGATTAGCCTAATTATTCTTGCAAAATCAAAAAAAAAAATTCTTACAAAGTTGACCTTTCCTAAGAAAGACTAGACGCCTTTCTTGTTGACTAGAAAGGGAAGCTCTTTGTTTGCTTTCACCCACTTAGGATCAATTGAAATTCCTTCTTTGGACACAACATGTCGCAATAACTTACCTTGTGACACTCCTAAGACATATTTTTTGGGGTTTAGGGAGACCCCAAATTGCTGAAATCTTTTAAAAACCATCTCAAGGTGATCGAAATGATCATTCTTATTTTTGGAGAAAACAATCAAATCATCCAAATAGATCAGGATAATCGTGTCAACTAGTTCACTGAAAGTGATATCCATTTCCCGCTAGAAGGTGGCTCTTGCATTTGAGAGGATGAAAGGAATTTTAGCGTATGTGACCATTCCTCATTTGGTAGTGAATGCCATTTTATGTTGGTCCTCCTCTTTGACCTAGATTTGATTATAACTGGAGAAGTCATTTAGCAGAGGAAACATCTATGATCCTATCACATTTTGCAAGATTGATTCCATGAAGATCAGTGGGTAATGATCCTTTAACGATGCTTTGTTTATGTCCTGAAAGTCAAAAAAATGGTGGATATATTCGTTCTTCTTTCAGATCGAGACCAGGTTGGATACCCATGTGCTATGCTTGATTAAGAAGACAAACTGTGATTGGATTAGCTTTGTTAACTCTTGCACCATTAGCGCTTCAATCTTGGGATTCACTGGCCTCTATTTTTGGTGGACTAGTCTGGCCCCTTCTCTCAGCTCTATTGTATACTAGATGATGTTGAGATCATATCCCTTGAGGTCATCATATGACCAATCCACCACTCCTTCATATTTTTTACAAAATTTGATGAGCCTCTCTTTATCATGGTGTGGGACATCCTTCCCAACTTTGAGCTCTCTTCAATCTCTGACCTAAAGGTCCACATAATCACCTTTGTTTGCTACAAACTTCCTCTTATCATTTCTTGCATCATCAAAATCAAAAAGGTTTTCAAGAGTGATCAAACCCTTCAGAATCTTATTAGATCTTAGCTGAATGAATTTTCCATCATAGCCTTCGATGATATTTGGTTGGATTTGGTCAAAAAACTCTCCCGACTGTTGGATGAACAAGATGATGTGTTCATCACTATCAAATACTTCCTAGCTCTGATCATTGTCTGGAATTTTCAATCGGACCATCACTCATATAGAGTGTCTTTTATGCATTAGGTCGGAGGATGGTTCGAATTGGGATCCAATTATGGCCATGCGATCCGCATCAACATTTTTTTCTCAGGGAACCATCTAGATGTTGAAGGCTTCAAAACCTTCAATCAAGTCCAAGAGTCTATGTCTATAGGATCTCATGTGGAAATTCTTGGCTATAGAAATTCCTTGGACTTGGTTGAACGCTAGTTTGAAATCTCTAAACACCATTAACTTCTTGATTCACATCTGCTTTGCAAGGCTTAGACCTTGCACTAGGCCTTCATATTTAGCTTCATTGTTCAAACAAGAAAACTAGAAGCAAAATGACCAAAGTGTCTTTTCATTGTGTGGGGATGTCAAGTATATCTCTACTCCTGCACCCACTTTGCATCTTGCTCCATCAAAGTGAAGCATACATAGTTTTGAAGCTTGGTTATTTTTAGGTTCCTTCACGACCTTCGGAAGCACTTGATCTTCATGATAGATTACATAGGTTCCCAACTCGGTAGCATGAAAGTTTTCGAAAGGATCAATTTCTATGAATTCACTCAAAATTAATTCTTCTTGATCGATCCAATCCCTAGTTTCCATCTCATCCTCAAGTAGCTCGATGCCGTAGGTTTATTCCTTGGTGAAAGAAGTATGAGCAACTTCAAATTTGATAATGGATTCATCAACTACATGTTTCAAGTGCATAGGTTTTGATATTATCCTCATTTTGGCTTCCTTCTTGGTTCTTAGGATCAAATGTGACCAATCCATAGATAGATATTTGCCAATCTTTGAGGTGAATTCTTGAGATAGGTAGAGGCTGAACATGGGAGGAACATCTATGATCACAATATCTTGCGACACCATGATGTTGGGGTAGGAGAATAACTTCAAGGGAAGATCTTTGATGACCCCTATGGTTTTGAACTTGTTCCCATCCAGTTGTATAAATCCTCTCTTTAAGGGCTCATAGATAATTCCTAAGGCTTCAGCTAGCTCCTTAGGCATGACTGTGGTGATGGCACTGGAGTCAATCATAGAATTGTGTAGTAGCTTCTTCGCTACAATGAGAGTTAATAAAAATGGCTTAGGTTTTAGTCGCTCCTCTTTGACTTAAGTCGAAGCCTCCTCTGTAGCATTCACAAGAACTTTGGCCAGATGTGGTGATTCAATAGCCTTCTCTTTGAGAAACTTCTCTATCGGTTGAACAACTGCATCTTCGTGAAGGGCCTTTTGCAGCAATTATTTTTTCTCTGGAATAACTAAGATATCCCAAAGGGATACATTAGAAGAATATTTCTTCAATTATTCCACTACGTTGAAAGGTGGCAAATTTGGAGGCTTCTATTCTTTGGCCCTCGTGATCACAATCTCCTTACACAACTATGGTTGTGGAGCAATTTTAGAAGGACCAAGGGGTTGGTCCAGGATGTTTCTGGGCTGTGGAGTGACCGGTTCACTCGTGAATCTCCTTTTTTATTGATTTTTGTAGTCGGACTGCACTTGTGGGGTCTTCATAATGGATGCTTCATATGTGAACACTGCTTCTTCTCCTTCCATCCATGAGAAAAGAGCATGATTGGGGGCTATATCATTTTATTTTTCTAAGGAAATTCCTTGCATCTATGTGGTAAGAACTACATTCTCCATTTGGGGAGAGGCATATGTATAACCTCCTGAATTTGGTGCCACACCTTGGCTGCACTGTTCTATAAACTTTTTTTATAAATTACGATGCGGAAAATTTTGTGGTATATATGAATTGCCACAAGGGAAACATCAGGGGTTGGCATCATCAAATAAATTTCTTTTTCCAATGGTTAGCTCTCTACTTGAGCTTAGATTGGCACTCTACAATAGAGTGGGTATCGACACTATTTGATTGGTTGTTTGTGCCTATGGATTTGTGTGAGTGCCTCCTTGACATTGGTTCTTTTGGTAGGAGGGTCTTTTGCCTTGATAACTTTGGTATGTTGGCTTTGGAGGAGTGGCCTGGTTGCACTTGATAATAGTTATCTCATTGGCCATAACCTGTAACATCTCATTAACGTTGCTTATATCATCCTTTGATCAATCTTATGTGGAAGAAATGCTCCATGGTGTGCTTGCGTATGTATAAATGGATTGAAGAGGAGTGGTTGCAGTGGTAGATGTTGTCACCTCGGTGGGAACTAATACCTTTAGGAATATAGGCATGGTGGGCTAAGGAAATTTTTTTTTGGCATCAATTAGATTATTCTCTACTTTAATTGCGACACTATATGCATTTGGTAGAGTAGTTTCACCGAGTGATTGGATCATCATTGAGATGTCAATGTTGATGGACTTCAAGTATAACATGAATGCCAAGTCATGTGGTGAGAAGATTGCAGCGTAAATTATTTTTCAAGTTATGTGGAACCGGGCGTTGAAGTCAGTCATGGCTTCATATGGATCCCACTTGATGATCTCCAATAGGTGATACAAGGAAGACCTATTTCCATCATTTGAAAATATTTCATAAAATGGATCTTTGAGTTCATCCCAAGTGGTGATGGTATTAGCTTGTAGCATTTGGTACCAATCCAATGCTTTATCTCTGAAAGAGGTCATGAGCAGCCTTAGTGCTATGTTCTGGTCTGTTACACCATGCACCAAACATACATCCACAACATCTGGAAAATGTTCGGATGACGTTCTAGTGCCATCTTCGGTAAAATTGGTTATATCTTTTACATAAGAGACCATAATAGGGGCCCAAATGACAGGCACTACTAGTGCTCTAAGAGGACTTCTAGCATCCCATGCCACATAATTTTTGTTAGTAGCAGGCAACATGGCTAGCGGTAGGGGAGGAGGAAGTGAAATTTTCACTAATTGGGTTGAGGCCTACACTGTTCCTAATGGCAGTACTAGCAGACCGAGATTATTCGCTATTCAGGACCTAGTAATAGGGCGATGGCTCATACACCCTCTTTTAATCAAGATTCATTTAAGATGGTCCCACTAGGTGTTTCAGAACAAAGAAACTATTGATGCCAAAAATTGGCAAGGAAACAACCTTTATGGGAAACTCAGTTAGTGGGGGGCCAATTGTGCTAAACTAAGTGACCTAGCTTACCCTATGTAAAGAAGTGTCACCTCTCAGGGGAGGCAGTTAGAACATGTGGCAACATATGGCAACTTGGTGTTTTCTCCACTCCTTCTTTTAATGATGACCTACCGAGGGGATACGTGGTGGCATTTCACAACCCGTGGTTCATTCTCCCCTCCCTTTGATGAAATCTTGTGATGAGAAGACACATAACAACATGCTTACTATCGGCACTATCTATGGAGTCCACCAAAATTTCATGCAATCGGAGGCTACATGGCATGCAGATGAGGCATGACTATAAAATGAAGGGAGGCATTTGAAAATAGCCTACGATAAAGACACGTGGAGGCATAATAGGAGCCGGTTGAGAAGAAAAGGGAAGAGTCCCTTTGGAGAGCACTGAGTAGCCATGTGCAAGCCACCGACAGAGTATAGAAAAAGAAGGCTGATGAAAGGCTAAGGGTAGCAAGTTGAACATATGAGGGTTAGGTTGGCACTTAGCAAAACACAAAAAAAAAACCCGAAGGGAGCTCGAATAATTTTTCATTCACAATATAATAATAGAAATCTAGCTAAATCTCAATGCCATGAAGCGCTCTGATCCTACACTCTTGAAGCCTGCCCCTCCCTTTGTCTTCAATACTTTAAGGTTTTGCTATGATTTTTGAGAATAAGATGAGGCCTTAACCTGCTAATGCAAGATGAATTTTAGGGATGTTGTGAGGGGGAAACTAGGGTTTCAGATTTGTTGAAGAGGTTGGAGCGCAATGTTTCTTTGCAATGCCAAAGAGATAGGAAGAGCTTGGTGAATAGGAATCATGATGACCCTCATTTGGCCTCTCACACAACTATCAATCCTAATTTAGATCCACACTCTAAGCATGATCCATCATAGGGGCCTGCAAGGATTCTGAAATTCGGGTTGAAGGATGGTTTTTCTCGATGAAATCAAGGGAGCTATTTCATGCCTAGGGATAACATAGGTCATTCTCCATTATATATGCATAACTCAAGGAAATTTCCTGAGATTATTGTTGATGGTCTTGTTCATGATAGGGAGAAATTCCTTCACGATAATGCCCTCATTTGCAGGTTTGTTAAAACTTGTCCTAAGCTGTGTGATCTCCATTCATGGATCAATACCATCTGGAAGGATGATCTAGAGGATGAGATCAATATCTTCCCCTATTCCAGGGTTCTTTTCATCCTTGAGTTTGATTCCCATGAAGACAAATAAAAGGTGGTAAAAAATGGGCCATGGGTGTTTCAAGGTTTCTTTTTATGCATGAAAGCTTGGTACCCCTCCTTTGATCCTTAGACTGAAACTTTAAACTCCTCCTATCTCTAGGTTTGATTTCCATACCTCCCAATACAATTTTGGGAATTGGATTGTTTGCAGACTATTGGTAATGGTTTGGGAAACTATTTATGTGTATCATAAGAAATAATTAAGCATGCAAGCACCGCCTGTGCTCAAATTTGTGTGGAAATGGATCTCTCCAATGGTCTCCCAGCTGAGATTTCATTAAAAGTGGGTGAGAGACTATGGAGGTAGAAAGTTGGTTATGAAAAGATTTTTTTTAGATGTAGGAAGTGTTTTTTCTATTGAGAATCACTCACCACATTGTCCCAAAGTAAAAAACCATGAGTTTGGGAAACAAACTTCTTGCAGCACCCCCACATGGTGGATCAGTGTTGAACCTCATCATTATTAGATCTCTTCATAGTCTGTATCTGGTGCTTTAGATGCCCCTCCACTATTTTTTTCGAAGGAAAATTCAACCTCTCCAGAAAACCTCCAATCTTAGGGCCTTGAGGCTCCTTCTCAAGATTCTAACACCATGACCCCCTAGAGAAAATAGAATTTGTTTCCTCAGTTGTCCCAGGGCTTGGTGGGGGTGGGGCCAAGGATGCTATTTGTATTGCTCGAGGAAAGTCAGATGACTTGAGAAGAATTACATCTTCAAATGAGGATGATAAAAAAATTGTAGAATCCTCCCAGGATGAGCATGGATGGACAAAGGTAAAGAGGAAAAATTCCCCTCTTGGCATGCACCAAATGCTACTTAGGTCCTCTTTGAAAAAGGGGATCAAGGAATAGAATTTAAATTCCTCAATGCATATTGAATAGGGTTTTGTATACAACACATTTATGTGTTGATGTCTTAATTTTTTGGTTGGTGGCACCCCTTGTGGCAAGGTATGCAATTATTTTTTTGTATTTTATGCTCTTCGATATAATTTAATGGGTGTTGGCCCTACCCAACTATTAATCTACCAAAAAATATATCATAATAGAAATATACTAATAAAAAATATATACAATAGTTAGTATTGGCATAGTGTGATGGTTTAAATATAGTATTGTTGTTCTTTCCACCAAGATTCAAACTCCTTTTGGTGATTCCACAATACTGGTTTACAATTTTTGAGAGATCATATTTTTTGTTTAAATCACATATTTTTAGAAAATATAATGATTTAAGACTTGAAAAGTTTCATTTAAATTATTCCAATTGAAGAGGGTTTGATCAAACCACCTTAGATCAAACCCCTTGGATATAACTCCACTAGTTTTAAACCATACCTATAACGGAGTCTCCTTTACACCTATCAAAATGCTAATAAAAAACACTTTTGATTTACTTTTTGGGGATCAAATGAATACATTTAAAAAAAAAATTTAAGTATGTAGTCCCTATTATAAGCATCCCAAAAAGAATAATCTTAAATAAATTTAATTTAATTATTTAATTTATTTTTTATTCCTTGTGAATGTAGGTTTTTCATTGAAAATCAAGCTCTTTGTTCTCCACATATGAAAGGTAGAAGATTATTAAAAAAAATTAAGAAATATCAATGCATTAGATATTTCAGTCCTTGATCCAACAAAAAAAAATTGAATTTCGATACATTCAAAAAAAGGTTATGTTGTATACAATATGCCTATGTTTGAATTGTAATTGGTTTGACTTCAAAACTTGATTAAGGAAAAAATATTCAATAAAACACTATGAAACCAAAAAAAAGTGCTAGATATTGTAGTTCCAAATCTAAATTTGAAAAAGATATAATTTATCCTTCATGGAAAAATTTATGTTGTATACGGTGAGCATCACTCCTTAAAAATGGTGTTTACTGAAAATAACTAGTTTTTGAAGGAGATGGGAAAAAAAGTACAATTTGAGTTCATTTTTTTTAAAACAATATATATAGAATCTATAGAAAAAATTTCAAACAAATCACTAGTTTGCATCATCTTCAAACTCCTCACGGTTTAGCTGCTATAGGTGCTCGAAAGTGAAGATTTAGTTAGAAAAAATCAGTTCAGTGTCTAATTTGGCCAAAAATTGTAAACCAGTATTGTGGGATCACCCCTTTGGGTTGTTATTATTGACTATTTATCTTAGATATGAGGTCTTCCATTTGTTACCTCACTGGATCATAGCTCTAGATCAAAAGCTTTCACCCAACGTTAAAAAATAATAATATAAAAGATAGTAATTTAACTATGTCCGACATAGTTGTGTCTAGTATAATTCAAATTTAAGGTCAAGGTCAACCCTAACAACTATAATATTGATCAACTAATATAATCATGATGCATCAAAACTTGAAAGAGTTTGTTGATCTCAAACTATTATCGAGCCTACCTTTAAATTGTTGCTAATATGACTAATCTATCAACTACACAACAAATATTTTTATTATAATACTACAAAGGTAGCACTTGGCACTATGTGGCTATGGTACATAAGACTTGTAGCAATATAATATTTCATAATATTGTTTGCTTTCTCCTAAATTGATATTCCATAAATTAATTATCAATTAACCAACAAATACTATTATTACAATACTAGATAGATAAGTACTCACTAGTAAGTGACATATTTAATTATATTATCCACCAATATCTAAATTAATACAATCTGAGAATTATCTAACAATCAGAACTACACACAAACTACTCTCTACATACACTTTGAATAGGCAATCTTCGGGTGTTCCATTTCCATGTGCTCTTGAGAGGACAAACAATTTGTTGATTGCATCACATTGTTTATCCCCAAAAACCCATGCCAATGGTGTATGTTGCTCCATTCAGCTAAACCATTTATAATGTCATGGTTGGCCTGGCTTAAATTTTGTACATGAATACATTTTTTTCCTTTCTAGTTATTGGTTGTTATATGTACCCATGTTTTGCAAACACATTTTTGTATATACATCTTAGCAATGCAATGCAAATATAAGAACTTACAAAACAAAATCTATATCGATATATATGTTTGTGAAGCTAGATGCACCTTTTTATTTATTATACACTCTTCTATATATTCCATCTATCCATGTTTCTCTAGCCATATTTGAATCTCATGATGCCAATTCTTTATCGAGATACCTACTTTTGTCAAGTTGTCACAGTAAAAAAAGACTACAATATTAGAGATCTTGTTTGTCAACACCCACTTTTTCTAAACTTTGTTATTGTGTGATATTATATAAGAGTCCATGAGATTTTCCATGGACCTTACCTACCTTTCTTCCTTGGGGTTTTGGCTAGAGCCCATAAGGCTTCATGATGCCAATATGGTAGGGAGGAGAATGAGCATGGGTCTAGTAATTTTTCCTTCCATCGTCATATATTTGTTGTAGCTTATACACATGGACACCCAAATTATCACATCCACTTGTCTACCAGAAACATACTCTATTTTATCCATTGTATTTGTAATTATTTCCACAACTCTCTTTTCAACTTATCCAATAGATTTCTTATACACAATTATTTACCAAGATGTCATGTATTCAAAATGTTGTATTTTATCTCTTTCTATTTACAACACAAAATGCTAACCTCTTTTTTTTGTATATCTATATTCTTTCCTTTATAATGTTAGATAGATGTAAATAGACATTCAAGAAAATTAGTGCAAATATAAGCACTTACAAAACAAAATCTATACCGATATATGTTTGTGGAACTAGATGCACCCTTTTTGTTATTATAAACTCTTCTATATATTCCATCTATCCATGTTTCTCTAGCCATCTTCAAATCCCATGATGCCAATTCCTAATTGAGATACCTGCTTTTTTCCAAGTTGTCACAACAAAAAAAAGACTACAATATTAGAGATCTTGTTTTTCAACACCCGTTTTTCCCCAACTTTGTTATTGCATGATATATGATAGGAGTACATGAGATTTTCCATGGACCTTACCTACTTTTCTTGCTCGTGGGTCTGGCTAGAGCCTGCAAGGCTTCCTGATGCCAATATGGTAGGGAGGACAATGAGTGTGGGTTTAGTGCTTTTTCCTTCCATAATAATATATTTGTTGCTGCTTATATACATGGAAACCCAAATTCTCACATCCACTTGTCTACCAAAAACATATACTTTATTCTATCCATTGTATTTGTCATTGTTTCCACAACTCTCTTTTCAACTTCTCCAATAGATTTCTTATACACAATGATTTACCAAGATGCCATGCATTCAAAATGTTTGAGTTTATCTCTTTCTATTTACAACACATAATGTTAACCTCTTTTATTATATATCTATTTTATTTCCTTTATAATGTTGGACATATACAATAGACATTCAAGAAAATTGTTGCAAATATAAGCTCTTAGAAAACAAAATCTAAACCGATATATATGGTTGTGAAGCTAGATGCACTTTTTTAGTTATTATACACCCATTTATATGTTCCTTGTATCCATGTTTCTCCAGCCATCTTCGAATCCCATGATTCCAATTCTTTATCAAGATACCTGCTTTTGTCAAGTTGTCATAGTAAAAAAAATACTACAATATTAGAGATCTTGTTTGTCAACACCTATTTTTTTCCAACTTGATTATTGTGTTATATATGATAAGAGTCCATGAGATTTTCCATGGACCTTACCTACATTTCTTGCTCGGGGGTTTGGCTAGAGCTCGTGAGGCTTTATGATCCCAATATGGTAGGGAGGATAATGAGCGTGGAATTAGTGATTTTTCCTTCCATCGTTATATATATGTTTTTTATTATATACATGGAAACCCAAATTCTCACATCCACTTGTCTACCAGAAACATACTCTATTCTATCTATTGTATTTATCATTGTTTCCATAGCTCTCTTTTCAACTTCTCCAATAGATTGCTTATACACAAGTATTTACTAGGATGTCATGTACTCAAAATGTTTTATTTTACCTCTTTCTATTTACAACATATAATACTAACCTCTTTTATTGTATATCTTTATTATTTCCTTTATAATGTTGCACAGATACGATAGACATTAAAAAAATGGTGTATTGTAAATTGTCTATTCCAAATTTTTTCATGGTCCAACAACACAATCCAATGCTGCTTGCCCTTGTTAAACACCATCAACAGTACATGTAAGTACAAAAAATTTCCATTATCGATAAATAGATTTGGTAAACCAATTGTAAATATTAATAATTATTTCTCTCAGTTTCTTTGCAATGGAATTTATTTCTCCCAAGAATCTTGTTTTCCAAATAGACAAATGAGTATATTGAATGACATGTGATGTAATTCATAAACATGAAATTATTTTTTTCGTGATGAGCATGTTGCTTTTGCAGACAAAAATCTGCATAATTGTAATCATGGGACATGCAGTTCATTGGTTAAATATTTGTGAAACACGTACTACATTTAAGATTGTGAGGACGAAGAAATAGAGGATCTATTTAAATGGCCTATAGAGAATTTAGGGAAATGATATAAAATTCATGGCACTTGTCATGACTTTAAAATTCATGGCATTTTCCAATAAATTACAAGTCATGATGTTGGCCATGGATTTTATAGCACTTCTCACTACATGCAGTGGAGGGAAAAAGTGTTTTTATGTGTGTGCCTTGATTTTTATAGATGATGATTATGTGCATTGCATGTTGTGTATGTGTGTACTTCAGCATAGGTGCTCCAAAAAATATGTTCATCACTGCCAACTATATAATGCCCAACTATATAATGTTCACATATAGATAAATAGATTCGGTGAACCAATTATAAATATTATTAATTAATTTTAGTTTCACATTCTCTATATTGATTTTGTACATATACTTACTCACTTTTAATGCTTCCTTTTTTTATTTCAATGGGTACAGTAGAATATATTTTTTCATGTCAAATGTATGATTGTTTTCCCATAGAACAAGGCATAACATTTAATTCAATTATTCTAACAATGCAAAATATGTGTATCGTGTCATCACATTCTTTTTTTCATGAGGCTTGTTTATTTGTTTTGGATCAAAGATGGGGTGAGTGAGTCTTTGATTGGACTATGAACATCTTTACTCTCTAAGTGATATTTCCCCTATATAATCCTTTTTGTGCTCATTAAATGTTCTAAAATTTATGAATATAATATTTTCAATGTCTTCCTAAATAAATGCATTTACATATTTGACTTTATTTGGAAAAAAAGTCAAGTTTTTATTCTATTTGGTCATCCATTTATTATTTTATTTCATCTAAGTCATTTTTATTTTTTTCATACACCAATTAAGGAACATGGTTTTACTAGAAGCAATTAATAAAAAATTGATATTTTTATTTTCAATTTCCTTCTAATTGACTACTTTTGAATCCTGTCTACTTGTCACCATTTTATTTTACTACTACTAACCCATAAATCACATGCCTAACAATGCTTTTATTTCCAAAATTATGGAATAAATACTACTTATAAAAAGTATTGAATATTTAAGATCTTTTTTTTTCAAAAAGTCAATAGTGATCACCATCATAACTAATATTCAAATAAAAAATAATCACAATAAATAACATCAAAGTAATAAATTATCTAGTACCACATAAGCATAGCAACAAATATGTCATACCTACATTTATGTACTAACTTTTATAAATAAAACTTTCTTATTTAATATTAGTAATTAAAGGTATGACTAATAACTCTTTAAAAAGGGAGAATCCTTTGATGTTCCATACTTTCCATAAATATTTTTTAATCCACAACTTCAAGTTTACCATGTATTTCTATCCATATGTATCTTAAGATAAATAAAGAATAATCAATCAATTGATTCATTAGCCTACACAAAAAGGTCAAATATACATGTGCATCTAGGTCTAATAAATATAAAACTCAAATAGAGATTATATTATATCATGCCTTAAATTTTGGAGAGAAGTTATTATTATTAAAAAAATTAATTATTTACAAATTTAATTTTCCAATTGTAATTCTTTAAGAATAAATTTATTAAAAAATTGTTTTCATTGAAAATTAATTTACTATGGATTCCTAAGATTGTTAATTAAAATCAATTTTAAATAACTGTTGTAATTAAAATTATTAAATATTGCATATTAATAAGAAAAAAGTTATTGATGATTAATTACCTAAAATTAAAATTAATAGATACATTGCAAATAATAAGATTCGTTTAACATAACCTATGGTTATTTTTTACATTTTCATAATCAATTTCCAACTAACAAATTTTGATGTGTAAATGCAAAGATCAATTTTTCATTTTATGCAAATTGTTCTCAATCTTGCATGCATTGTGTGCAAGATAAGAATGAAGAAATGGACTATAACATGAGGTTTAAAATTATTTCTACTTCTCCAATTAAATGAAGACATATAAAATAATCTCTTTGCCATAATTAAGTGATTTATAATATTTTCAAGTTAGGTGATTAAATTGATATCTTTCAATGCACACATAGGTTCACTTTAACTTTAATACATATGTATTGATATCCATGATCTATCCATCTAATTATCTATGGTAATATATAAATTGATTTTCCAACATCTCTCTTCATTATGCTCTACTCCACCTATTTTATCCTGGGTAAAATTTAAAATCATAAGATTCACCTCCTACTATAAACTAACCTCACGTTCTTTCATATTGGGTTATTAGCACGCTTTTTGTTTCTCGACTCAATCAAAAAATTACAAATATTTCTCATTATTCATATTTCACATTGCATTCCAAAAGAATTTTGTTTCTTACTTCCCATTGAATAGCCACATGTGATGGATCCCTATCAACTGATTGTTACATGCATGTGCATGCAACTGCTAATTATCAACTAACCAACAAATACTATTATTACAATACTAGATAGACTAATAGTTGTGTGTAGTGACATGCAATGATGAGCCGATAGGTGGAGAAGAAGTCCAAATGATAGGGATGCAATCTGAGAGAGAGCATAGGATGCTTGCATATTTGCACGTAGTGAATGATAAGTTATATTGTAAGTGTTATTTGGAACATTGATTTTGTTGTGTTTCATCTTATTACCCCTATGTGCATATATTTATGTATGCCATAGTAGATTCAAACAAGATTGATACATACCAAGAGAGATCAAGTGACCATATTTAAGAATCCTTATGGCATCATTGATAAACCTTTTATGATACCATTACACTAAGATATTAGGGAATAGATAAAGGTAGTAGTACATGTAGGTTATTTCATAAGGATAATAAAATTATCTGAAAGCTTAGAATATTATTGATTTGGAATAGGTCATACAAATGCCAAATAAGTATATTTACATAAGTCATGGACAACCATAGAAATAAAGAGATAATTGCATCCATAGGATTCTGTTGATGTTAATCAAAAAGTAGATTGATACAAAAAAAAATTGAACTAAATTTTTTTATTTTATTTCTAAATCTGACTTTACATGTGATTGAAATTTATCTCAAGAGATTACATATAAAAAAATTTGGGTGTAAGATTTAAAAATAGAGCATGTTGTCTCAATGTAATCAAGGCTCAGAGAAATGTTTAATATTACACTTAATATACAGCCTATGAAACATATGAATCTTGTATACATCTTATGTCAGAAACATATAGATCTACACATAGGAAATATACAATGAAACACAACAAAATGAGGCCTACTATCCACCCTACCATATTGGCTCATGGAGCCTCATGGGCTCTTACCAAACCCTTGAGCAAGAACATACATTGTCCACCACTATGATCAATGGTGAAATCAATGTTCCTTCTTACTCTTAATATAGAGCCTATGAGGGTCTAATTGTTTATTTGACCATTGTGACTGATTTTACAGTCACTATGATTATTCTAAAAGGTCGTTTATAACACATTACCTCATCAAAATCTCCATTATGGTTTGAGTATATTCTAAAAAAAAGATAGCAAAATGTGAAGTTTAGTGCAATGAACATGTTCCATTGGTAGACAATATCTAAATCAAGAAATATAAAGAGATCTATAATTTATAATAGATAACATGCAATGCACCTGTAATAGAAGGGATGAAATAAATAAAATGTATGAATACCTTGTGCATGTAGTGTAATGTAGTATGAAGAAAACAAAAGAAGGCCTACTCTCCACCCTACCATATTGGGTCATGGAGCCTCATGGTCTCTCACAAAACCCCCGAGAAAATAAATAAATTGTCCACCACTTTCATCAAAGGTGAAAGCAATGTTCTGACAACTATTGACTTCATAGAAGATCTAATGGTATGAAAACATCCACGAAGAAGAATTGTTTGGCTTGAGTATGCTCTTAAAAAATTAAAGAATAATATGAAGTTTAGTGCAATGAAAATGTGTCATTGGTAGACAATATGTAAATCAAGAAATATAAGGGCATGTGCAAGATCATCATGGAAATAACATGCCCTTAAGTGGCAATAAAATTCAAAAAAATCAGAGTTAGGCAACTTGACGTAAAAATTTGAATAAGTTAACTATATTATTTCAAAAATATGTAACAATAGAATCTATTGCAAATTGAATGTAGTTTCTAAACTAGTAGGTTTATTTTTATTTTTAAAAAATCTATTGGGTGAAAATTTGAAATTTCAATGCAGTAGTACTTGAATTTCAGGGAAAAAATAAGTAGGTGTCTATCTTACCACCCTAACCACAATAAAATGATAATATTTTTTTATAAGATTTTAGATATAAGTAGAAGACTCATGCCCCGATGTGATGCATATTTTTTTGTAATTTGTTTCTAAGTAAATAATTAATTATGATTTTTTTATTACAACTTTTAAAAAATATAAAAACTCATATGTCTGACCACCATAACTTGGTCAAAACTTCATGAAATTCAATTTTTTTTATATTAATCCTATAGTATGTAAAGCATAGAATGTGACTCATGTTTTGGAATAAAAAAATGTGATACCATTTGAAAGCTATAGATGTTTTTCAATCAGCCTATCAATCAGGATTTTAGTCGTAATTCAAATAGAAAATGAATTATAAAAATTTATTAAACTAAAATTAAAGATAATTTATATTTGTGGAAAGCTAAGAATATCCTTTAAAAAGACCTTTTTGTTTCATCAATGTTGGGTTAAAAAAAATTTGTCAGCCACATGGGTCATTGTATCACTTACATAGTGCCAGTTTTTGGCTCATCATGATCCTGCACATACCCATAAAGAGTTGTATAATTTATAACAAATAATATGCAATGAAACTATAATAGAAGGTAGCAATTAAATAAAATGTAGGCATACCTTGTGCATGCAGTGGATTGCAGTATGAACACAGTACAAGAAGGCCTACTCTCCACCTTACCATATTGGGTCATGGAGCCTCACGGGCTCTCACCAAACCCCTAAGAAAAAACATAAATTTTCCACCACTTTGATCAATGGTGAAAGAAATGCTTTGGCACCTAAGAATTTTCTTGAGTTGAAACCAATGCTATACATTTTTAAGAAATTGACAAGCAGTTGTGAAATAAGAGATGGAATAAAAGATATATATCCTTGCCTTGTATATAGATATAATGTAGTTGTAGCTCATACACCATTCCAAACACGTGATCATAAAGCTATTTAGTATTTTGGAGATCTATATACCTTGTATATAAATAGAATGTAGTTGAAATATAAAATGGTTTGACTCGGATATAGTTATACACAAGGAAAATATGAAGTTTAGTGAGGTGAACATGTTTCATTGGTAACCAATATCTAAATTATGAAATTTAAATAGTTGTATAATTTATAACAAAAAAATATGCAATACACCTACAATAGAAGAGATCAAATAAAGAAGATGCAGGCATACCTTCTACACAAGGCATAATTAAATATGACCACAATTACATCTTGCATATAAAAATGATAAGGAAGCGAATTTAGAAATGTTGGAAATGCTATATGCATGGAAATGAAGAGGGAAAAGAGAAGTATAGTCACTATAAATAATAGTAGCATTTCATGATGATGGTAATGAACATAATTGTTGGAGATGGTCCTCTTATTTGATTCATAGTGCTCTGTAATTGTTGGCACGCATCCTACAATATCTAGCAAAATAGAAAGGAGGATCTACGCATATTGCTAAAGAACCTAGTTCAAGTGAAGAATTGATTTGTGCACATAGTAAATATAAAATGAAACACAACAAAATGAGGCTTGCTCTTCACCCTACCATATTTGTTCATGGAGCCTCATGCACTCTCACCAAACCCCTGAGTAAGAACATACATCATCCACCACTTTGATGAATGGTGAAATGAATGTCCCTTATTACACAACATACAACCTATCATCCAAACAAAATTTTTTTGAGGCTGAAAGAAATAGTAACTAAAAATATGCATCTAAGTTTATATACCTATATAATGGTGAAAATTTTGTTTTTCAAGTAAATATACAGCCATTCCATGCTTTGGATGCATTTGTAGGGAGTGGACAGAAATACAAATCAGTTTGCTTGTGCTTTTTTGCATGGGGGGTGGTTGGTAAAGCAATATAAAAGTCTTGGTGATTCCACCATTTATCAAAGTGATGGAAAATGGATTTCCCCTGTGTGAAAATATGTATGTATGTCATAGTAGATGCAAAGAACATTGATACATATTGATCCCTATGATTATTCTATTGGGAAATTCTTGCAATGATAAGTTGTATTTTAAGTGTTATATGGAACATTGATGTAACCATTGACCACAGTGATGAACAATACAATGTGTAGATCTTGATGTATTTCATAGTAGATGCAAACAAAATTGATGCATACTGACACATTTTTGGAATGATAAGTTGTATTTTTAGTGTTATATGGAACATTGATGCCACCATTGTTCGCAGTGGTGGACAATCTATTTACCCTATGTGCATATATGTATGTATGTCATAGTAGAAGCAAATGTCATTGATACAAACTGATCCCTATGTTTATTTTACGGGACATTCTTGGAATGATAAACTATATTTTTAAGTGTTACATGCAAGATTGATGCTTGCAAAAAATAATAAAAGAATTATCACAATTGACACTTTTGTATTGATTTTGCAACCATCACCCCATGCAAAGAACACAAAATAACCTCTGTCATGCCCATAATTTAAGGTTGAAAAACCCAACTAATTTTTTTTTTTCCAACCTATATTAGCAACCTAACACTTACACATCATGCCACCATTGCACAACACGACTTATATACTCTATTAATATATGATAATAATACATTTGAATGGGAGACAACCCAAGGTTTAATTTGTGATGAGCTCTTGTTGGTCGACTCCTTTAGACCATTTCATGGAGGTTAGACCTCATATTACTGCCAATGACTTAAATGTCTCAATTTGGACAAATTAGTTTACTAGAAGAATAGTTGACTCTAACATAGTTATTGTGACATTCGCATGGGGAGGTAACTTAAGAATCTCTATACCCAAAATATTTAGATGTAATCAATTTATTCATTTTCAAGTGCAACTTGTATATGATCTAGTGTGAGCCCATATAGCATTTATTGAATCATTTAAGATTTGCATATAAGGCATTGCATAATGGGTTAGTTAGTTTAAATAATTATTCTAGGTAGGTTATTACCCAACAAAGTATTGACGATTTGTCTTGAAGTATTTGGCTAGAGGCTACTAAATCATATGATTAATAGAAATCTTGTACAATAACTATTTCACAAAAACATTACTTTATAGGGTATATGCAAACTAGTTGAGTAGTGAGTCCAAATATTGGATAAGATAATTAATTTAAATTTGAAAAAGCTATTATAATTAGAAGGGTTGAGAATATGTAATGTCCATTTCAAGTAGGCTAAGAAAGATGCAACTAACAATTACTATTATTATTATTATTATTATTTTATAATGATATTATTTTTACTCATTACAATAATAATGATGTCAACATTAGTATTAACCTCTCTCGTTACAATGACAAGGCTAATACCTTAATTTACTACTCTTTATATTAACATTTTTTTTTCTCAATGAAATATTTCCTATGAGATTGTTATTTGCACCCTATCAAAAACTTTATAATACTATTATTATTTCTTAAATAACACACTTACTTTCTATTAATTTATCTAATTCTTAACAAAATAATGAACATAGAAATTTAAAATTAATATTATTAGAATATAAGAAAATAATGAGCAGAGTGAATTAATATTCATGTTTTTGCAGTATTGAACTTCTCACTCATATTCATAGTTTGCAGTGAGAGTGGTTGTGGATGTGATCGTGGATAAAAAAAAATAAAAATCTTTTATTCTTTAAAAATTTATTCTTGGATCAGTTTGCTGGAAAATATTATGTTATCAGCCAAATTAATATATGTAAGAATTCCTTCTTTTTATTATTAAAATTTCTCCACTAACAATGCTGTTATTATTAATTTAAAATAATATTCAAACATCATTTTCTTTATTTCTACTTTGATGATCATGGTAAAATTCAGGCCTAACTTTATGGGAGCCAGCATGGATTTATTGACACAATTCCAGTCTTCCCAAAATAAACTAAAAAGATTAAAATAAATATCATTTTAAATTTCTGCTTATATACAAATTAGGAAAAATAAAACAATCTAAGTTTGAGACAAAACCTTTTTTTTTTTTTTTAATAAATACTAATTGCTGGATTTCCATTTTAGTAGCAACTATGTAATGTTTGTTTACACCCTTGTCATACCTGTTGTGTTGTGCTACTCATTATGTATTTTGAATTTTCTTGTTATCTATAATGCATTCTAAAATGTTACCCAATGTAACGGGTGGCATAAATAGAAAGAATTGTGATTATTCTCAACTTTATTTATATTTTACTATGAGGTCCCCAAACTGTCAAGTGAAATAGAGTGTCATAAAAAGTTTATATGGAGTGTATTTGTTAGGGTGGGAGAAATAAAATTAATCTCATTCCTATTAATTTAAGGCAATATAAAAATAATGAATATGAATATTTTGGGTGACCTCAGCTAGTCAGCTATAATGTATGTTTGATACAAATAAAAATTACTACTTATTGTGACTTGTTTGCGATTACAGCCATACTCTTAACAGTTCACCTACCCTTGCCAGCCTCTCAGAATAGTTAATGCAATGATATTACATCAGAAAGGGAGCGATTTGGAGTGAGGTTTAATGTTGCTGCTAAAGGTACAATGAGACATAGGGAACTAGCTCCATCACCCCAAGCTGAAATTATTTAATAAGTATGGCACCAGTCATTATTTTTCTGGCAAAAAAAAATCACGTAGGATTCTCCTGGCAAGAAGTTATCCACTGCATCAAGGAATGACAAACAATTACTAGTTAGGTGAAGGCGTGAAAACATGGAATTGCAGGTATGGCATCATTCATGAATAACTTTATTTTATCTATCTGCTGATTGAGACTGCAGTTGATGCAAGCACGGGACAGATTTTTAGTTTATTTTTTCTATTTTCTTTTCTTTGTTTTTAATCCTCTACTCACATTCTTCATGGTGGTGGTATGAGAGGATATTCGAAGGGATGGACATGAAGTTTATTCATTCATTTTCAGGCTCATTACCTCTAAGATTTAGAGTCTAAATCGGGTACTAATTAGTTCCCAAAAACTTATCATTTTTCTTTCTATTTTCTTGCAGGACTTATCATTTTTCTTTCTATTTTCTTGCAAGTTGTTAAGTCTATCATGCTCCCCTTGTAACAGGTACAACCAATATTAAAAGTTAACCAGATCATCCATAGATGAGAGCAACCACAAGATCCTATTTAGCAGATTTCTTTTTGATAGTTACATTCTATACTAATGAAGATACGATTTCTTTTCACAGAGTATTATTTTCTCTTTCACTTATTATTGTAGGTCTGGGGACATTTAAGCAACAAAAATGATATTGAATTCCCCCTTATTTTTATTTGTTTGTTTATTTATTTTGTTTCTTTGGAAAGAAGTGATAAAAATAACTATAATGATGATAGTTATTTCTGCTGTGTTTGAAGGGGAGAGGCTCCTATTCACCCTGTGCAGGCCCTCAGCATCCGAAGCCCTCTTGCATTTTTATTCTGTTTTATTATATATATATACATATATATGTCCTATTTTATATGATGTAAATTGAATAAATTTCTCAGCAGTATAATCATCTCATAAATATTTCCTATGTAATCCGCTTGGTCCATCACATATACAATTTATTGTGCAAATCAATAAGTAATTTATTTATTTTAATTTTCTGTTATATGATTAAATTCATTAATGTTGTTGTACAAATGTGCAGGTTTAATTTTAAGCATGGAAAGAGGATTCAACACTATTTCTGATATAACAAATGTAATCTTCTATTTATCTTGAACACTTCCATATATACAAACCCATATTATTTATTTACAATAAAATGAAAGAGACGAGGCAAATGATCAGGTTGACTAAGGACCCCCTAAAAATATATTTTCTTCCTTATAGATGACTAGTTCAACAAATTTTGATTCTTTATTCTTTATTTATGCTTGATTGATAATACTCCCATATTCATTCTTGCAACTCAATGATCATAGATTTTTTTTATTCAAATGTAAAATATATTATAACCCAATTTACACAACATTTTCTTTGAATAACAAGTGAGAAAATCTCACTTTATCCCACACTTTTCTTTACTACAAGTGCATGGAGTATTTTATCTTCCTAATTACAATAAAACAAAAATTCCCTACTTAACTTTTTTCATATTCTAAATGATACATAAAAAGGAAGCAAATAACAAGTCAATGAATGCAAGCTTGCTCTTTTCCATCCTCTTTAATGTTACATCAAAACACTAGCTTTTCCTATTACAATGAATTTGAAGAAATACAATGAAAGACACACAGTTGATTAAGGCTTGCTCTCCACCCTACCGTAATGGCATCACAGAGGCTCGTGAGCTCTAGCCATGCCCCCGAGCAAGGAATTATTTTAGCTCCATGATGATAAATGGACTTTTTTTCTCTCTCTTTTTTTTTAATGAGATAAACTAACATAGCACAAATTTCATGCATCTAGCTTCTCTACTTTCTATTCTCAACCATGGTCCATACACTATATCACCTTCTTACAACCAATAAACAAGGGTAAATGAAAATAGGAAGAACTTATCTCTTTTCTTTGGAGTGAAGGGATTGAACTCTTTTATCCATCTTTCCTCTCCAAACCAAGCCATCTTGATCACTACCTTCCAAAGAGGTGGACTTGTCTTCTCTTCTCATTCATTCTACCATCTCCACTAAGGTTCTCCAAGAGGAGAAGTGGGTAACACCCCCACTTCCTCCTTCTCTCCAACTATATAGAAGTCTAAAGAAAATTGGAACCCTTGGATGGGGTGGTGTGAGTGTACCTCCCCCATCAATGAGGGTCTTTACCTTATTTAAGAGGGGTACATGCACTTGGACAACCCCTCAATCTTTTCACCCCATAATTTCCTCAAAATTCGTCACTCTTCATTATGAAGACTTTTTAAGAGTTAAATCATGTCCTTAGGACCCTATTGCATGCCCACTTGACCCCTACCTCCATGGTATAGACCCTAGGGGGTTTATTTATGCATCCCAACCCAATAATTTGGCAAACAACCCTCTTTAAAGACCCACTTAAGGTTCCATCCGAGTTTGACATTTGAATAAAAGGGTTTATAAACCTTAACCCCAACTTACATCTCTAATGACACAATTAAATACCCTTTCAACCCAAAAGAATAACATGATAACTCCATTTCCTTCTAAGCTCCCAAAATAATGAAATCAAATACATAACCACAAGAGGATGTCTTTCAATTTGTTCTCATTGGTTTTTTCCTTTCTTGTATTGGTACCCTTTCTTTCATAACCACAAGATGGCTTTTGATTTGTTCTCAATGGTTTTCCCTTTTCATACTAACACTTTATTTTCCTACGCATTGCCAATACAATAATAAGAAACAATCATTTATAGCATTAATTTTGCAAGCTTAATATCCTAAGATTTAACTATGCAATAATTTGATTTAACTATCAATTCATATTCCATAATTTATGAGTGCCTAACACCTTCATGGTAGTGGCAATAAAATGAATATGAAGATGAACTTCAATAGCATTGTCACACACTCATATTATTTATTTATCATAGTACAACCTACCATCTATTTATGGAAACATATAACAAATAAGGTTTAACATGCAATAAAATGAATATGAAGATGAACTTCAATAACATTGTCACACAGTCATATTATTTATTTATCATAGTACAACCTACCATCTATTTATGGAAACATATAACAAATTATGTTTAACATTAATCATAAGCAAAGCGGGGTCTTACATCCCCCTCCCCTTAGCTTAGACTTCCTCCTGGAAGTCATTAAGGTTAGGAAAGGTAATCTCCATATAGCAATGCACATAAATCCATTAAAATATGAATTACTTTACTTTCATGATGAAGAAATCAAAGCATTCAACCCTTAAGAACACATTAATTAAATGCTTTTCATAAATCAACATCTGAATACTTCATAATAAAATTTTCCCATCATAGATCATTTGTCCAATAAAATCACAATAAATAGATGTTATTAGTCCTCCATGTAGTTAATATATATACTCAACACATTAACCTCACTAGACACCCTTCAAGGTTTTATTTTGCAACATAAACATCACTCATGATGTTAGGAAATATTCTTGTTCTAATATCAATTCATGTCTCAAGAATAGTAGTATCAATTTTATCTTTCACATTCATTCTCACATAGTAGTCAAGTATTTTCACTTGTCATTTATTCACAAATTTACCCATACATCACAATAATTATACATAATTCACATCACAAGGCTCAACAGGGTTTACAAGGATGGAGATTCTTGGATACCATATCCTTTAGGAAAGATGGTCTCAAGCCCTTCTCTAAGGACCCTACCATACATCTCCTAGGTACCTTTCCTTGTTTGTGTAAGGGGTTAGCCTCCAAGAGGAAGGTACAAAAAGAATAATCATAGAAATAGGGGAAGAATGGATTATTGACCATCCCATACCGATCCCATTTGCAACCCCTCTCAAATAACATAAAATTCCCCAGTGCATCTACTCCCCTATACGAACTGCCAAGGAACCCCCTGGGTTATGGCAGTTTATAGATGTCACATTACACCACACTTGCCAGCAATTAGCAAAATTAAAAATAAAAATAAAAATGGGAAGCCTCAAATAGAGAAACATAAAATCATAATACAACATTTAATAAACATAAAATTACAAATTCAAGATGAAAACCAAATAAAAATCAGTTGCAGCTTCATTTAAACATTCCAGTATTAATTCAGGAATAGAAATTAAAGAAGTCCTTGAGGCAATGGACAATAAAAACCTTTAAATGGCTAAATAGCCCCAGTACAAGAAATGTAAAATTTAGCATTGCTAGCATATAATAAAACAAAACATTAATTTATAAATTATCAATAATTCATGTCTCGACAATACAAATTTCACATTACGAGCACCACGTGACTTTGATAAAGCCACCTAAGGGGAGGAGGGGAATGGTGGTTCTCTAACCACATAAATATAATAGCATGCAATACTAGTGGTCCCTAACCACATAAATATGATAGTGTGCAATATCATGTTGGACTCTTCCACATAGTATCAATGCTCTGCATTGATGGAGTATCCAAAATTTGTGATCAATATGGCCCAAGTAATTCCATCCTTTACCCATGGGTTATAAACATCAAGGAGTGGGTTTGGACTATGAACCAACAAGTGTGGTTCTCATATGTGGGGGAGTAAGTTAGGAATAGGTCCAAGGGAAACCATGGATTTCCCACGTGGGGTTCTCTCACCCCTCAACCCCTATTTACACTAGCAGGCATCTCAATCCCATAGGGGAGCCATACACTAGGGGTACACATTTTACATACTGACAAGACTTACATAGAGAATTACTTCATATTTCATTTAGTAGGCACACATCTTCACATATCATGTTTCTATTGTTTTATTCTTTTATTATTCTTTTATTTATTTTTCACAATTAACTGGCTTACACAAAAGGGTCATCACAAAGGGTACACATAGGGAATCGTACATGATGTCCCCCCACCCTTATCCCAAGTTGGATACCTTGTATCTCATACTTGCTGCACAACACATTTACTGGTTTTCCAATTCACAAGTTATAACACCATACACTTAATGAAATTCACAACATTATAGAACAAAATAGTACACGTAAATGCATTCTAGATGTTTTCTTTATACAATATTCACTTTGCTTCATAATTTTGAAGATATCCACTCACTTTGCATAAGTAAAGAAATTACTAGATGATGTGCAACAGTAGCTTAGATATATTTCATCATCTTAGAACTCAACAATGCTTTGTTCACCATAGTTTCCATCTCGATAAGTTAGTGTTTGACATCACTTTTAAAATCAAGATTGTTTTTCTATAGTTATCCATACCCTTCTTTCTCTTTTATTCAACTATGTTTGTTATGCTCAATATATCCATATGGGTAATACTACTATGTTTTTCGCACATGCTAAAGAAATTTTCCCACTTAATAAGGAATATAGTTAAACATTTTCATCACAATATGAGACAAGAAAGAAAACTCAATGCATAAACACTTGAAAAATCATGGAATAGTAGTTCTTACAACTTATTAATATCTTTTTATAAATCTTGCATTTTGCTATCTAAGGTTGAACCATTCAATCATATATCATAATCATCATTTTTACAATCATAGTTCCATCTAACCTCATATGATGCACAATGAGTAAAAAGCTTAAAATTTCTAACTACTTTGAAGTTTTCTCCTTTACATAAGGGTGTACATTTTCTTCCCTCAAAGAGTAAATATTGTCAATAGTATAGAATACATAACACTATTTTGAAGTTTTACAAGTCTACTTTAGTGTCTCTTATCTCTATATTTTAATTTTCCCACCACATAATACACCATGAGCCATTCACAATTCATTACTCAATTTATAAATTCATATGATGGATCATTCAATCCTTATGATGTGCACACAACCTTCAAGGTCAACACATAATTGAGTGTGTTATTAATTCCTATATATGACATGCATCATTTCTTATTTGGTTATCAACAAGTCTTTAGTTCTTAACTCATTTATAAGGGAGTAGTAATAACATGAGTTCTAGATAATGTTAAACTCCAAATTCTCATTTTGAAAAGATCTCTTCACAAATCTTCTTATGTTTATTTATTATAAGGGGCAATCTAAATATCATATTTACTGGTCCTTAACAATCTTATTATAATTTTATCCCTTCACTTTTGACTTAAATCATAGAAACATTGTTGTTTCATTTACTATTTAATCTTTAAACAATAGGACATAATAGTTTGATAGTTGTTATCGTTACATTAAGTGAACTAGGTCACTGTTTACTTGCAAAAGTGCTTAATTAGCTCTAAAGTTTCATCATTTTAATTCAATGTAGAATTTAATTTTGACCACTCTTCTAAGTTGGAATTACAATACAAAGCAAGGATTGATCATTATTTGATGTTATCATTCATGAAATTTTTACCTACCAACTACAAGGTGAATTGTTTGTTCCTTCACAAGAACACAAATTAAGTCCTTATATGTAAATTAAGATGTAGAGTAGTAGGAGAGGCCAAACTATTTGTGCCTAAGGCATACCAGGTAGCGTTTCATGAGTGTCTTGAATCCATACCCAGATTATGAACAAGCCCTTAGACTTAGGTCCATCCATTTATACCTTAAAATTTTAATTATGATCTTTGATAGTATTTTTAAATCCAAAATGTATGTGGTTCTCAAATTGTACACAATACTACAAGGTCAAGAGATTCTCTATTTTTTTTTTTTCACTCTTCCTATCATTTTGATTTAATCAATTTAGGGGTTTAGAAATTTAGAATCATTTAATTACACCCCTTAACACATTAATTGTTTTATGGTCCATATAATTATTTTCTTTTGACTAGTTACATTTTTCTAAATGTAGTTATGATGTTCCCTCCTCAATTCATACCATGTTTTGCATAAGAGAATATGTTGTCTCCTAAACATCCCAAATTTTAAGAAGTTATGATATTATCGTATTTAAGAATTATGGTCCTAAGAAGTCAACAAAGTAGTGTTCCTCTAATAATACATATCATGATGACTTATTCATGTATTTTTAAAGGCTATGCTTGAGAAACTCCATTTTATCTTTCTCAGGTTTAATAAAATTTAATGTCAAGAGACTAATTAATGCCATAACCTTTGATAAATGGTCCAATATGTAACTCAAGTCATTCACCTTATTTACTTACAACAACAGACCGAGTTTAGATTGGGGTTTCTTCTAGAATTTGAATGTCATTAAATAAATACTTCCTTGACCCATTTATAATGGTCAATTCTTGATCCTTTAGAATTTTGTAACTTAATTGGGTTGGATGATTACCACTAAGTTCTCATTTATTGCACCATTTAAGTCCCTTAGAATCTCCCTTACCAACATTTTATTTTGACTATCACATGAGGTGGTTTTCACATTTATCCACGCACTCACAATACTTAATTCCTAATTCAATCCCAGAGTTCCCTAGTGTTACAACCTAGGGCTCTGATACCAAGTGTCATGGCCATAATTTAAGGTTGAAAAACCCAACTAATTTTTTTTTTTCCAACCTATATTAGCAACCTAGCACTTACACATCATGCCACTATTGCACAATACAACTTATATACTCTATTACTATATGATAATAATACATTTGAATGGTACACAACCCAAGGTTTAATTCGCAATGATCTCTTGTTGGACGATTCCTTTAGACACGTTTCATGGAGGTTAGACCTCATATTACTACGAATGACTTAAATGTCTCAATTTGGACAAATTAGTTTACTAGAAGAATAGTTGACTCTAACATAGTTATTGTGACATTCACATGGGGAGGTAACTTAAGAACCTCTATACCCAAAATATTTAGATGTAATTGATTTATTCATTTTCAAGTGCAACTTGTATATGATCTACTATGAGCCCAGATAGCATTTATTAATTGAATCATTTAAGAATTGCATATAAGGCATTGCAAAATGGGTTAGTTAGCTTAAATAATTATTGTAGGTAGGTTCTTACCCAACAAAATATTGACGATTTGTCTTGAAGTATTTGGCTAGAGGCTACTAAATCATATGATTAATAAAAATCTTGTACAATAACTATTTCACAAAAACATTACTTTATAGGGTATATGCAAACTAGTTGAGTAGTGAGTCCAAATATTGGATAAGATAATTAATTTAAATTTGACAAAGCTATTATAATTAGAAGGGTTGAGAATATGTAATGTCCATTTCAAGTAGGGTAAGAAAGATGCAACTAACAATTACTATTATTATTATTATTATTTTATAATGATATTATGTTTACTCGTTACAATAATAATGATGTCAACATTAGTATTAACCTTTCTCATAACATTGACAAGGCTAATACCTTAATTTACTACTCTTTATATTAATATTTTTTTTTCTCAATGAAATATTTCCTATGAGATTATTATTTGCACCCTATCCAAAACTTTATAATACTATTATTATTTCTTAAATAATACACTTACTTTCTATTAATTTATCTAATTCTTAACAAAATAATGAACATAGAAATTTAAAATTAATATTATTAGAATATAAGAAAATAATGAGCAGAGTGAATTAATATTCATGTTTTTGCACGAATCAACTTCTCACTCATATTCATATTCTGCAGTGAGAGTGGTTGTGGATGTGATCGTGGATTAAAAAATATATATCTTTTATTCTTTAAAATTTTATTCTTGGATCAGTTTGCTGGAAAATATTATGTTATCAGCCAAATTAATATATGTAAGAATTCCTTTTTTTTATTATTAAAATTTCTCCACTAGCAATGCTATTATTATTAATTTAAAATAATATTCAAACATCATTTTCTTTATTTCTACTTTGATGATCATGGTAAAATTCAGGCCTAACTTTATGGGAGCCAGCATGGATTTATTGACACAATTCCAATCTTCCCAAAATAAACTAAAAAGATTCAAATAAATATCATTTTAAATTTCTGCTCATATACAAATTAGGAAAAATTAAACAATCTAAGTTTGAGACAAAACTTTTCATTTTTTTTAATAAATACTAATTGCTGGATTTCCATTTTAATAGCAACTATGTAATGTTTGTTTACACCCTTGTCATACCTGTTGTGTTGTGCTACTCATTATGTATTTTGAATTTTCTTGTTATCTATAATGCATTCTAAAATGTTACCCAATGTAACGCGTGGCATAAATAGAAAGAATTGTGATTATTCTCAACTTTATTTATATTTTACTATGAGGTCCTCAAACTATCAAGCGAAATAGAGTGTCATAAAAAGTTTATATGGAATGTATTTGTTAGGGTGGGAGAAATAAAATAAATCTCATTCCTATTAATTTAAGGCAATATAAAAATAATGAATATGAATATTTTGGGTGACCTCAGCTAGTCAGCTATAATGTATGTTTGATACAAATAAAAATTACTACTTATTGTGACTCGTTTGCGATTATAGCCATACTCTTAACAGTTCACCTACCCTTGCCAACCTCGCAGAATAGTTAATGCAATGATATTACATCAGAAAGGGTGCGATTTGGAGTGAGGTTTAATGTTGCTGCTAAAGGTACAACGAGACATAGGCAGCTAGCTCCATCACCCCAGGCTGAAATCATTTAATAAGTATGGCACCAATCATAATTTTTTTGGAAAAACAAATCATGTAGAATTCTCCTGGCAAGAAGTTATCCACCGCATCAAGGAATGACAGACAATTACTAGTTCGGTGAAGGCGTGAAAACATGGAATTGCAGGTATGGCATCATTCATGAATAACTTTATTTTATCTATCTGCTGATTGAGACTGCAGTTGATGCAAGCACGAGATAGATTTTTAGTTTATTTTTTTTATTTTCTTTTCTTTGTTTTTAATCCTCTACTCACATTCTTCATGGTGGTGGTATGAGAGGATATTCGAAGGACTGTACATGAAGTTTATTCATTCATTTTCAGGCTCATTACCTTTGAGATGTAGAGTCTAAATCGGGTACTAATTAGTTCCCAAAAACTTATCATTTTTCTTTCTATTTTCTTGCAGGTTGTTAAGTCTATCATGCTCCCCTTGTAATAGGTACAACCAATATTAAAAGTTAACCAGATCATCCATAGATGGGAGCAACCACACGATCCTATTTAGTAGATTTCTTTTCGATAGTTACATTCTATACTAATGAGGATACGATTTCTTTTCACAGAGTATTATTTTCTCTTTCACTTATTATTGTAGGTCTGGGGACATTTAAGCAACAAAAATGATATTGAATTCCCCCTTATTTTTATTTGTTTGTTTGCTTATTTTGTTTCTTTGGAAAGAAGTGATAAAAATAACTATAATAATGATAGTTATTTCTGCTGTGTTTGAAGGGGAGAGGCTCCTGTTCACCCTGTGCAGGCCCTCAGCTTCCGTAGCCCTCTTTCATTTTTATTCTATTTTAATATATATATATATGTCCTATTTTATATGATGTAAATTGAATAAATTTCTCAGCAGTTAATCATCTCATAAATATTTTCCATGTAATCCCCTTGGTCCATCACATATACAATTTATTGTGCAAATCAATAAGTAATTTATTTATTTTAATTTTTTGCTATATGATTAAATTCATTTATGTTGTTGTACAAATGTGTAGGTTTACATTTTAAGCATGGAAAGAGGATTCAACACTATTTCTGATATAACAAATGCAGTCTTCTATTCATCTTGAACACTTTCATATATGCAAACCCATATTATTTATTTACAATAAAATGAAAGAGAGGAGGCGAATGATCAGGTTGACTAAGGATCCCCTAAAAATATGTTTTCTTCCTTATAGATGACTAGATCAATACATTCTGATTATTTATTCTTTATTTATGCTTGGTTGTTAATACTCCCATATTCTTTCTTGCAACTCAATGATCATATCTTTTTTTTATTCAAATGTAAAATATATTATAACCCAATTTACACAACATTTTCTTTGAATAACAAATATGAAAATCTTTCTTGCAAAATATATTATGGCTTTCCTTTGTTCTTCTTCCAACGGTTCTAGGATTTGGTTGAAGAGGATGTGGATAATGTTGTTAAGGAATTTTTTTGAGCCAGATGTCTTTTAAAGGAACTTAATGCTACTTTCTTGGTCCTCATCCCTAAGAAACCTGGAGCTGACAACTTTGAGGCCTTTAGACCTATCAGTCTTTGTAATTCTTTATATAAGATCATTTCTAAGGTTTTAACCTCTAGAATCTTAGTCTTTTTGCCTTCCTTGATTTCTCCTCAACAGAATGGTTTTATCCCTGGTAGACAAATTCTCGACTCTATTGTTTCGGTGCATGAGAACATTCACTCCCTTGTTGAGTCGAAGACTAAAGGTTTTCTCTTAAAGCTCGACATTTCAAAAGCCTATGACAGAGTTGATTGGTTTTTTTATTTAAAATTTTGAAGGCCTTCGATTTTAATAATAGGGTGGTTCAATTGGTGGAACAACTTGTGTCCACAGCTTCCATATCGGTTATGGTCAATGGCTCCCCGACTTCCTTTTTCCAGAGCACCAGAGGTCTTAGGAAGGGTGATCCTATCTCTCCTATTTTATTCACTATTATGGCTGAAAGTTTAGGTAGGAACCTGAAAAAATTGAATGACAGTAAAGTTATATCCGGGCTCAGACCATCCTCGGGCAACTTGGTGTGTTCACACCAACAATTTGTTGATGATACTATGCTTATGGGTAAAAATTCTGTGTCTGAAGCTAAATCTATCAAACAGCTACTTGATAAGTATGGGAGAGCTTTAGGATAGCTGATCAACAATCAAAAAAGCTTGCTATTCTTTTTCAACACTCCGGCACATTGTCAGACTAAAATTGCTAGAATTCTGGATTGTAAGGTGGATGCCTTTCCTGCCACCAACCTGGGTCTCCCCTTGAGTATGAAACCTCCTGATGCCTTTTGGTCCTCAATGGTGGAAAGATTTAGTAAAAAGCTTGTAGGTTGGAAAGGTGCTCTGCTTAGCCAGGCTGGTAAGCTTCAGCTCCTTAAAGCCACCCTTCAGAATCTCCCTATCTATGCTCTGAGCCTTTTTAAGATCCTTGTCAAATATGCTGACACTATAGAAAAAATCCAAAAAATATTTCTTTGGTCGAGTGTTGAGGAAAATAAAAGAATCCCCTTAATTGATTGGAATCTGGTCTATAGATCTAAAAATAATGGCGGACTTGGGCTAAGAAGAATCAGATCTATCAATAAAATCCTTTTGGCTAAGTAAATTTGGAGAATCTTCTCCCCCTCTGGAGAGTGGATTGATATTATGGCTGGTAAATATTTGGATAACAATTGTTCTTCTATTATTACCAAGGACCCCCCACCTTCTTCTGAAAGGATCTATATGCTGGAACAACTTAATTATTGGAAAAAATATTGTGGAGGAAGGCATTGGTTGGCAAGTTAGAAATGGTAATAGTACTAGATTTTGGGAAGATAGATGGCTTTTCAAGGAACCTCTGACAAATATCAATCCTTTTAGAGATTGGGCTGAGATCTGTAAGACTAGGTTTGGTACTTTTGTGAAAGATTACTATGAGAATGGTATATGGATGGACTTATGTAGAGTTAGTTAGGCTTTGGCCCCTATCCAGATTTCCCTTCTGGCTGTTAAACTTAGCTCAGAGCAGCTGGAGGACCATGCTGTCTGGTTTGATGACCCCTTTGGTAATTTTTTGGTGTCCTCTGCCTTTGCTAAGTTCACATCCTCTCTGGATCATCCTCCCTTTTGGTCTAAAGCCTAGTGCAGTAATCTGATTCCTAAAATTAACATCTTCTTCTGGATCTTGCTCCAAAATAAGCTGCTTATGATTGACAACCTATGTAAACGGGGATTTCAAATCCCCAATAGATGTTGTCTTTGTAAGATGGATGTTGAATCAGGTAATCATTTATTCCTTCATTGCTCATTTGCTGCTTTTATTTGGGACAAGTTTAACAGATTATGGAATCTTTCCTAGGTCTTTCCTTTGCTCATTGAAGAATTCTTCGTTCAATGGAAAGTGCCAACAAGGAACCCTTTACTTCAGTCTTTTTGGGAGCTATCTTTCCCTCATACTACTTGGGGAATCTGGAAAAAATGCAACAATAGAATTTTTAGGGACAAAGAAACCCCTATGGATCAGGTCTTTAATAATATTGTTAGATATCTAAAGGAAAATCTCAGTGCCGTGGCCCAGAAAGATAGGAAAATCCTAAATGCTAAGTTTTCAAACTATGATCTTGGTATTGCTAAGGATTGGAACATATTCCCTATTCTGTCTAGTTTTTCTATGAAGGCTAAAAAGGATAGAGAGGGAGTTTGCTAGACTTTTCCGCCCGAGGGGTGGATCAAAGCTAACTTTGATGGTGTAGCTAAAGGTAATCCAAGGGTGGCAGGCTGTGGTGGAGTTATAAGAGATTCCTATGGAAATTTCATGGGTGTGATGACCTCTCCCCTTGGCTCTCAAACTAATCATCTGGCGGAGGCGGCTGGCACCTATCATATTATAAATTTAGCCCAAAGTCTCAATATAAAAAATTTATGGTTGGAAGGAGACTCCAAAAACATAATTGATTGCCTTTGTGGCAAGTCTCCTCCCTCGTGGACCATCAAATCTTGGATTGATGAAGCTAAAATGAAATTGGACAGGTTTGAAAAAGTTAAAATAACACATGCCTATAGAGAAGCCAATGCTGTTGCGGATTTTTTCGCTAATGAGGGAGTCAAGTGTAAAGATTTGTGTACCTGGCTTAATAATAGCGATCTAAATGTTCAAGTCTATGCCCTATTAAACTATGATAAATCACATGGTAAGGCGTCATGTTATCCCTTTAATGAGGATAGGTCGGATTTCTCACATCACAATCATTATATTGTATGGGACCGAGCCCGGTGGAGTAAGTAGTAAGTTTTCCCCGCACACTTTGTGTGTGCTTCGATTTGGCGGGGCCAATTTTAGAAAGGATTGTGTTTGGCTTTTCCTCTCTATGTCGGCAAAAATGGGTGGGGACAGAAAGCGTACTAAGCTAGACAGCTATGAAATCCATATGAAAAATGCAAATGCCTGGAGCAAGATAAAAAGCGGAGGTCTGTTACATTTTTTGGAGAAGCTTCATGGGTTTGACCTAGAGGCAACGAATCTCTTTGCCAAGAACTCGCATGATGACCACTTGACTCTATTTGGCAAGAACGTGGAGCTCAACAAGGATTTAATTTCCAAAGTTATGGGATTACCCATGGATGGTAAGAAATTTTTCAGGGACAGGGCTTACTCTGATGAAGCTATTATAAGATTCCCTAAAAATGACATGGAAAAGCAAAACTTGGTTAAAATCGCGAGCAGCTATTTCGATGTTGACTCCATTAAATCTATATGGAGAAAGGTCCTTCATGCCATTATGGAATATATCATAGTTGATGGACACTTCATAAAAGTCTACGGGTACCACTTCACCCTCCTCAGCCATTTCCACCATAAGGTTAGGGTTTCTATCCCTTACTATCTCTTATGCTCTCTAAGAAAAGTTTGGAGGACAACAAAAAGAATCCCAAAAGATTCCCTATCCTCCATACTAGTTTAATTAGGCTTATTATAGATTATCTACATGAGCATGCCTCTACTATCTCGAAAGCCAACCCAGATGTTTATAGTGATGATACGGAGCCTAGTGGCTCAGATTATATGCCTAACCCTAGACCTAGACCAAATGACCCTAGTTTGCATGCTAGACCTTCTAGGAACCTAGGTAAAATCCAAGGTGCGCTTGAGCCCATCTATCTTCATCCTAAGAATAGCCCTGCAGGTAAGTCCACCCAGGCTAAAAGCCTTGTCTCTTACTCTGAAGAGTCCTCTAAGCTGGAGGAAGCCGTTACCAATACTTCTGAGTGCTATGTGGGCCCTGCTCCTAAGTTACTGAATGCTGACAACTCCCCTGTTAATACTGGTAAAGAGCCATCCCTAGATTTTCTTTATATGGCTAAAACCAATTTTGAATCCCACTCTAAAATCCTGGACTGGACTTTGTCAAAAATTAACGAGCTTAAAATTAAAAACTAGGCTTTGCAAAGAAAAATGGAGGAAATGGGAGTTAAGATTGCTGATTTGGGTAATAAAGATGTGGTGCACAGCAACAATATTACTAATAATGATGTTGAGGGATTAAGTATTAACATTAGAACCATTGTAGAATAGAATAACAGAATAGCAAGACACAATGCTATAATAATCAATGCAATGACCGAAAAACTTGACAAAGCCCAGCAGGGTTCCTTGGTGGTTGATCTTGAAGACACCGAATATAAAAGCCAGGATACAGATGGAGGTATTTCTAGAAGAACCCATGCTAATTTGAAGCGAAAGGACCCCCTAACCCCGAAAATGGTGCAAACTTTCAAAGAGGGGGTTATTGATATGCAGGCTTTGGAGGCAGAGACTAAGACTGTCCTTCGGTCTCTAAAGTAATCATGTGTTCTTCTGTTGTCTTTTTCTTTCTAACCCTCCTGGTCTTTTTTGTCTATTTACTGGTATTTTTTATTGGGCAGTTGTATTTTTTTGGTGGACAATGGGTGGTCTTTTCTCTATCTTGTAAACTTCGTGGTTTTAAGTCCCTGTAAAACCTGTTTTACCCTTTTATCAAAAACAAATGAGAAAATCTCACTTTATCCAACACTTTTCTTTACTACAAGTGCATAGAGTATTTTATCTTCCTAATTACAATTAAACAAAAGTTCCCTACTTAACTTTTTTCATATTCTAAATGATACATAAAAAGGAAGCAAATAACAAGTCAATGAATGCAAGCTTGCTCTTTTCCATCCTCTTTCATGTTACATCAAAACACTAGCTTTTCCTATTACAATGGATTTGAAGAAATACAATGAAAGACACACAGTTGATTAAGGCTTGCTTTCCACCCTACTGTAATAGCGTCATGGAGCCTCATGGGCTCTAGCCATACCCCCGAGCAAGGAATTCTTTTAGCTCCATGATGATAAATGGAGTTTTTTTATTTCTCTTTTTTTTTCAAGAGATAAACTAACATAGCACAAATTTCATGCATCTAGCTTCTCTACTTTCTATTCTCAACCATGATCCATACACTATATCACCTTCTTACAGCCAATAAACAAGGGTAAATGAAAATAGGAAGAACTTATCTCTTTTCTTTCGAGTGAAGGGATTGAACTCTTTTATCCATCTTCCCTCTCCAAACCAAGCCATCTTGATCACTACCTTTCCAAAGAGGTGGACTCCTCTCCTCTTCTCATTCATTCTACCATCTCCACTAAGGTTCTCCAAGAGGAGAAGTGGGTAACACCCCCACTTCCTCCTTCTCTCCAACTATATAGAAGTCTAAAGAAAATTGGAACCCTTGGATGGGGTGGTGTGAGTGTACCTCCCCCATCAATGAGGGTCTTTTCCTTATTTAAGAGGGGTACATGCACTTGGACAACCCCTCAATCTTTTCACCCCATAATGTCCCCAAAATTCGTCACTCTTCATTATGAAGACTTTTTAAGAGTTAAATCATGTCCTTAGGACCCTATTGCATACCCACTTGATCCCTACCACCATGGTATAGACCCTAGGGGGTTTATTTATGTATCTCAACCCAATAATTTAGCCAACAACCCTCTTTAAAGACCCACTTAAGGTTCCATCCGAGTTTGACACTTGAATAAAAGGGCTTATAAACCTTAACCCCAACTTACATCTCTAATGACATAATTAAATACCCTTTCAACCCGAAAGAATAACATGATAACTCCATTTCCTTCTAAGCTCCCAAAATAATGAAATCAAATACATAACCATAGGAGGATGTCTTTCAATTTGTTCTCACTGGTTTTTTCCTTTCTTGTATTGGTACCCTTTCTTTCATAACCACAAGATGGCTTTTGATTTGTTCTCAATGGTTTTCCCTTTCGTACTAACACTTTTATTTTCCTGCACATTGCCAATACAATAATAAGAAACAATCATTTATAGCATTAATTTTGCAAGCTTAATATCCTAAGATTTAACTATGCAACAATTTAATTTAACTATCAATTCATATTCCATAATTTATGAGTGCCTAACACCTTCATGGTAGTGGCAATAAAATGAATATGAAAATGAACTTCAATAACATTGTCACACACTCACATTATTTATTTATCATAGTACAACCTACCATCTATTTATCGAAACATATAAAAAATTAGGTTTAACATTAATCATAAGCAAAGTGGGGTCTTACAACCTCCAACCACCTTCACATAAATTCCACAATGGATAATTGCACTTGCATCTTCATATAAGCTTTCCCTCCTGACAGGCGTTCGCTATGTTTTTCGAGGTTTTAAATGGCGGGTGTTACTTACAATTGGTTGGTTGTTTTGGAAGAACATAGACTATAAGTTGATGGAAGGTAGTCTACATCCAAGCACAGGAAAGTATGTAATAGCTAGGAATAGTAAAACTTGACAGAGATCAAGTGACCACATGTACAAATCATCATGACATCATTAATAATTGTTTTATTATACCATTATGCTAAGACAATAGGGCATAGATGAGGTTGAGATAGATATTTGGCTACATGTAATTTAACACATGTTGTGGATGTGGTTCCCCCTTTTTTTTAACAAAAATAGCTTGAAAATACTATGCTTGAGACAATTACTTCACACAAGAATAGGAACCACATGTTTCAGTTAACAAAAGTAATTTGAATAAATGCACAATGCTAGTCTCCAACAAGAAAATTGCCATTGTCAATTGAAACATATGTACCCATTATTTTGTCAGATGTTATGGAAATTTTCAATGAATAGACATAGGGCTACACGATTCCAAGTAGCAATTATATTTTGTGGAGAATTTTAAGTGTAGATATGTTAAAAAAAAAAGAAACAGGAAGGAGTGTATATGAATGTTCTCTACATCTGATCTCACATTCATATATATCTGCAAATGTGGATGAATGTTGGTCATGACCTGAAAAATATGGGAAAAATTATCATAGCCGAAACTTTTGTATTGCTTTTGTAACCATTTCCCCATGCAAAAAAAAACAAAATTACCTCCAAGCACTGGTTTCTCACAACTCTGATAGCAAGGAAAGCCAAAGAATGACACCCAACAATGGCTGATTGAAAATTGTGCAAGCTCTCACTATGTTTTCCAATGTTTTAAATGGTAGGTGTTATTACAACCATCACCACTTGAAAAAAAATGTTGGCAGATGGTTAGCGTTCCCCTCGAGATTCATGACATGGACTAACTACCTCTCATTTATTTGTTAACTCTAACAGTTGTATCAGGCATTAATAGGTTGATCTTTTGGTGCAACGGCAACTGTGGGCCACCAATTGGTATTAGATCCAAAGGTTTCGGGTTTGAATCCCCTCAGGTAACGTTGAGGGGTATTTTTTTGGAAAATGGTCAGTGCTCCCCTAAGGATTCATGACATGGACTAACTACCTCTCATGGATCCGTTAACTCTAGCAGTTGTATTGGGCATTAACAGGTCGATCTTTTGGTGCAACAATAACTATGGGCCAATAGAAAACCATATAACAATTAAGGTTGATGTCAACCAACATTTAACTTTGTTGGCTTTTAGTATGCAAATGATAAGAAAACCACCATGTTTTTCCCAATCGGTAGCTAGATGGCTAGAGGCATTAAAACTAGAAAGACTAGCCTTCCCTATCGACATGCCAAACCCTTCTAATTAAAAATAAAAAACATCTGCCACTTTTTTCCTAACCAAGAGCCCAATGCCAAAAGGGTTGAAAATTTTATTTATGGTTTCCATGTAGTGGTGATAGTTGGGAAGCAATTAAATATTCTAGATATATGTTTACAAAGAAAAATATATACAGGTATATATGCATCTAAATTATATATGTAGAAAACACACATATATAGCTATAGGTGGACTTTTCAATATAAAAATCACCATGGGAGAAAAGGAAATAAATATCACTTGGCACAGGCTGGCATAGAAATATCACTCATCTACATATGATTTCACATATTGACATAGGTGCACATAGGGATGGATGTTGTCCATTTCTACTTCACAAATATACATATCTGCACATAGGGAAAGTAAAATGGAACAAAACAAAAGAAGACCTTCTCTCCACCCTACCATATTGGGTCATGGAGCCTCATAGGTTCTCACCAAACCCTTGAGAAACAACATAAACTATCCACCACTGTGATTAATGGTGAAATCAATTTTTCTTATTAGGCTTAATATAAATCCTATTATTGTAAGAATTCCTTTTTGAGGAGGAAACAAATAACAACTATGTTCCCAAGACAATAAACATGGCACGGAGTATATGTTGTCTACATCTAATTTCACATACATACATATCTACACACAAGAAAAGGAAAATGAAACACAAAATAAGAAGCACACAATTTTTTGTGGCTATATATTTCCAAGAAACAGATTCCTATATATGCATCAAACACATGCAATAAAGAAATATGCAGTTGGAAAAAAAAGATTACATTGATATATATGTATGTGGAGGTAGATGCAAATATATATGCATTGTTGATTGTTGTTTAGCAGCTTAAAAACTAGGAAGGATGACAAAAAAAATTCTCACAAAGTTCACACATATAGCCTACCAGCTAAAAGTTTCCATATAGAGGCAATGGTTGTGAAGCAATAAATATTATTTCATTTATGGTTTCCATATAGAGGCAATAGTTGAAAATCAATAAAACAATCCAATAGCAACATTGTTTCATATATGCTACCCATATAGTACTGATAGCCACAATAATATTTAGAGTTCTAAAGTTACCAAGTAATTGAACAGTTTATGTTATTTTCCATAAGGAATTGTTGAATATTTTTTTGTAGCTTTAGTTGATATCAAGATTGTCAGCCACCATTGTGACAAGTGTTTTTGCAAACAACATGCATACATATATGCACAACTAAACTTATCAATACATGTAAAAAGAAATATAGATAAGTTTAAATGCAAATATATGTGTATGTTGCCTGAGGAGAGGAAATAAAATTCACTTGGCATACCTTTTCATGACAACATTGTTTCATGTATGGCTTCCATACATTGGCGATGGTTGCAATAATAGCTTGCATTTTAAACTTACCAAATTAATTGAGCGGTTTATGTTATTTTCAATAAGGCATTGTTCACTGTTGGGTTGTAGATTGAGTTGCACAACATATGAAACAAACATTATAGACAATAACCATATGATATCCATATGCAACATGACATTATGAGTGGACATGGAAAAGTAGTGGGTATGTGCAAGATCATCATGGAAAAATAGGCCCTTAAGTGGCAATAAAATTCAGAATTAGAGTTAGGCAACTTGACGTAAAAAATTGAATAAGTTATCTATATTATTTCAAAAATATGTAAGAATAGAATCTGTAGAAAATTGAATACATAGTTTCTAAACTACTAGGTTTATTTATTTTTTTAAATCTATTTGGTGAAAATTTGAAATTTGAATGTAGTAGTACTTAAATTTTAGGGAAAAAATAAGAAGTAGGTGTCTGTCTGACCACCCTAACCACAAAAAAATGATAATATTTTTTTACAAGATTTTAGATATAAGTAGGGGACTCATTTCGCGATGTGATGCATATTTTTTTGTAATTTTTTTCTAAGTAAATAATTAATTATGATTTTCTTATTAAAACTTTTAAAAATATAAAAACTCATATTTCTGACCACCTTAACTTGGTCAAAACTTCATGAAATTCAATTATTTTTTGTAATCTATGAAGCATAGAACGTGACTCATGTTTTGGATTCAAAAAATGTGATACCATTTTAAAGCTATAGATTTTTTTCAATTAGTTTATCAATCAGGACTTTAGTCGTAATTCAAATAGAAAATGAATAATAATTATTTATTAAATTCAAAGTAAAGAATAATTTATATTGGTGGAAATCTGAGAATCTACTTTAAAAACCATTTTCATTTCATCAATTTGGGGTTAAAAAAAAGTCGTTAGCCACATGGGCCATCATATCACTTAGATATCGCCACTTTTTGGCCCATCATGATCTTGTACATACCCTAGTAGGAATAACATTTAAGAAGCATTAGATGCATATACCAACATACACACTCACACATACATATGCATTACAAAAACCTATATCTACAAACAACTGTATCAAGATGTTGTATGCACTAAGAAAATTCAAAAGAAGATTAAAATGATAGAAATCAAATATAAAATTTCAATTATACTCTACATTTTAATCTTGTGCAATGGTAGATTTTAATAATCTGGACTCAATTAAAATCACAAAAGCATTACATAGGCCATAGAGGATAGTCATAATTGAACATTACATAGAAAATATTATAACAAAAATAAATTTTTATGCAACTTTAATAAAATGGAAGATAACCAAATGTGATGTGGCTTTATGAATGCAAAGGTAGGATGACATTTAATAGCCATGGATTCAATGGAGCCAACATTATAGATAACACCAATTGTGGAGAGATAAGAGTATGTGGAAATTAAAATAAACAAGAAGAAAATAACTATATTGATATTAGAAAAAAGTCACAGATACATATAAACATTCAAATCTACATGCATATATGCATACAAATGCATTACAGACATATATATCTACACACGTTTGTATGAAAATGTTGTATGCACTCATAAAATTCAATTACATTCATATATAATTATGTGCATGCATACATAAATGTATACATGCATACAACCATGTCCACAAATATATATAAGAAAAGATGTAAATACTAATACATGTGTTAAATAGGGTGACATAACTATATAACCAAACAACATAAAATGAAATGAGGAACATGCAGTTAAAGAAAAACAAAAGTATAAGCGAAATAAACAATACAAAGTAAAGAATTATATCTTTTTTTGTTAAACCTTATAAGTTATAGTCCATTTTCTTAATATATAACCAGTTAAATGAGCAACAAAGAAACAACAACAAAAAGGAAAGGTCTTCTGATGTAACGAGCACTCCAAACAAAAGGAAATAGATGTCTAGTAAACACAAACTATAAAAAATATCCAAAGTCATAATTAGGCATAGTTTTTTGGCATTCAAGGTAATATGACCATTATCTCTAGAGATTCTTGCAGGGTAGGGTAAATTGCAAACAAATCTAAGAGCAACAACTTGCACTCATCTTCAAAGTTGATTCTTGCAACATTGACTATTGTTGTTTTAAGCCTTGTTTCTGAATTATAGGTCTGAGTTTTAATAAGAATAATGAAAATAAAAGAGGTGTAGGTGACACCATTGATAACAGACTCAAAATTCATTGCAGTAGAAGACTCATATTACAACATGTAAAGCTCTTTTGTTGACATCTACAATAAGCTTGTTGTAGCCTCATCAAAATTAGTAGCCCAAATCTCACTCGTGTGGTCTTCCATCTGTAGTTGCAACAAATATCGAAAGTCACAATCAACTACTATTGTCCGCAATGTAGGGTAGTACCACATATTTTTGGCAGACTCTTCACACTCTTTCTTCCATTGTCTTCCATTGGCCTACAAGGGACATGCAACATAACAAAATGTATCAGTTTTAACATATTTCACTATTACCTTGACAGTAGGCTGCAAAGTTTCTGGTAAGCCAAGACAATGATCCAAGATATATCCAATATTGACTCTACCATTTTCCAAGGAAACCTTTTGAGGTACTATCTAGGAGGGCTCAATAGTAGGTGGATCAATATTTCCTTGTTGGATCAAGGGTTGTGCTTCAAGAATGTCAACATTTATGTATAGAAAATTCCCTGCAGTTGTATTCACAATAGTTCCTTTGAAATATCCGACACACACATTTTTAATAGCAATTATGACAACTGAACTAGGGATGTACAACCCTTCTAGCTCATCACCCTTTTCTTCCCAATTTGGGCCCCAAAAATTAACATCAATGCAAGAGGATGACAAATCATTAAGTTTGACAATTTTGTGAAACATTTCAGACTAATCCTTTCTTTGAATAGTTGATACCTTTCCTACATGCACCACAACCCCAATAATATCAATGAAAGTGTTATTGTTGTAGTTTTCAATTTCATTTATTGGGATGAATTTAAATACTTTATCCAGTAAAAAGGACTCATCATCACAACATTTCAATATTGAGTTTTGATCCAAAATGATTTCCATGTGGTTTTTCAACCTATTAAATTTTCTATTTTCTTTTCTGATCGAGCCTTTTGACACATAATAAGTGTGGACCACATGAACCCTATCATAATGTAATTTTGCTATGTCATTAAAGAAAGTGATTCACATTTTTGTTCCCTCACTGTCAATAATATCAAAGCTAAATACTTGGCCCTCACATCGCTATTTATTGTAATGATGCATATCCCTTTTAGTTGTTACTCAACCTTTTACTATCCATTTGGTTTGGTAAATATTCAGGCCTTTAACATGGTTGATATTTGCAGGAGCACTATGTTGTGTTGGGGATTTATGAATCCCAAATGTTGAGGCTCATTTGGATGGGGAGGGTAACTCACAGCCCACTATTTGTTCTTCTCAATCTCTAAACAAATATCTAGGTTTCCCAATTAGTTGACAATTTGACATTTTGACATCTAAGGACAATATTACAATCACCTTGGAACCAAAAAAAAATCAAATATTAAAAAAGGTGGTCCCCACAAAAAAGAAACCATACGAAAATTGCAATTAGTGTAAAAAAATATCCAACCTTGATTCTCGTAGCTTCCTATACAAGTATTTTTTCAAGCACAAGATGGAACCTATTTTGAATGCCCTTGTAAACAAAAGGTCATTGTATTTTGTAAGAAAAGTCCCTATTTGCATGTGGGTTCCATCAAAGAGGAAAAATTTGTAGTGGTCGATTGGGCCTTGATCACCTCCTATTTTTTGAAAAGACATTAGCTAAAGAATCGAACATGGGACAACATCTCCAACATCAATATATCATATCACATGTGTTGTCAAGGCTAGATGTACATTTGTATCTTACAAGGTAGTTTTACTCAACTAAGCCAAAGTAATGAGATGTTAAAGGCTATGAGACAACTCTAGAAACAAAAGCAAGGGAAAGAGGCAACATAAAATGAATCAATTATTGGTATCTAATAAACAAGGAAGCATATAGCAATGTTGAAACATTTGAGAACTGCAACCTTTTTTTCCTAACACAGGTCACTCCCAAATGCCTAGAAAATTAAAAGGAAAAGGAAACATAAAGAGTTTGAATATAAATTATTTAGAATATATATTACAAAAACTGTTAATTCAAATGAAGTATATTCATAGTTAATTGGATGCACATGGAAAAGTGTCAATATAATTATCAGTAGAAAAAAGGAAACAAGGAACAAACTTACTGGACTGGTGCCTGAGGATTACTCCTCAACCTGGGGAGAGCCAGAGTCCACCGACATTGTTGGGTCTGCTCTTTTAAAAGTTGAGAGTTGCAATGCCAGTGGATGACTACAAGCTCTATGCCACAACAACACAAGGGACAAATGTTCAATTAAAGCAACAAAGGCTGACAAGAACCACGACCAAAACACATACAAGAAATATGAAACACCAATAAAATGACAACCATCAAGATCTTCAAAACACAACATTATCTCTCAATTGTTTTATACACACATTCACAATATGACAACAAAAGATTAATAAAAAAAAGGGTTCAATGATTCATATAACACTTAATATATAGTTTATTATTCAATTTTTTTTCTAAAGACATCAACAATACAAGAAAAAATAAATAATTTAAAAAGGCTTCAATGTTCCATTAAACACTTAATATATAGTTTATCATTGCAAGAATTCCTTGTTAAGGCTGAAACAAATAATGTAACTATTTTCCCAAAAGAATAAAAATCAAGAAGAGTATGTATGTACATTGTTTAGATCTACATTGACATACATACATATCTAAACACAATAAAATTTAATATTGTTTCATTTATGGCTTTCATTTTGTGGCAATGGTTGCAACGCAATAAAATAGTCTATGTTTTTTCCATAAGGCATTGTTAACTGTTGTTCTCTAGATTTGGTTATATTGTTTCATTTTTGATACACAATAAAATAGTAAATGTTATAGAGTTTATGTTGTTATCGAAAAGGAATTGTTGACTATCGTTACAACTCATTTTATTTCCCCTTTGTCTAGAAATCTACATATGTGAAATTAGATGCAAAAAACATTATTATATAACACTTAGAATACAACTTATGATTCCAAGGATGTCCCAATAGAAGAAATATAGGGATCAATATGTATCAATGTTATTTACATCCATAATGACATACATACATTCCTGCACATAGGGGAAATACATTGTCCATCACTATGATCAAATGTCTACACAATTTTTGATAAGGAATTGTCAGTTGTCGTTATGTGGCTTTACTTGCTATCATAGCTATGAGAAAGGAGAGAAAGCTTCTAAGAAGGTGAAATTTAGATCATCCATTTTCAAGCTACTGTCAAGCTGGGAGGAGGTTTTTTTTTTGTTTTTCTACATGGGGTAATAGCTGCAAAAGCAATACAAAATTGTTGGCTATGATAATTTACTGCCCATTTTTTGCAGACGCTCAAGAAAGCAAGCGGTAAGAGGTGCATATTGAAAAAACCACTTGTATTTTTAGTTGTTCTTATATATACTTGTGGACATGGTTCTATGCATGTATACATCTACATATGCATATACATGAACATATATGCATGCAATAGAATATTCTCAATGCATACAACATCTTGATATAGTTGTGTGTAGACATATTTGTCTGTAATGAATTTGTATGTGTAAGTGTGTATGTCTGTATATGCATTTTATACATGTATCTTTCAGTTCATGCATTTATGTATATATAGATATGTCCAATTTTTAATATCAATATAGTTATTTGCTTCTTGTCTATCTCAATTGCCACATTCTTATATCTCCACAATTTATATTCACTATTTTGAATGTTTATATGTATGTTTTGGTGTGTATGTGTGTATATGCATTTTCCACATGTATTGCTAAAGCCGCAACTCAACAATCACCAATTCCCTATGGAAAATAGTGTAGACTGTCACCACAAGCCACACAAAAACATCCAACAATGCCATATTGAGAGGAGAATGAACTGTTTTATTATTTTCCAACCATGGTTAGTACATAGAAACCATACAACAATTAATGTTGATGCCAACTGGAATTCAATTTCATTGGCCTTCTCTATGGACATGGAAAGCATTTTCAATATTAAAAATCAAAAAATCCACCACCTTTTTTTCCAACTGAGAGCCCAAAATATAACCAAGCAGGAAGAGGTGCACATTTAAAAAACACTTTGTATTTCCAGTTGTTCTTATATATACTTGTGGATATGGTTGTATGCATGTATACATCTACATATGCATATACATGAACATATATGCATGTAATAGAATATTCTCACTGCATACAACATCTCAATACAGTTGTGTGTAGACATATGTGTTTGTAATGCATTTGTATGTGTGAGTGTGTATGTATGTATATGCATTTTCTACATGTATCTTTTAGGTCATGCATTTATTTATATATAGATATGTCTAGTTTTTAATATCAATATAGTTATTTTCTTCTTTTTTATCTCAATTGCCACATACTCTTATATCTCCACAATTCCTATTCACTATTTTGAATGTTTATATGTATGTGTGGGTGTGTATGTGTGTATATGAATTTTCCACATGTATTGCTAAAGCCACAACTCAACAATCACCAATTCCCTATGGAAAATAGTGCAGACTGCCACCATAGGCCACACAAAAACAACCAACAATGTCATATCGAGAAGAGCATGAACTATTTCATTACTTTGCAACCATGGCGAATAAACATAAACCATACAACAATTAATGTTGATGCCAATTGGCATTCAATTTCACAAGCCTTCTCTGTCGACATGGAAAGCATGTTCAATATTAAAAATAAAAAAGTCCACCACCTTTTTCCCTAACCGGGAGCCTGAAATATATACACACAAAAGTATGTCTTTCTTTTGTTGTGTTTCATTTTTCTTTTCCTATGTGCAGATATGTATGTATGTGAAATTAGATGTAGACAAAATTGATATATACTCGTCCCCCTGTTTATTGTTTTTCTAGGATAGTTGGTATTTGTTTCATCCTCAAAAGGAATTCTTACAATAATAGGCTTTATATTAAGCATAATAAGAAACATTGCTTGCCACATACAATGTGTTGAAAAGATTTTTAAAGTTAGGAAAATAGCATAAACATTTTTATTACTTTGGCTTTGGCTATATTGTTTCATATTCCATTCTCAATGCAATAGTAAATTTTATAGAGTTTATGTTGTTGTCCACAAAGAATTGTTGACTGTTGGTCTATAGATTTGGCTATATTATTTCCTTTCTGATAAGATACTATTGAAAAATAAAATTTTCTAGGTTGCTATTGAAAATAATATTATTTTATTTAAGGTGTGAGTGTGTATGTCTATATATGCATTTTCTACATGTATCTTTGAAGTGATGCATTTAACTTATTGATATTTGAGTTATTTATGTTTCCTTTACCTTTTTATTTGCTAGCCATTTGGGAGTAGCCTATGTTCTATTGAAAAAATGGTTTCATTTTTTAGATGTGTCAACATTGCCATGTTCTTTCTTCTTTATATTCAACAAAAATCTTTTTTTTTTGCCTCTCGCTATAGTACCTTATCGAAAATGAAACAATATAGCCTTGTCAACTCTCTCTTCTCAAAAATGAGATAGTATACCCTAAGCTAGAGAACAACAATTAGAAATGCCTTATGGAATCAATGATGTTTGCATCTACTATGACATACATACATATATGTGCATAGGGTACATACATTGTCCATCACTCCGATCAATAGTGCCATTACCATCACTCCGATCAATAGTGCCATTACCAAGGCTTTTGTATTTATTTTGGAAAGCGAGAAGAGGTGTATGTGAAGCAAGCGAGAAGAAGTGGATTATTGTTCTCTAGATTAGGGTATAATTTTTCATTTAAATGGTCTCTATGTAGCCATGATGGTTGGAAGGGAATATTATTTTCTTTTGTGTTGGATTATTACTGTGAATTGTTTTGTATTGTGGGTTTTTTCATCTAGGTCATTATTGAAACCAATATAGTTTTAAAAATAGTTTATGCTATTTTCCATAGGCCATTGATGATTGTTGTTCTCTAGCTTAGGGTATATTTTTTCATTTATGGTCTTCATGTAGTTGTAATGTTTAGAAGGCAATATTTTTTTTTTTGTGTTGGATTGTTATTGTAAATTGTTGTGTTTCTATGGGTTTTTCATTTGGGTCACTGTTGAAACCAATATAGTTTCATTTATGGTTTGTGTTTTTTCGTGAAGTTTTTCAATGGGTTTATTACTGTGAGTTTTTTAATTTTTGTATGGTTTCTGTGTAGTGGAAATGGTTGTAAGTAACACCTTCCATTTAAAACCTCAAAAAACATAGTGAATGTCTGCACAATTTTTGACAAGGAATTGTTGGGTGTAGTTTTGTGGCTTTACCTTCTATTAGAGGTGTGAGTGAGGAGGGAAAGCTTCTTGGAAGGTGCAAGTGCAATTATCTATTGTGGAATTTTTGTGAAGGTACTAGAGGTTATTTTGTGTTTTTCGCATGGTGAGATGATTGCAAAAGAAATCATTTTGTTTTACAAATTTTGGTGTAGATTTTGTTTTGCAAGAACATATGTAGGAATTGCATGCCTTGGATGCATTTGTAGGAATCTATTGCACACATATATATACACACAAAAATAATGTGTGGGAATGTAATGATATACAATTTATGCTGATTTCCATAGGGCATTGTTGGTTTGTGTGTGGTGTTGATGGTTGCAAGAAAAACACTGATGAAAAATGCCATGTGTAGATTTGGATGTATGTCATAGCATATGTAAACAACATTGATACATTCTGACACATTTTTGGAATTATAAGTCATATTTTGAGTAATTTTATCAAACATTGATGCCACCATCTCTATAGAACGTCTTCCTTAAATAACCTCAAAAATATTTTCAACACATTGTATGTGGAAAAATGTTTCTTATTATGCTTAATATAAAGCCAAGTATATATGAATTTTGTCTACATCTAATTTCACATACATAAATATTTGCACACAAGAAAAGAAAAATGAAACACTACATCAGATGGAAAAACCTGCAGAACACAAAAATTCACAGTAACAAACCCATCCAAAACTATTTCCACAAAAGTCGAACCATAAATCAAACAATATTAGTTTCAACAAGTTCAATATAGTATTTTTTAGAGTACAATCAACAATATGTATATATGTGCATTTAACTTCATATATATATATATATATATATATATATATATATATATATATATATATATATATATATATATATATATATTGGTGTAGTTTTTTTTTGGTTGCATACATATGTATTGCATGTGTTGGATGCATATGTAGGAATTTGTTGCTTGGAAATATATAAACACAAATGTTTTTTTTTTTTTTTATTGTGTTTCATTTATCTTTCGTTGTGTACAAATATCTATCTATGTGAAATTAGATGTAGACAACATTCATATATATTGTGTTGGAAAATATGTGCCTCAACTTGCTAGCTTGAACCTCTATTAATGGACTTGGCAGATCTTCTTTGTTCATGCATTACCACTATACCATTGGGATCTTTTGAAGGTGGCGTGGTTGCGCGGTTTACCTCCTTACCGCGGAGGTATTTTGTTTGCTTGGTATTTGCACGTGGTTACCACCTTACCGTGGGCCCCTTTCTATTCAGGTGTAGTTATGCAGTGTTACTGCTATATCGCAGAGTCCTTTACCTTCCCTGGCGGTGGTGTGGTGATCCTTGGTGGTTTGGTTAGGCAGTTACCTCCTTATCATGAGGCTTCTTTTGTTGACTGGTGGTTGTGCAGTGACACTGCCATACCGTAGGACCTTGTAAGTTCTACAACGGTAGCATGGTGGCACTACCATACCATGCGTCCCTAATATTCATGGAGCAATATCACAGTGAATGGTGGTGGTTAGGCGATCGGGAAGTTATCGCCTTACTACGGGGTTCTTTCAGCCTTGACACGATAGTGCGGTGTCACCTCCATACCACGAGGGTCTTCGTTCAGAGGCGTGGTAATGCGGGGATTTGTGTTTGGCGGTCGGCTTGGGTGTTTACTACCATACTTCGGGGAGCTCTTCGTTGCCTCGTGGTAGAGTGGTGTATACCGCCTTACCACGAACATCTGTTGGATGGATAGTGGTGGCATGGTAAAATGTCCTTAGGGTTCTATTGACTATTTGGGCGATAGTCAGAGTGGTGGATGAATGATCTGTTGGAACATGGCACGATGTTATTTGTTGATTTTACATCACTATTGTAAATCAACACTAATTGGCCAAAAGCTTTATTCTTTAGTAGCAATTAAATGCGGGTGTTGATAGAGTGCAATTTTGGTAAGTCTCTGTAATCCAATTCAATGTTGGACGGCTCGATAAGTGCTACAAGGCAGTGTTTCCAGAGAATGGTGGAAGCTTGTCAGTGGGGTAATTAAATACCCTGATGATCATTGGTTGGAATAATGTGTAACAATTGGATGTTTGATATAGTGAATAGAGTGACCAGTTACATGGGTGTGTGTTCGAGCGGTATGTTCATTTCATTGTAACCGTGAACACTGAGACACACAAAACAAAAAGGATGTGAACCTGAGTGACCATGAGGCTGTGTTGGCTGAAAGGCTAGCTGTACAAGTCGACTAGTGAGATGAGATGAATCTACACTATGTGTTGTGTGTGGGTGATATAACAGTGTGAGGATTCTAAACTAGTGTTGTTTGTATTCTCGAGATGGACAAGATGTAAACTTCTGAAAAGAAAAGCTCTAAGATTGTATTGTAACTATTTTTTTGTTGATTAATACAATTGAGCTGAGTGTTTTGGAGGGTGGGGTTTTTTACTCAAAATTGTTTTCCCCACATAAATATGTGTGTTCATTAGTTTGTCTTCCATTTTGTCAGATTATGTGAATTGAATCTATGCATATGTGTTGAATCTGGTTTTATTTGCATGTTCTTTTCTCTGAGGGATCAATGGGTGAAACAACTATGCCTGTTTCCGCTTTATGGCATGGTAGTTTGTGTCTTTGAGGTGATTTGAAGAAATTAAAGTCACTAAGGCACTGTTGTTCTTAGATGCACTTCATTCTAAGTTGACCCGTTCTTCCCAAAAAAATTGTATCAAAGCTAGTTAAGGGAGGTCGAGGTTTTTTCATGATACCAACAAGTGGTATCAGAGCCTTCTTCTAGATGCTGGTTCTGGGTATTTCTCTTGTGAATATTTCTTAGTCTATTAGGCTTGAGGAAATCTAGAGGAATCGGCTAATGATTGATCCTTTGATGAGTAAAAGTCTTTACTCTCTTGAGACAACACACAATGTGAAATACATTGAAGATGGAAAATCTGGAATTGATCATATTGTGATGATGTGGTATGAGGCTCCTAGTTGGCAGTGAATGATCCTGATGCAAGGGGTGTGAGTTTATGCTTATGCTTGTGTTACATCAGAGCATGGTTCATACTGGGTGTTTGTGTGAGAGGCTCCCTGATGCTATGGAAATTCTTGGGTTGTTTTTTAGCCATGGAGTATTGTGCTTGTGTTGGGTGCTTTGACTTGGCATTAAAGGCATTGTTCTCTATCACCCTGATTGCGTGAAGGCTACGAAGTTGATCTTGGGTGGTCTGAAAACTTTCGAATAGCTAGGCTCTCTTGAATGCATGTGCATGCTTGTGGTTTTGGAATTGGTCTAGAAAGGGTTTGGAGTTCCTGTACTACTTGTTTTCTCTTATGGATACTTGTACTTGCATGGTTCAGATTCATGTTCTTTGGTTCTAAAATTTTTCTATAGATTTTCCTAAAAAGTCTATGATGCATATTCATGTTATTTTTCCATTGTTTTGGTTAACCATGATGGTTATGTGCAGACTCTTGGGTCATCAAGATAAGCAGTGGATATGGATGTGCATGGGTGTTTTGGTAAAATGGTGGTTTTGTAGGTTTTGCACGATCAAGGAAAACCTTGTGGTTATGTGGAGTTGGTGTTAAGCTATTTTGTAGACCCTGGCCTTTGGGATGTGACTAGATGAGATAGTTGCAGTTCGACACGGTTTTGAGGAGGTGTGATGTCTTCTCTACATGAGAGTGTCTGTATGTGATTTTTCACTCAAAATTCTTGTGGTGTTGCTTGCATGTTTCCTAGACAGTGGTGCTCAAGTTGTGGACATGATTGGCGAATCAGGTCTGAGCTTGATCTGGTGTTTGAGTCAAGCTGTCTACACGGTTGTTCTCTTTGAGATCTCAGTTTTTCAGTTTCTAGTGTGATGATAGATTTATAGGCTTCATTGAGTGGATCTACAAGTTGTGCAATGTTGTGGGCTATCTTTACCTACATATTTTTTGTGGGACAACTCGGAAGTGGACTACCAATATCCATGAGGTTGCTTCAGTGGTGGTTCAAATCTATTAGCTGACCTTGTCTGTGGTCACTTGTGCATTGGTGTAGGCTGAGATGAGAGGATGGACGACATTGAGCACCTGAATAGTCAGTTATGGGGACTTGTAGCATGTATATCATGATGTCATGGAGATCTTGGTACACATTATAGTGTAAGATTTTGACAATGATGGTGCGGTCTGCGTGGTTTGGAGATCTTGGTGTTGTTTGGCATTGTTGTCAAATGGACATGTTGTCGATTGTACTTGAAGGTTTTTCAGATCAATAGATGTTTGGTCATGATGCTTGGAAGGCTTGGATTTCATGGTTTGGTGGGAGATTTAGCAGTGACTGTCGACTCATCAATTGGTGGTGAATGATATTCTTTGGTGTTGTAGATGTTTCTAGGAGGGATTCTTAGATCTTATTGCTGCAAAAGAGTTCTTTTGCATTTGTAGGAACACTAGTTGAGGATGTACAATATCTTGGAGCCATGGAGGATGTTTGGAGTCTCTGGCTGAGGTGTTGGTGGTGCTTGACAAGTGATATTCATTTAGAGTTTGTTTGCTTGATGTCATGTATACTCTTGCTTGATCATTAGAGTTTTGGCATGCTGTGTTACTCTTGAGACCATAGTTAGTTCACTTGAAGCATGGTATCTCCTAAGGGGGATGTGTAGATCATGATGTCATGACAAGTTCATGTTTCATATGTTTAGAGCTTTGATAGTGGTCTAGTAATTCTCTATGTTTTGAGTACATTGGTCATATCCTTGAGAAATTCTTGATAGTGCAGTAATGCAGTTTGGAGTTTAGCATGAGATGATCGGTTGTTAGTGCTCATGGATACATGGAGAATAAGGTGAGGCTGTTATTCTCATGATATGAGAAAGGTGTTGTTTTCAGTTGAAAGTCTGATTAGCCTACACCTTGGTTGAATGTGAGTTCAATAGAGACCAGTGAGGATTTTGTTCTTGGGTAAGTCATGGTGGCTTATATATCTTGGAGAAGTTTTTTCTTGGTCTACTTGACAGTGAAGTTTATCTGAGAGGTATTTTCCCATTATATCTTTCAGATATTTTTTACGCTTTATCTTTCATAGATATGGATCTTGAATTGTTGTTTTAAGATTCTGAAGGATTCATGGTGGAAGGTAGACAACATAGTTTATCTCCTTGAGATTTTGTGTTATATCATCTTTTTGATGAGAACTGGTAGGAGATAGTTATATGGGCTCATTTGATCTTCTTTGAGAGCTTTACGTCCATGATTTGTTAAGTTTGAATGGTCAGGTTTTGTTATGGATTTTCCTTTGGGATGTGAAGAAGATCGTACCTGACATAGTTGGCTTTTAGAGGTGTATGTAGAAGGAGGTTCTATAGGTATATGTTGTGCATTGTTTCTCTTTTTGGTCTTGGTTGCCTTCCTAGAAGTTTTTTGTCATCCTATGTTGGGTGTGAAGAACTTGGAAGACTGTTGAGAGAAATGATTCTTGGAGCAGTTGGTTGCAAGTTGTGCATATCATTGTGGATATTTCATTGATACTACATGGTTGTATTTCTATGTCTTGTGATTGGTAGACTTGTTATGCCATTGATCTTTCAGATTTGGCATTACCCATGCAGTGGGAGTACCTGTATGTGTTTGGTCTTCTTTGACTGGTTGACATTGGGTGCTTGTATCTATGGTTGATGGGTTGGTTGTGTTGCTTGAATGAGTTTACTAATGTGGATACCTTGAAGGTATGGGTGATTGGATGGAATAGCATGAGTTGTGGGTGCTATTTTCACTCACGTGGGTTGATCAGTTTGATGGAAAGAGTTAGTTTTCTGGTTGTTGTTCTAGCTGATGTTATAACTTGTTTGTGGAGAATGACTTCATGACTGTGTTCATGATTGAGAGATTTGAATTTGTTGTAGTGTTGCTTCTATATGGCTAGTGATCATGATGGTGTGGTGGTAATGTGTTGCCTTTTCCATATGTAGGATCTAATGCTTGTGTTATTGAGACTAGTGCATATACGCCTTGGCTCGTTCCTTTTTTCTTGTGGTGGATGGTTGGAGCTGTTGCCTGAGATGGTGAACATATTGGATGTTGTTGTAGGTGTCTTAGTTGGAGCATGAAAGCATTGTGTTAGATTCTTGAGTTTGAGTTTGGAGGAAGCCAGTAAGTCTTCGTCAAGTGGGAGATTGTTGGAAAATATGTGCCTCAACTTTTTGGCTTGAACCTCTGTTAATGGACTTTGCAGATCTTCTTTGTTCATGCCTTACCGCTATACCATTGGGAGCTTTTGAAGGTGGCACAATTGCGTGGTTTACCTCCTTACCGTAGAGGTCTTTTGTCTTCTTGGTGGTTGTGCAGGGTTACCTCCTTACCACAGGCCCCTTTTTGTTAAGGTGTGGTTATGCGGTGTTACTGCTATACTGTAGAGTCATTTACCTTCCCTAGTGGTGACACAATGATCCTTGGCAGTCTGGCGAGGTGGTTACCTCCTTACTATGAGGCTTCTTTTGCTGACTGGTGATTATGCGGTGACACTTCCATACCATAAGACCTTGCAAGTCCTGGAGCGATAGCACAGTGGCACCACCATACTATATGTCCCTGATAGTCATGGAGCGGTAGCATGGTGAATGGTGGTGGTTAGGAAATCGGGTGATTACCACTATACCGCAGGGGTCTTTCATCCCTGATGTGGTAGCATGGTATCACCTCCATACCACAAGGGTCTTCCTTCAGAGGCACGGTAGCACGAGGCTTTGTGTTTGGTGGTTGGCTTGGGTGTTTACCGCCATACCACAAGGAGATCTTTGTTGCCTCGTGATAAAATGATGTATACTGCCTTATTGTGGGTATCGACTGGATGGCTAGCGGTGGCACAATAAACGTTCCATAGGGTTATGTTGACTATTTGGGCAATAGTAAGAGCAATGGATGAATGATGTGTCAACATGTGGCATGATGTCATTTTTTTAATTTTACATCGTTGTTGTAAATCAACGTTGATTGGCCAAAAGATTTATTCTTTGGTAGCAATTAAATGTGGGGGTTGACATAGTGCAATTTTGGTAAGTCTCTATAATCCAATTCAATGCTGAGCAGCTCGATGCGTGCTATAGGGCAGTGTTTCCAGAGAATGGTGGAGCTTGTTGGTGGGGTAATTAAATACCTTGTTGATCATTTCTTGGAATAATGTGTAACATTAGATGTTTGATATGGTGACTAGAGTGAGCAGTTACATGGGTGTGTGTTCGAGTGGTATGCTTATTGCATTGTAACCGTGAACATTGAGACACACAGAACAAAAAGGATGTGAACCTGAGTGACCTTGAGGCTGTACTGGCCAAAATCCTGGTTGTACAAGTTGACTGGTGAGATGAGATGAATCTACACTGTGTGTTGTGTGAGGGTGTTGTAACAATGTGAGGATTCTAAATAGTTGTGGCCTGTATTATTTAGATGGACAAGATGTAAACTTCTAAAGATAATAGCTCTGAGATTGTATTGCAACTATTATTTTGTTGATGAATACAATTGAGCTGAGTGTTTTGGAGGGTATGCTTTTTTACCCAAAAGGGTTTTCCCCACGTAAATCTATGTTTTCATCAGTTTGTCTTCCATGTTGTTAGATTATGTGAATTGAATCTATGCATATGTATTGAATTTGGTTTTGTCTGCATGTGCTTTTCTTTGAGGGATCAACGAGGGAAACAACTGTGCCTGTTTCCGCTTTATGGCATGGTAGTTTGTGTCTTTGAGGTGATTTGAAGAAATTAAAGTCACTAAGGCACTGTTGTTCTTAGATGTTTCATTCTAAGTTGACCCATTCTTCCCCAACATATCGCTCACCATGTTTATTATTTGGGGAATCTGAAGTTAAATACACCTTTTTAGTTATTATTTCTTTCAACCTAAAAAGAGGAGTTGTTAAAATGATAGGTTGTATAGTAAGTGTAATAAGGAACATTGATTTCACTATTGATCAGAGTGGTGGACAATGTATGTTCTTGCTTGGGGGTTTGGTGAGAGCCCATCAGGCTGCATGACCCAATATGCTAGGCTAGAGAGCAAGCCTCATTTTGTTTTGTTTCATTTCATTTTCTCTATGTGAAAATATGTATCCGATTAGACACAGACAACATTTATATCCACAACAACCTCTATATTAAGTGTAATAAAAAACATCGATACTACCATTGATTATGGTGGTGGACAATGTATGTTGGTCTGCCACTATAATCAATAGTGAGAGCAATGTTTCATCTCGCACTTAATATACATCATGTCATTGTAAGAAATCCTTATTAAGGCCTAGACAAATATTAACTATCCTTAAAGACACACAAAAACAACCAACAATGCCTTATCAAGAAGAACATGAACTATTCTATTACTTTGCAACCATCACCACTACACATAAACCATAAATCAAATAATTTATTCAAGGCCACATAACAATAATCAACAATGCCCTATGGAAAATAGCATAAACTATTTTATTACTTCAACAAGTATTAAATGCAAGGTCTAGAAAATTGTAATGCAACATATCAACCAATAAGAGAAATAGGTGTGTACCTTGGAGTCATTTTATTATGGAATAAATGAATTGTGAACATATTATTATAAGTAAAACTAATAATATCATCTTGATTGAACCTTAAGGTCTTTATTCTAAAATTTCATGACTAAATCTTTGACTCTCAACACCTTGTTATGCTAATTAAGTATCATATGAACCATGAGTGGAATTCATGTTAATGAGAATTATATATTAAACAAAATATTATGTAGAAAGGAAAAAATACATTCATATTTATTGTTTTGGGAAGATAGTTGTTATTTGTTTCATCCTCAAAAAGGAATTCATACAATATATAGGCTTTATATTAAGCATAATAAGAAACATTGGTTTCCACATACAATGTGTTCAAAACCTTTTTGAAGCTATTCAAGGAAGAAGTTCCAGAGAGTACAATGTGTTCAAAAGCGTTGCAACCATCACCACAAAGTGAAATCCTTAAATGAAACAATAATGGTTTCAATAGAAACCTAGAAATTTATTTTTCCAATAGTAACCTATCAAAAACCAAACAATATGGCTAAAGCTAGAGAACAACACTTAACAATGCCTTGCGGATAACAACATAAACTCTATAACATCTACTATTTTATTGTAGATCAGAAATGAAATAATTTAGCTAAAGCTAGAGAACAAAACTCAACAATACCCTATGGAAACAACATAGACTATACAACATTAACTATTTTATTGCATTACAACCATCAACACAAAATGAAAGGCATAAATGAAACAATACTAGTTTTGATAGTAATCCAAATGGAGAAAACCACAAAATAGAATAATTCATAGTAAGAAATCCATGCATAAAAAAAAAAAAAAAAAACTCTCACGTGCACAAATTATTTTCCCAAGATTGCCTTATCAAAAAGGAAACAATATAGCTAAATCTAGAGAAGAACACTCAATAATTCCTTATGGAAAAAAACATAAGTTGTATAACATTAACTATTTGATTACGTTGCAACCATCACCACAAAATGGAAGCCACAAATGAAACAATATTGGACTAAACAACAACATAGAGGGAAAAACCCAAAGAATAGTCTTTTTTCAATAGCACCCTATCGAAAATGAAATGATAACATCAACTATTTTATTGCCTTGGTGAAAATGAAATAATATACCTAAAGCTTTCTAAAAAATTCCTTATGGAAAATAACACAAATTTTTTAATACCCTTACAATCATCGGCACCTTACAAAAACCATAAGTGGAACAATGTAGGTCTTAATAGCAACCCAAATGGAAAAACCCACACAATAGTCTTTTTTCAACAACGCCTTATAAAAAATGATAATTTAGCATAAGCTATTGCCTTGCGACCATTGGCACCACACACAAACCAATAATTCCCACCACAAAATGAAACCAATAAATCAAATAATTTTTGTTTCAACAACGACCCAGATGCAGAAACCCACAAAACACAAAAATTCACAGTGACAAACCCATGCAAAACGATAAATGAAACAATATTGGTTTTAACAAACAATATAGTCTCTTCTCAACAACACCCTATAAAAAATTAAAATAATATAGCCTTTTCAACAGTACCTTATAAAAAATGAGACAATATAGCCTAAGCTAGAGAACAATAATGAAAAATGCCATATGGAAATCAACATAAACTATATAATGCTAGCTTACAAACCCATGCAAAAATATAGTCTTTTCTCAAAAACACCTTATCGGAAGTTGAAACAATATAGCCTTTTCAATAGGACCCTATCAAAAATGAAACAATATCAAACAATTTTTTGTTTCAAGAGCGACCCATATGGAGAAACCAATAAAACACAAAGATTCATAGTGGGAAACCCATGCAAAATCATAGCCACAAAACTTGAACCATAAACAAAACAATATTACTTTTAACAAACAATGTAGTCTTTTCTCAATAACACCTTATCGAAAATTGAAACAATATATCCTTTTTAACAATACCTTATCGAAAATAAGTCAAAATAGCCCAAGCTAGACAATAACAATTGACACAAACTATATAATGTTAGCAATTTTATTATGTTGCCACCATAGCCACAAAACAGAAGCCATAAATTAAACAAAATTTGTTTCAACAATGACCCAGATGGAAAAACCCATCCAAAAATATACTCTTTTCTCAATAGTAACTAATTGAAAATTGAAATAATATTAGCCTTTTCAACAACACCTTATCAAAAATCAAAGAATATAGCCTAATCTAGAGAATAATAATCAATAATGCCTAATGGAAATCAATATAAACTATATAACATTAACCATTTTATTTTGTTGCAACCATAACCACAAAACGAAAGCCATAAATCAAACAATATTCATTTAAACAGTGACCGAGATGGAGCAAACCCACAAAACAAAAAAATTGATAGTGACAAACCCATGCAAAACCATAGGCAAAAAACTTGAACCATAAATGAAAAAATATTCATTTTTAAAAACAATGTAGTCTTTTCTCAACATCACCTTATATAAATTTGAAACAATCAATAGTACCTTATCAGAAATGAAATAATTTAGCTTGCCAGAAATCGCGAACCATAAATGAAACAATATCACAAAGGGTTTGTTCAATATGCACCTCTTCTCACTTGCTTCAAATGGACCTCTTCCTGCTAGCTCTCTCTTCGCTGCCTTGTTTCTTGAACGCCTGCCAAAAAGGGAAAAAACTATCATAGGCGACACTTTTGTTTTGCTTTTGCAACCATCACCCCATGCAAAAAGCATAAAATAACCTCCTTGACCACCTTCACAAAATTTGGACAACGCTTCATCGAACTTGCACCTTCACAAAAGCTTTCCATCCTCGCTCATGACTCTGATAGTAGGTATAGCAATAGAACGAGACCCAACAATGCCTTATCGAAAATTTCGCAAACATTTTCTATGTGTCCCAAGGTTTTAAATGGCAGGTGTTATTACAACCATCGCCAGTACATGAAATCCATACAAAAATTAATGTTGATGCCAACCAATGCTTAATTTTGATGGCCTTCTTTATCCACATGATGGAAAATCTGCCACATTCTTCCCAACACACACCAAGTTCTTTTTTTTAATTAAGAAAACATCCACCACCTTTTTCCCAACTGTCAGAAGGCTTAAAACCTGGGAAGGCTGACAAAAATTATGACCAAAGTTCACATATAGCCTAGATCGGCTAATAAGTACTCACCACTGAGCAAAGCCATCTACCGCAGGATGCTAAGTTCAAAATTGGAGAATTCAACAAAGGGAAAAGCAATGGGGAACAAGGACAAGGTAAGAATAACTCGGCTTCTCCATTGAAGGTTGTTCTTATTCCGAATAAAACCCTAGATAAGGCTATCAAACATGAAGATGCTAGGTTGGTTAAAATTGCAATTTTTTTGCAGTTGTCAACCCTACTAGGGTTCTAACAAGAAAATACATGGAAGAATGGTTTGACAATGTATGGGAAGAGAAATTAGGGCTGTAGTTTAATTATTGTCATATGATTTAGAAAGGGTTGTATGTTATATTTTTTAACAATCAAAATTCTTAAATGGAGGTGATAACACAACAATTTTGGAATGGACTGGCACTGTGGTTTTTCGGGCCTAGCATGGAACCCAAAGGCTATGGAGGAAGAGGTTTTGGCCCTTTCTATCCCTCGATGGATAATAATCAAATGCGTTCCACCTCACCTCTGGAAATTTGTCCCAATTTTACTTGAGCCATATGAAAATGTCTTCAAAGTTGACAATACCAAAACCCCACTCCCACATTCTGATGCTCAAGCATTGGTTTCCTTGTTCTCGGGTATTGAATTGCCGAAAGTGTTGGAAATTAAATAAAAAATTGGGAATGTTTGTTGTGAAATCGAAATATTAAGAGGGTTGAATGCCTGCTATTTATGTACCTGCGCAAAGGCCATATCCGAAGGAATATCCCTCTAATAAGAAATAAAACTAGTACAAAAATCACTTTGGGTGGAGGTAGTAGAAATAAAATGTGGCCCTCTAGTAATGAAGGATGAGCAGATAAATATGTAAATCTTGGGGTTGGTACTGAGGAATGTAGCCCTACCCCACAACTTGATGAAAGATTTACTCTCACTGATTCTAAAACCAACATTAACAAAAGAAATAACTCTCCGCGAGTGGAGAATGTAGAGATAATTAAAATTAATAAAGATGCGTTACGAGTGGAAGATAGTTTATCTTCTCTCCTAAATGAAATGGACAAAAATATAACAAAAGAAACTAATGAAAACCATAAGGTTGGAAAAGAAGATATTTATGATGAACACATAACAGGTTCAGACCAATAGAGAAATACTCCCAAGCTAAACACCCAATAGTTGGCTCTTCTGAAAATAAGGCAAGCTAAACAAAATCAAGACACTAACCCAAATCTAGGAAAGGAACTTTACACTTTCAATTCTAAGTATTTTACAAAAGGCCAAGTGGGGAAACCCCAAAATGAGGTCGATTCCCTGGAATCAAGAGGAGATTTGACTCCCCAAGCCTCAGAAGATGGAAAAGAAACTCTTGGAATTGGGGGTTGCCCTTCAAACCAATTTCCTAGCCAAAATGAAATGCCCATTGTATGCTCAAATTCTAGCTTAGGGGTTACCCAGCTAGATGGTAGGGAGGGAAAATTGGATAGACCCACCTTTTTTAATAGTGTCTCCTTTGTAATAGGAAATGAAAAGGTGCATGAAATTGTGGTCCCTAACCTGACAGTGGATCATGTTATTCCCCTAAGTGGAGTGGTTTGTTCTGATAGGTTTACAACAAAGTCAAGAATAGATTTTGTAGGTGAGATTGGTTTGCTCTCTACTAAAGATACCTCTAAGGGAGAAGATACCCCCATGGAATTCATTGTTAAAAAAACCCAAAGATACAGGAAGAAAAAGGGATTGGAGGTTGGAAAACCCTCTAGATAAAGACATAATTCAACCTCAGAAAGATAAGAGGAAGAAACTAAGCGAAATCTTGCCCCCTAATGCTAAAAGGGTGGAAGCTGAAAATAGATTACCTAAATGTTTTGATAACTTCAAGAGTGATAAAGGAAACCCACCCAGTGATCAAGACTAATGGATCTCAATTGCATTCCTTGGAATGTAAGGGGGTTTGAAACCCCTAATAGAAAACATGTTGTAAGGAGATTCTTGACACAAAAAAAAAATACTGACTTTCTCTTGTTACAAGAGGTTAAGGCCACTGCCTTTACTCTAGATACCAATTTGAGGGTCATTTGGAAAGAGGCATCCTAGTTTGTGACCAAGCATGAGAGGGGGAAAGGGGGAGCGGTGATTTTGTTGGCAAACAAGTGGGCTCAGTTTGTGGATAGCTATGGAACTTCCCCATGCAACTGGGTTGTCTCGGTGATCATTAAGAAAAAAGTAGTTTGTTTTGGGGTCTATGCACTTTATGCCCCGAATGACTATAAAGAGAGGATCCTCCTTTGGAACTGGATGTGCACCTTTTAAGAAATTTTGTGGATCATTGGTGGAGACTTCAATTTTGTAGAGAGAGAGGAGGACAAATGAGGGGGATCTAGGTTTTAATGGAAAGGAAATGAAAGTTTTTATTGGCAAAGAATGAAATCCAAGCTTAAGGTTGAAGATCCCATTGAAGGAAAAAAGAAAGATACACAGGCCATCTAGTATACCTAGTGTAACTCTCAAAAAGGGGGCCGAAGAATCTATTTCAGATTGGATAGATTCTACATAAGTAGGGCCTTCTTTTCGGATTCCCTGGTGAAAGAGGGTTGTAAGGTTGAAGTCACTCCTTATTTACTCTCAGATCACCATCCAATAAGTTCCAATTTTTTCCTCAAGAAGGGTTCCTCTAAGCTAACAGGATGTGGCATGGGTTTTTGTCTCAATACTAGTCTCCTTCAGAATAGTGATTGTAAAAGTGCCATCATGTGTCTTAGATAGATCAACAAATGGATGCACTAGAACCTTTCTCATATTGAAAGATGGACTTTAAAAACAAAGGGCTGGAAAGCCTTTTTTTGAACTATTGGAAAAAAGAGAGCTAAGGATAGTTGAAGGAGTCATACTCTCCTCCAAGACAAGCTCCTATAGGCAGAGACTAGTTTGCAAACAAATCCTAGAGATGAATCATTTACAAATAGGGTGATTATGGCTAAAAACTCTCTAAGAAAGCTTTAGAACACAAGGATTCAGGGTTTAAGAGTTAGAGCCAAAATGAACTGGCTTGAGAATGGGGATAAAGGTACCAAATTTTTCTTTAGATATATTAAGGAGAAACAAGTCAAAGAGTAGATTGGCCTAATGAAATAAGAGATCAATTTTTTTTTTTCTATAAGAACCTCTTCTCCTCAAAAGGGGAGATGGAAGCTAATCATAAGGCAACACAATATATTGAAGGGATTGTCCCTAAAAAGGTTAATGATGAAATGGCAGGGGAACTTGGGAAGGAAATTACTTTGGAGGACATTAGAAAAGCTATCCTCTCACTCAAGAATGACAAATCCCCAGGAGTTGATAGCCTTCCCATAGAATTTTACAAGACCTTTTTGGACTAGGTGTGTGATGATCTCCTCTCCTCTTGGTCTACAAGGAAGCATTTGAGAAAGGCTCTGTAGGAAACAAGATAAACAAAGCGATGATCAAATTAATCCCTAAGGAGGGTGATAGAACCCTAGTCAAAAAATGGAGACCAATAACATTGCTCAATGTTTCATACAAGATCTTGGCTAAGATCCTGATAGATAGGGTGGCCCTCATCCTCCCCTCAATTATTAATTCCACCCAAACTGGCTTTATAAAAGGGAGATACATCCTTGAAAACTTGATCACTAGTAGGGAGGCTATGAATTGGGCAAACCTAACAAGACAAAATGTTACAATGTTGTTATTAGATTTTGAGAAGGCTTCTTATAGAATTGAATGGGGTTTTGTGCTCCTAATGTTGAAGACCTTTGGATTTCCTGACTCATTTTGTCACATGGTCAATACCCTCTTTCGGGATGCAGTCGCTCAGGTAGAGGTTAATGGAATCCCCTCTCAAGACATTTCACTTGAAAGATGTATAAGACAAGGGTGTCCACTTGCTCAGGCATTATTTTTAATTGCCTCAAATTCCATGTATTATGTGCTAAGAGAGAACTAATAAATTCCTAGAATTAGGGGTATTAGGATGCCAAATGATAATGAGCTCCTTAATCTTTAGTTTGCAAATGATACATCAATCTTGTTCACCTTGGAAGATTCCAATCTGTCAAACCTATTGGGAAAATTGGATATCATTTTTCTTGCCTCAAGGGCTAAAATTTCCCCCTCTAAATATTGTCTCTTGGGGTGGAATAAGAAGCCCCCAGATTGGATCAGTATATATGGCCTCCAATGGGGTGGCCAACACAAATTAGTAAGATACCTTGGTATCCCCTTTTCCATGGATCCCAACATCAAGGAAATGTGGCATTGGATTAGAGACAAGATTGAGAGGAAACTCACTAAGTGGAACATATAGTTATTGTCTTTAGCCAGGTGAATTCAAATCTGCCAGAAGATATTGTCTTCTTACAATATATACTTTGTTTCAATGTGGTTCTTTAACTCTTATCAAATTATTGAGATACAAAAGAGGATAAGGGCCTTTTTATGGTCCGATGGTAAAGGCAAAAGAAAGAAAGATTTGATGAAATGGGAATGGCGCACTATTGAAAAAGCCAAGGGAGGCTTGGGATTAAAGGATCTTAGGCTGCAGGGTGTTGCTTTGGCTGCAAAGTGGGTGCTTGGGGCCGTGGAAGGTGGCAAACCCTAGAAAGTGTTGATCAGACAAAATATTCTTAATGTTTTCCCCAAACATGCTAAATCTTGGAAATCTCTACCACTCAGTAACATCCTTAGTAGTGAAGAATCCATATTACCCGCACGCTATAATGTATTCAAAACTATTTGGAAGACCTGGGAGGTGATGAAGACCCGCCTCACCAACATCCACTTCACCTCAGGGGACAATGGGACCATTCAAGTTAATAGATCTATTTGGTGGAATTTGAAACATAATGGGAAACCTCTGGCCCTACTCCAAGGGTGGTCTGCAAGGGATGGGCTCACAAAGGAATTTGTTGTTTCAAGGACATACTAAAAGATGGCAAACTCAAGGACTGGAATGACCAAAATTCTGAGTTTAATACCCCCCTCACCAATTGGAGAACTTATTCAATCCTCAAAGATGGTTGCAATCACTTGAAATTCCCCATGAAATATAAAGTTGGTAGTGATCAATTCAAGGAATTTCAATGGAAAAATGGTAATAACATAATGAACTCAAAAGTCAAGGAAATGTATTCTATGCTCACAGATCATATTGACCTGAGAAACTACTTAAATCAAATTCGAAAGTTTAAATGGAAGAAGAATCAATGGAAAACAATTTTTCAAACCAATTGGACCAAACAGCTAGAGGCTAAACTAGCATACTTTAGATGGCTACTTATAATATAGAAGCTACCATTCAAAACCAATTTTGATGATATTGATATTTGTAGTATCTATAGAATTTCAGACTATTAATCATGTCTTTTTTTATTGTATTTTTGCTAAAGAGACATGGAAATTATTTTGTGATAAGAAAGATATCTCAGGTATTAAGGAACAACCACTACTTGAGAAGATTATTTTTAATCAAAATATAAAAATGGGGAAAACTACTGCCTTATTTTGGTTATGCTTATCTTCTAATATTTTGTGGTCCATCTAGAAAGCAAGGAATGAGGACAGGTTTCAAGGGAGGAAGAGGATGTTTACTGACTCTTATAGAAGACTCATGTTTTACAATGTTGCTAAGCAAGTCTATATTACAGTGGAGCTTTCAAAAGACAAGTTCTGGCAATATCTCGAGAATAGACAAGTCACAATAGATATTATGGAGGTAAGATATGGGTATTTGTGGCCAGAGGGCTACCTAGGGGTGGAAGTTTTTTTGAGGGCTCTCCAGGCTTTCAGGCAGGACATTGCAGGTTATCATAGCAAGGATGAGAACAAAAGGGGTGAGACTATACAACCTTCTACTGAGTAGGTGGAAGCTGTTGAAGCTCTGTTGGCAATGAGAAATGGCAACAAACCACATGAAAACCAATAGTTGGCTGCTCTTCGGAATCTTCATATCCTTTTTGTTCTAAATTTGATGTCTATTAACACTAAAGTGATAATATCTGTACATTTTATTTTGAAAGTTGATCTACATGTTGATACTCTGATACAAGTTTATACGGGGCTTTTTGACCTCTCACAGTTGAGGGCTATGTGGGTATCTTGTAATGGGATAGTCTAGGAAGGGCTATACTGTCGTGAGACTCTATTTTTGATATCTTGTAAAGGGGGGATACCTGATATTATACTGTAATAGGGGGGTCTGATAGTGTTGATGTTGGACTAAACTTTTATACTCTTTGATATGTATCTTTTGTTCACTCTATACTTAATATAAAAATATATATTTAAATTAATACACGCTTAGAATTATCTAACAATCAGAACTATACACAAACTACATTCTACATACATTTTGAACCTCCAATATACAATAAACACATGGCAATCTTTCTCAAAAGAAGAAGGTGGAACACAAGAACTAAGAATACAAAGCCACTTAATTGATCAAAGAGGGTGGACTTTCCTTCTCATCATTTGAATAAATGACACTTTCAAATGTTGGAGTTTGTCTTAAATAACATATTCTAAGCTTTGACTTGGTTAGGTAGCTCATTTGAATCAGGTTAATAAGTGAACCCTATTAAATAAAAAAGTGTAATTTCACATGAACCACCTAAACAAATAAAACTTTAAAATATGCTATTCAAATCTATGCCAACAATACAACAGCCAATAAGGGCCCGAAACGGTAAATTCAGTAGCTCGTCCACGTCCAAGTCACCAGCGCAGGCCCCAAAGCTCGTGCGGGATTCATGGACGCCTCGTCGAAAGCTCCTGTGGCCAACATACAGGCCCCCACGATGAAGCCCAATAGAAACCAGAGAAAGGATATCAATGTTCCCTTCGGCTCGACGATCATCGCATACACCGTGAACTAAAGCCCAAACGTATCACTATCTCAAACACCAGCTCATTGCACAACCCCACACCAGACGACAGCGACAAAGCTGCTGTGCTGTACATAAGGCGCCCGTCAGCAGAACTAAAAGGAATCAATATAAAGAGAAAGATAAGCTTGGGTGAGCTGGACCCTTACCAGTCCAGTTGTGAGCTTCAACTGCTCGCAAGCCAGGATGGCGCTCAGTACCAGCGGAATCCAGTACTTGGAGAATTAAGGTAAGAAGCGAGATGTGCCACTGCCCGCCAATTCAGGCGCCGAATGTGCAGCCGTGTTGACATGGCAGCTGTGTTTGTTGGCGACGGCGACAAACAGCCAAAACGTGTGCGAAACCTCCACGGCCACAAGTCTGGCAGGTTGAAATTTGTCAGTACTATTGTGTTAACATCCACACTATACACTGGTAATGCAGCTTGGAGGTATGTGGGGTGCGTGGGCTCCTGGGACCCCCTGTAATGCTTCTCTGAAAGGCCTATTTTTCGGCAGCTCTCCATTCCCAGGGGTCGGCCGCAGACGGGTTCGCTCGGTAGCCGGTGCCAGCCCACCACCCATTTCCTGATAATCCCCTTCCCGCCCATTCGCCGGCGTGAGAGCTCACCAGCGGTCGATATCAATCCACACCACCCTGTCATTTATATCATGGTCGGTTGACAATTATGTAAAAGAATGGGTAGACGCTAAGGCTAAAGTCTAAAGGGTTGATTGGTCTCATTACGTCAGTATTAACGCGAAGAGGTACTGATATGGCATTCCTTTCCTCGAGAAATATCAGGCGGCCATACTAGTGGATATGGACAGGAACATTGTGTTCTTCTCAGCACATTCTAAAGTCAAAGGATATGAGCTATCCCAATGCTAAATATTCAATGTTTATAAAGACAATCAATGGTTTGTGCTGTCTAACCTTGATAGTTTATGCTGCACTGGAAATTAGGTGTCAAGATTCCGTTCTTAGTGTTCGATTTCTTGTTATTTTGTTTGACAAATGTTAATCTCCTTTCTAGCTTTTCGTTCCGGGTCAGATATTTCCATTCTTGATGTTTCTCTTTTCCACAATGTGCTCGATCATATTTCTAGACATGTGAGCATCAACATCATATAGAAATTTCACTGTTTTGGCTGTATTTTAAACTCTCCAGATAGGCTCGCAGATTGATTTACTCAGATGATTTATATTAACTATCTGTTCGGGTCAACAAGGATTCGAAAAGACACAGTATACAAGGCTTTGAAGAGAAACAAGGATGATTTTTTTGTCTAAGTGTTGTGATGCTACTATATTTTTTATATACTGATTTGTTATGTTAAATGTCTTACCGTTATTGGAATCTATATGCTTTGTTATCTCCTGTGCGTAGCATATATGGTGTTTTAGTTGTGCTCTCTTCTACTCTGTGAAGCTGTTTTTTTTTTTTGGGCTAAGCTGTAACCTTTATGTATTGGCCGTATGTTTGCTGTAACTGTTATTACAACATTTTTTAACCTTGATTTTATTTGTAGTCTCAATATAAATAAGCCTTTAAATGTCCAAAACAAAACAAAAAGAAATTACCCGATAAAGTGGAGTTTACGTATGATAATTTTTGTTCGGGAAAGCTTTTTATATCAAACCTGCAGAAGAGTTTTTAACTACCTAAATGATAAATTTTGAAATCTATGATGTAAGCATTTAGCAATAGGAAGGGTCTAGTAATTGTCCTTTTCTCAAGGACACCAACATCAAAAGATCGTCTATATTGTAGAGGGAATTTGAATGCATTGTATGTTCATCTCCGCTTTGAGTCTCCCATACAAAAGGAATTATTGCCACCAGGTTATAAATGATCAGTTAAAACTGGTTATTATTTATTTGTATATATGTTTTTTTAGTATTTTAAAATTAAAATATTTTTTATTAAAAAAGTATGTTATTTTTTTTTTTTATTTTTTTTTGAGTTTTATTATATTGATACATATTTATAGTGATGAAATCTTTATATTTATGTTATTATATATAATTTGAGTTCAGTTTTCAGTTTTTATTTATTTTCATAAATAGAGATTAAATTTGATAGCTTTATAATTATCTTTTATGAATTTTGGTCATTAAATATAATGAAAGTTTTAGAAAGATTATATCTTATGAAAGAAGTGATTTTGGATGTATTATCAATTTTTAAAATATTATAGTTAAATTTTATTTAAATTATAATATTTTTTAAACAAAATATGTCTAGGGCAACTTTGCTTGATAGGGACGATCAACTATTGAATTTTAAAGGCCTTGTCCATACACATAAATTCTTATAAATTTAATTGCATTTTATTTAGTTTTATACACATTTTGCACATAAGATATAATTGATAATACATCCAAAATCCAATGAATAATTAACTAATAAAATTAAAACACTTAAACCCAGCTAATAATCATTTAATAACAATAAATTTTAGAGGTCCTCAAACAAATAATCAACTAAGAAAAAAATGAACTCAAATAGTAAATTTTTGTAAACAAATTATCCAATATTCACACCCAAAATTAGGAAAAAAAATATAATTTCTATCTTAATAGAAAGGGAATCCATACATTACAAAGAATAGAAAAGAACCAAAATACAAAAATGAGAATCAGAATCTAATAAACCACAACAAATAGGATATTTCCAATGCCCCAAATTTTGTAATTTTGACACCAAAATGCAAATAACTTCCCATAATTTGATAGAGATGATTCAGAAAACCTTATGAATAATAAAGTACTGTTGTAAAAATATTACAATAGAAAATAACACAGCATTAAAAATGGAAATCAATCCACATAACACATGCCAAAAAACTTGCAAAATAAAAATAGAAAAAAATGTAAACTTATCTAATTACCTCCAATACAGCCTTTGAAAGAATTTTTTCTATATCAAAGGGAATAAATCCTATGAATTTTAAATTTAATGGGCTTTCACTCACTAATATACATACATAATGTTTTCATCCTCAAATATAATATTTAACATCAAATTTAAAAATATAATGGCCAAATGTTATTGAATAAAAATTGTGAATAATATAATTTAAAGGATTCATAGGCAAGTATGGTACCCATAAACCATGCCCTTTTCTTGGTAAAATAAAATAATTTCAAATTCCATTGTCCTCCATTAACAATTTACTAACATCATCTTGTAACCCCCCTTATAGTTTGTCATTATCTCCAAATCATAACTCCTAACTTGACTTGGAATCTACTAGAATTAGTTTGAGGAGTTATACAAGAGTTGCAAAAATCCAACACCTCATATTGAAAAATAATTATAATTATTTAATATGAATGGACCATTAATTTGAAAAATAGTAGAGCAAGAAAGTGCATTACATATCAAAAGGTTGCATGAAATATCAAAAACATAAAAGATTAATATATTGAATTTTTCAAGATGTGTATTGCATTGCAACATAATTGAATTTTTAAAGCCTTTCAATTTTCCTATAAAAACTACCTATGGGAATAACTTCCCAACTAACTTTATTCACTAATAATTAACTAACATTATTTATTTATTACCAAACTAACCTATTGATGTAATAATTTCTTACATTCCCCCCTTTATTACATCAATTCAAAAAAAGGGTAAAATGTTGCAAGAGTTTATCACAATAACCCTCTTGGAGACTTTGATGAATCACCTTCACCAATCCTCCTTACTCACTTGGAAGAAACACAAAACTAGCTCCGTCAATGAATATTATACCTATAAAACCTACAAACATTTGTACAACATGAGAGAACATAAAGTGTCCCCGTCCTTCTTACAGAATGAGAGAACAAATTTCCCTTGAAATTCCACATCTACTTCAAGTGTGTCTAAATCTCTCATCTCATGCTACACATGAGAGAAAAAGTATCCCACAAGAGTCAACATTTTCTCAGAGTGTGTCGATATCTATCCTCTAGTGTTGTGAAAACAATCCCTCCTTTAAAATTTAAAAGAACTTCACAAAATGTAGATACATTAAATGTATCCACAAAATATTTTAATATAACAAGTCCCCCTCACTCCATGAAGGGACACAAATATTAAGTGTTGCTTCTCATACAATAAATCATCTCTAATTGAGATGTGGTGCAGGAGCACCTTCACCATGATTCTATTTTGTAAATGATTTCATTTTTTTCCTTTGTAGAATTCATTTAAAAGTAATTTTCAAAAAAAAATGTAATGATGTCAACATTTATTCCAACCAAAGTGTAAAAGTTGCATAAAGCAACAATTAGGGAGTTAAGAAGATCATTAGACAGACTAAACATTAGTGGGAAGTTGGAAATCAGTTGGAAACTGATTATTCATATTGTAGTGTCTTTAAAAAGGCTCTTTGTACATTCATAAGCTTGTGGGTGATTGAAATTTTGAAATGGAATAATGGAAAGCATAATTTTCTGTAATTTTCTTCAGAAAATTCACAGTTTTCAGACTTTGTACGGATTTGTACGGCCTCAAATGATGGAATGAATGGTTGTAAGTGTTAGAGGGAACAATCACCTTCCATTTACAATTCATTTCATGCAGATTGGTTCATTTTTAAAGAATTTATACTAATTTTTGTAAACACAGTCTAAATTCTGATCTAGGGTAACAGTTTTCAATAAAATTCGTGTGTCTCAAATTTTAACCGTTGGATGTTGCTAAAAATTGGATAAAATTTCCATAATGATATCCTCTAAATTATCACTGGAGAGATTGGATTAGTTATTTTATTTGTGAAAGTTATAAGTTACTATTTGCATGCATATCTGGTTATTTTGACCTAATATTTAGCAAAGAAGTCCAGACAACAAGCCTGTGTTCCAAAACAAGTGTACCTACAAATGAGATATGTTTTTAATGGCTGAAATGGGTACTCAAAAATGTATTTATGTTTTGGAGATTCAATTTTTTTTGAATGTTACACCCGATTTAGTGTTTTGATTCTCTTCAAGCAAAATTTGGGTTTTTGGTGCAAGTAATTTGTAAATCTGATAAAACAGAGAAATAAGGCTATGCAATTGGTTAATTTCTATCAAAATGATGATTTTGAAGATGTAGAAGGGTCTGGTTTTAGTTTGATACAAGTTTAGAGTCATGTTTTGAAGAGTTGGGCTTGTAGCCATGAAGAAATTCAAAGAATTTGAAGTGATTTTGATAAAGGATTGAATGAGAATTGTTTTAAGTATTGTTGTTTCTTCCTTTGCTCTGAATCAAATTGGTATCAGAGCCCATAAAGATTTGGGCTGGTGATTGGTAGTTGTGGTTTGTTGGTTGTTTGCAGGAAAGTGAGTTGTGAAGCAAGGAGGAATCTTGCTTGAGAGGATGGAGAACTTTAGAAGGCATTTGTAAGCAGAGGAAGAGAGAAAGAAGAGAAAGAGATAAACAAAGTTTGATAGAGAAATTTCTGATTTAAAGCAAGCATTAAAGAGATTAGATGAAGAGTTCCAAGAATCTATGATGAAGTTAGAACAAATGATGGAAGAAGAAGAAGAAGAAGCATATGAAGATGCACATGAAGAATTCATTGATGAAGAAAACAAAATTGTTCTAGATGTTTCCAAGCATGAAGATATGATAGAGGACTTGATTATTGTAGTTAAAGACATTGAAGGAATGACCATGGATTAATTGTTCATAGAGGTTTGCAAGGAGTTGCAGCATGATGGAGGTATCATGATTGTCACCTTATATCATTTCATTATGTTACTAATGCTTTGGACAAAGGATTGTTTGCAGGTTGAAGGAGAAAGGGAAAAACATGGTTTTGAGATGTATCAAGGAGTAAGGTATTTGATTTCAGGGGGGAAGCACGGAAGACAATTAATTTACATGGACAAATTTAAACCAAAAGTGAAAATGAAGGTGATAAGAAGTAGATTAGTGGCAGGGCATCTCAAGAAGGCAATTTTGTTGGCAACAACACTTTCAAGAGAACTTGAAATCTTTTTGGTGGGGAGTTTGGTGCAGGAGCACCTTCACCATGATTCTATTTTGTAAATGATTTCATTTTTTTCCTTTGTAGAAGTCATTTAAAAGTAATTTTCAAAAAAAAAATGTAATGATGTCAACATTTATTGCAATCAAAGTGTAAAAGTTGCATAAAGCAACAATTAGGGAGTTAAAAAGGTCATTAGGGAGACTAAACATTAGTGGGAAGTTGGAAATCAGTTGGAAACTAATTATTCATATTTTAATGTCTTTAAAAAGGCTCTTTGTACATTCATAAGCTTGTGGGTGATTGAAAATTTGAAATGGAATAATGGAAAGCACAATTTTCTGTAATTTTCTTTAGAAAATTCACAATTTCCAGACTTTGTACGGATTTGTACGACCTCAAATGATGGAATAAATGGTTGTAAGTGTTAGAGGGAACAATAACCTTCCATTTCCAATTCGTTTCATGCAGATTGGTTCATTTTTAAAGAAGTTATGCTAATTTTTGTAAACACAGTCTAAATTCTGATCTAGGGTAACAGTTTTCAATAAAATTCGTGTTTCTCAAATTTTAACTATTGTATGTTGCTCAAAATTGGATAAAATTTCCATAATTATATCCTCTAAATTATCACTGGAGAGATTGGATTAATTAGTTGATTTGTGAAAGTTATAAGTTACTGTTTGCATGCATATCTGGTTATTTCGACCTAATATTTAGCAAAGAAGTCCGGACAGCAAGCCTGTGTTCCAAAAACAAGTGTACCTACAAATGAGATATGTTTTTAATGGCTGAAATGGGTACTCAAAAATGTATTTATGTTTTGTAGATTCAATTTGGTTTGAATGTTACACCTAATTTAGTGTTTTGATTCTCTTCAAGCAAAATTTGGGTTTTTGGTGCAAGTAATTTGTAAATCCGATAAAATAGAGAAATAAGGCTATGCAATTGGTTAATTTCTATCAAAATTATGATTTTGAAGATGTAGAATGGTCTGGTTTGAGTTTGATACAATTTTAGAGTCATGTTTTGAAGAGTTGGGCTTGTAGCCATGAAGAAATTCAAAGAATTTGAAGTGATTTTGGTAAAGGATTGAATGAGAATTGTTTTAAGTATTGTTGTTTCTTCCTTTGCTCTGCATCAAGATGGTAAAATATATCCATACTCTAATGCCTCCAACCTGCAATTGGATCATGTTAGTTCTTACCTGTCAAAGATCTAATACTATAATTTCCAAAAGCCCAATCAACATAAAAATATCATTAGGCACATTTGTAAAGATCATAATACAATTGGATGCGAATTTCAACTAAAAATGAATCCATTTAACATCTCTATGTCTTCAACCAATAGATTGATATTAAAAATTGTTTAAACAAACATTATAATAAACCAATAAGAGTTTTGAAATGTAACTTACAACTCCAAAGAAGACCCTTATTTGAAAAAAAAAATATTGTATGTTAGTGTGACACCCTAAAGAAGTCCATGTGTTGGACGATGATATAATAATCCCATATTCATTTCAAAAATTTGTACAAAACATTTCACATGTCTACTATCAACCAAAAAAATAAAAACCATTAAAAATCTACACAAGGGAAATGCCAATCCTAGAATTTCAACAAAAAATGAGAAGGTTCAAATATTAGGTATTTTAGGAGCTACAATCACATTGATCAAATTTCTGGTGATATATATAGATGGAGTAATTGTTGAACATTCTCGATAACTAAGAGGGGGGGTGAATCAGTTATCCCAAAACTCTTCTCCTTTCTTTACTTAATCCAGAGAAATCTTGAATCAATTAGATATTAATTAAAACATATATGAGCATGCAAGCACTTGGCAAAACGATGCACAATCAACACCAATATTTACATGGAAACCCAAGATGGGAAAAACCATAGAGAATGTTAATTCTCAATTATAAAGCACCAATTAAGGTGACACCGGTTAGGGTGATTTTTACAAGGGCTCGCTGCCAAAATTCTCATTGTAGGTAAGGCTCACTACCAGTGGGCTCACTGCTCGATTAATACAAAAATCACTAATTATAAAATAGAAAAAACATGAACTGATGAAGTTGCATCTACATATGCATGAATTCAATTCCAATTAAGAGCACGATATATGACTGTAGCAGATCTAGTGAAGAATCTTCTATGCACCTTTCCTTCCACAACTTCTACAATACAAATTGCTTCTTCCTGACACTTGCCTTCACTTCCTTCTCTATTTCTTGTCACACAATCCTTCGCACCGTTACATTGTTCGCACATACCACTCTTCATGATCTATACTCCAAAAATATGTTATACATATATATATTCCTAAAGAACAAAATGAGTTGTCAGAGCAAAACATGTTGGCTTGAAGAACAACCTTGAGATATTCAATAAGGCTTGGAATGCTAGCACCTAACCCAAAGGATAGGTCACACATAAATATCCTCTTACCACATTACACTGAGACCCATAAATAGGTCATACATAATATAAGTTTATCACCCAACATAATTACCAAAGTAAATTGTACTTTGAATTACATGCTCGATATATTCTAGAGCTAATAGGAATGCCTCAAACAAGACCAAATCTTGATCAACATCATTTGATAGGGATGCTACAACCAAGACCAAATCTTGATCATCATCAATTTCATTGCCAACTGGAGGAATGCAGTTAGACATACAAAAACTTATAACATGCTACATGAATATTCGAATAGTAAGGATACCCAGAATAAGCTTTAGGCACAATAGCCAATATCAAAAAGATTAGTCTCTATTATTTTGCATTAAATGTCTTCCACAGATGTCCTAAAAAGAAGTACTACAATATATATAAATCGAGGACAATATCCACACTATGAAAAGTTATAGGATAGATCATTTATGTACATCATCTAAAGCATAACCTTCAGAATCCCAGGTTTTGACAACAATTCCAAATCAACAAGTTCTCAACAATCTCTCCCTTTGGCATTGATGGCAAAATAACAAAAATACAAAACCACAAAATCTTCAAAAAATACTCCAAGCACTCCCCCTATGACAAGCAATTCAGTTCCTCTTTTATTTTTCTTCTCTTCATTTTCTTCATTTTCTCCCCCTTTTTTCCATCAAAGGCAAAGGGCCAAAACATTTAGGAAATCAAGTAAAAATAACACTTTTCACATGAAAGATTTTTTGTACCTTTCTTTCACAACTAGAAGAATCCTCTTCCAAGCTTGCACTGCTAAAACCATCCTAGCACATACACCATCCTATAGAACCAACATCCCAAAAGAATATGACCAGTCCAGAGACATGCACTATTATTCACAATCCTTTACATCAAAAAGTATCTTGGAGAGATGATCCAACCGAACCTTAACAATTTCTTTGACCAAATAGAAAGTTTTAACCAAGTCTTCCCTCTATCTCTGAGTAGACAATAACTTAGCTTGCAGATCACCAACTCTTATTCTTTTTTTTCCATCTATATCTTTGAAGAAGTTGAAACACTTCCCAATATCATTCAATTTTGATTCAATAGCTTCAATTCTACTTCTCAAATTATCAACAATAGTAGACCACTAGAGATAGTATTTGTAGATGTTAGAAATCTCCTTAAGGAATTCTCTTGTCTCACCAATGTGTTTGGATAACTTTCATTTGGTTGTGACACACCTTCTTTCAATCATAGCTTGGAATTTATCTCCTTTAGACCCCACCTGCAACAATCTTTCTTCAACAACTTCTACCAGATCATCTGGTAACAAGTCAGAAACATCAGAAACATTAATACCCTTCTTGAGCAGATAATCAACCAAGGCATCTTCAATTCTAGGTCTATTGTTTGGAGATTAGGCATTCCACATTTCACCAATATTTTTCTTATTACCCTCATTCAACACTGAATGAACTTCGTATGAATCAGGTAGAGACTCTTCTTCCTTCTCCTTCTCTTATGAGATAGTGATGACATCTATTGTTTTAATTTTCCTCCTTTTAGGTTTTGGAGGGGAACCACCAATGACAACCTCTAATTCCTTCTTACCAGAGGAGGAACCCTCCTCAAACTGACTAATAGGTATAGCACTAAACACTATCAGACCGGAGCACAGATCCATCTTTAAGGATGAGAGATAAAATTTCCATGCATTTGCTTTATCTTCCAAACATTCCAAGTATCTGTAAACTTTGTTTCTGACAAGGACACCAAACTTCCACTAAACATTCTCCTTTGATGGTAACAAATTCAAAAAATAAAATACTAAACACATGAACAGAGACCCAAGCCAAAAGGGATAACTCTAAACCAAACACATTCTCAATTAGGATTTCTAATATCAAACTACACAAGTCAAACCGTTGATTTTCCTTCACCATCTTATGCGCAAGATATACAACAATAGTAGATGTAGAACCTTCACAGTTTTGAAAATAGATTTTTTATGAGATACCAAAAGCAACATACCTTACTATAAGATCAACAATGGTATCTATTAGTAGAGCTCAGGGTTATTTTTGATATTGGTAAGTTCCTCCACATCTCTGTATTTCACTGATTTCTTCCCAGGGAGGTCACCAACTCTGCACAATCCAGTAATAGCTTCAATGGCTTCCTTAGTGATTGGATATGGTTTGTCCAAAATGATGATGCCATCCTTGATTCAACTCAATAGGAACAAGATAGATTCTTTGTCAAAAAACTAGGGGAATTCTCCCCACAGAGCCATACCCAAGGCACTCATACTCTGAAATTCATCAATCTTCAACCCTATTTCCATTTCCTTCATCTTCCTATGATCAAATTTGTCCAACTCTACTCCCTTCAGCTTCAATGGAATACCGCCACTAGATTCATTGAAAATCAACAAGGATTCCATCATCGCGCTTAGCTTCTTCAATCCTTTATCACCTAACGAAAACCTCTTCTTCTTCTTTGAAAACTATGAGAAATGATTTGAAAACCTCTATCTTTTATCCTTAATCACTCATGATTATTTCACCACCAAAGTGTGTATCGATGACACCAACAATTGTGCTTCACTTTTCAATCAACCAGATTAAGCTTCATCATACATCACCAGCCAATTCTAGCTTAGTCATGCTGAAAATACTTCAAACTTACTTCAAAAAGGGGGAACCAACAGGCAATGCACTGTAAAACTCCCCTTGAGACAAGGTAGTTGGCTCAGATTCCAGAAGAGCTTGTATCAAGATCTGGTACCACAAAAGAGCTCTCCACACTCATTTACTTTTTCTTCCAAACCATAACGGTCTTCTCCTTAGATTCATTTGATTTTGCAACCTTCTTTTTTTTCAGGATTTTTTGGAGAAACATATCTACATATATTAGCATAATGTCCAGATTGACTATATGTATAACATCTTTGTCCTGACTTAACTAAATGAACCCTATATCTTCATTGATTAGCTTTGTCATAATAAACATGGCATAACTAGCAATAACCATGAAAGAAATTATTCATTTCATTCTTTTTAGCCGAATTAAATAATTGACTTTTGCAATGACTTGCTTTGTGACCAAACTTGTGATAGTTAAAGCATTGAATACTCAGTTCCTTCTTGCTTCTACACTCTACAACCTTATGTCCAAACATTTTGCATAGAAAAAATGACCAGTAAATGATAAGTACATTTGAGCATTTGGTTGCCTCATCAAAGGTCTTTTAGTGGATGTTCTAGAGTTCCAGACCTTACTTGTTACAAAAAATATTTATTCAACTTCAACTACTTTGTTTTACCCTTAGTGTTCTGATTTGATCATTCCACTAAGAATCCAAGCCCTTCCTTATCCTTGTGACATTTTTGTAGGGACGAGAGTTGATCTAGAACCATGTGGTTTTCACGTACTCTACTTTATGATTTTAGCATTCTTAAATCTTGATCTAACTTCTCATTTTCTTCTGATTTTCATTTGATGGTATCTTTGATATTTTCTTCGGTCTTCTTCCATTCTTCCATTTTCTATTTGATGGTATCTTTGAGACTTTCTTTTGTTTCCTTGCATTCATCCAAGGTATGTGCAGGATCATCATGGAAAAAATAGGCCCTCAAGTGGCAATAAAATTTAGAAAATTAGAGTTAGGCAACTTGACATAAAAATTTGAATAAATTATCTATATTATTTCTAAAATACATAACAATAGAATCTATAGCAAATTGAATGTAGTTTCTGAACTACTTGGTTTATTTATTTGTTTTTAAATCTATTTGGTGAAATTTTGAAATTTCAATGTAGTAGTACTTAAATTTCAGGGGAAAAATAAGAGGTAGGTGTCTGTCTGACCACCCTAACCATAATAAAATGATAATATTTTTTATAATATTTTAGATATAAGTAGGGGACTCATGTCTCAATGTGATGAATATATTTTTGTAATTTTTTTCCAAATAAATAATAAATTATGATTTTTTCATTACAAATTTTAAAAAATATAAAAACTCGTATGTCTAACCACCTTAACTTGGTCAAAACTTCATGAAATTCATTTTTTGTTTTTAATCCTATAGTATGTGAAGCATAGAATGTGACACATGTTTCAGATTCAAAAAATGTGATACCATTTGAAATCTATAGATATTTTTCAATCAACATATCAATCAGGACTTTAGTCATAATTCAAATAGAAAATGAATAATAATTATTTATTAAATTCAAAATAAATCATAATTTATATTGGTGGAAAGTTGAGAATCTCCTTTAAAAACTCTTTTCATTTCATCAATTTTGAGTAAAAATAAATTTGTCAGCCACATCGGCCATCATATCACTTAGATATCGCCACTTTTTGGCCCATCATGATCCTGCACATACCCTCCAACTGAAGCTTTAGATTCACACCACTTTGCTTTGACTCCTTTAATTCCTTGTTTACCTCTTTGTGTCTTGCTTTGAATTTTTGGATTTTCTCCCTTAGCTTTGAGATGCAAGCATTTGCCTCCTTGATGTTCTCTTTCTATTCCTCATTTTAAGATTCTATACCTTCCATATAACTTAATATTGTCTTCAATTCTTCTTCAAAGTAATAATCTCTCGCCATCTATTCAAACTACTAAGATCTCCCTCAAGTGGTTAAGCTCTATCTACAATGGACCAAGCTTTGATACCAATTGTTGAATAGTCAAAATAACTAAGAAGGGGGGTGAATCAGTTATCCCAAAACTCTTCTCCTTTCTTTACTTAATCCAAAGCAATCTTAAATCAATCAGATATTAATTAAAATAGATATGAACATGCAAGCACTTAACAACACCATGCATGATAAACACTAGAATTTACTTGGAAACCCAAGATGGGAAAAATCGTGAAGAATACTCATTCTCAATTATAAAGAATCGTTTAAGGTGACACCAATTAAGGTGAATTTTACAAGGGATCACTACCAAAATTCTCACTACAGGTAAGGCTCACTACCAGTGGGCTCACTGGCCGATTAGTACAAAAATCACTGATTACAAAATAGACAAAACATGAATTGATGAAGTTTCATCAACATATGCATGAATTTAGTTCTAGTTAAGATCACAATATTTGACTATAGCTGATCTAATGAAGAATATTATACACACCATTCCTTCCACAACCTCTATAATACAGATTGCTTCTTCCTAACACTTGGCTTCACTTCCTTCTCTATTTCTTGTCACACAATCCTTCACACCCGTATCATTGTTCACACATACCACTCTTCATGATCGATACTCCAAAAATATTTTCTACATGCACACACACACACACACAAAGAACAAAATGTGTTGGCCTAGAAGAAAATTTCAGCTGAAGAACAACCTTGAAATATTTAATTTAAGGCTTGGCACACTAGCACCAAACCCAAAGGATAGGTCACACATAAAGATCTTCTTACCATGTTACACCGGGACCCATAAATAGGTCATACATGTAAGATAATTTTATCACCCAACATAATTACCAAAGTAAAGTGTACTTTTAATTACATGAGATATATTTTGGAGCTCATAGGAATGCCTCAACCAAGACCTTGAAATCTTGATCAACATCATTTGATAGGGATGCCACAACCAAGACCAAATCTTGATCATCATCAATTTCATTACCAACCAGAGGAATGCAGTTAGACATACCAAAACTTGTAACATGCTACATGAATGTTTGGATAGAAAGGATACCTGAAATAAACTTTAGGCAGAACAACCAATATCAAAAAGACTAGTCTCTATTATTTTGTACTAACTATCTTCCACAAATATCCCAAAAAGAAGTACTACCATATCCATATCAAGGATAACATCCACACTACACAATATTATAGGATAGATCATTTATGTATATCATTCAGATCACAACCTTCTGGATCCTAGGTTTTGACATCATTGACAACAATGCCAAATCAACAACTTCTCAACATAAATTAGGATAATCACATAATGATTAATTAGTCATTATTTAATTATTAGGTCCCTTATTACTTTAATTACTTAAGCTAAAATTAGGAGTTCTTTTATATTATTAGATTGAGATATTTATAGGTCAATTTATCTCATTACATAGGATTAGGAAACTTTTCATAATCTAATCAAATTCTCATCTACAATTTTCACTTTTCTTTTATAAGTATTCATTATTGTACTTTATATGTAGACACCTAAAAATGTCCTAAGCATATCACAGATCTTGATTTCACTTACTAACATCATTTCCTCAATTATTCACCTAATTCCTTTAATTAATTAAATGATGTCCAATTATTTAGTTAAATTCACTTTATTCTCTTATTATTTAAATAATTCATTATTTTCGTGCTAATAATCCCTCCTTGATTAAATAAGTCTTAATTATTTAATTAAATATCCTAATTCTTCCAACTTGAATAATTAAATGATTTTTCATAAATTGTTTAATTAACTAATTTCCTCCAATCCTCCTGTAGACACTAAAAATGTCCCAAATGATATCATGTAGCCAAATCAAGTATACTAACAAAATTTCCTCTCAAAGCCTATCCTCTTTTCACTTAATTTATTAGATTAGCTTAACTATTTAATTAATTGCATCATTTTAATCTATTAACCTAATTCATCAAATTAGGTTAATTCACCCCCTTTTATGCTAATATTTTATCTCATTAAATTAAATAAATAAAAATATTTAATTTAATTCCCTAAGTCTTCCCATTTAATTAAATAACCCTTAGAGGTTATTTAATTAACTGTAATTTCACCTTTTTCCCATTCATTAAATCATTTCATTTAATGAATATCACTTTATTCTTCTAATTCCCCTAATTGCATGATTAAACTTTTTTAAATTAGAAATTATCTAATTAATATATCTCCTCCCCTTTTGCACAATTAAACTTTGTTTTAGTTAGCAAAATATCCCTTCTCCTCACCGATGAATATTCCAAAGAATATTCTTTCTCCTCCAATCATTTAAGAAAGGGAATATTCTCACTTAGCTTCAAGTGCAAGTTACCTTCTGACTTCTTGTGCAAGTTAAATTTTAACCTCTTGTACAAGTCAAAAGTGTGCTTGTTTGGAATGAATGAGAACCCTTGATTAAATCTCATCTTGCATTCCCACCTATTGATGAGAATCCATGATCCATGCCTCCTATTTCCTCCATCCTTGATCATTGATTAGATTTTTCAATCTCAACCCTCCATTTCTCATTTTCTTTCCTATAAATAAAGCACTATTCAGATACGAATGTATCCATTTCTCAACATCAAAATTATGTTGTTAAAATCACTCACACTCATACTCATATTTAGCATATTTTAGTATAAATTCATTGCATAATAGCTTAGCTTCCATTAATATCTTCAATAATGCATCCATTTAACTAATTAGAGAACAAGGGTTTGAATATTTTTAGTTTAAATCTCATTTAGATTAGCTTAAAAATTTCATATCTACATATTTTAGCATAAAATAATGGTACATTAACTCTTGCATCATACTCATTTTAGCATAAATCATGTTTTCATACATATATCACAACGGTTTCATCAATTCTCTTCAATAGAATCGACTAAAACAAGCTCATTGATCACAAGATTGGGAAAGGGTCATTGTTCGACATCAACACAACACCAATTCCAAAATGGGATAAGTTTCAGATGGATTAGATTAGATATTTTAATGGTTTCTTAGTTTGGAATGTTTAGTTTCAATAAATTTTTAGTTTAACTTTCATTTGAATGATCTTATTTAAGATTGAGTATTAGTGGCATGAATATACTTTGGTTCTTCATGGATCAAGTGTAATTGACCCATACTAATATCCTTGGTCGACATTTCGGCACTAGAAGGAGGGTAAACCGATCAAATTTAATCAATTTCTAGATCGAATTCCATTCATTTTGAATTTTATAGGAAAGAGTGACACCTAGATCAATTTTGACGACGCCTTTGCAAGGTGTTGCCATACAATGATGCTATTATCATTTCAAATAGGGACATCTATTAAATACAACGACACTAATTAAACAAACGGTAATGCTAATACTATATAGAGGTATCAAATATCTACAAACGGTGACACTAGACCAAATAGTGATGCTATCTTGCTCTTTGGTTTGTCCACAGAGCGATGCCCAAATTCACTAGAGCGACGTGCCCAAATGACTTATACCGATGCTATCGTGAACAATGATGCCCATCTTTGGTAAACAAAATCTTGATCAATTTTACACATGTGCTTTAATTTTTTGACTTTATTCGAATGCTAACATGTCACTTACTTCTCGTTCTTGAATTTTAGACTAACTAGTTTTGTAGATTTGGAGAAAACTAGGAGAAAATTTACCCTAACTTGTTGGGGTCATAACTTTCTACTCATTGCTCAGAATTCGAATATGTTTGCATCGTTGGAAATCTCTCCAAGAGTATTAATTCAATCCCTAAAAATATAGTTCCTACAATAATCAATTTTGAGGGATGGATGCAATTTTTGTCCCCAAATTCTTCTTTGAAGGCCTTCGAAAATGTGATTTACTATAGCATAGAAAAAACCAAAAAAATTTGAAAATTTTAATTTTGGGTTTTTCTTAGTTGTAGTTATTGTAACAATGTTTTGAAACTTGTGGGGAAATTATAAAACATCATATGTTGTTTTGGTTTATGTTTTAGGAACACTAAATTTCCATTGGGTTTTAAAACTTACAATCTTAGGACAACTAGCTTTCAATTGGGCTTAAAATTCACTTTCAAAGTTGGCTGAAATTGAACCCTCATTTCACCATTTTATTTTTGGGCTTAAAATTGAACAAGGAAACTTCACATTTCGTTTGGTTCATAAAATGAAGTCATCTTAGCTTAGGGGTTAAAATTTACAATTGTTTGCTATGTTTTGTGATTTACACTTTTTTTATTGAATGTGTATGCAATTCTCTCGTGCCACTCAAGGATCAAGTGAGAAACAAAAATATTCCTTAAAATTTTGTATAATCACCCACATCTTTTGATTTGGACTAAAAATGAACCCCTTTCTAGTGTAGGGAAAAGTCATGGTGTGCGTTCTCTCCTTGTTCATGTGAACTAGGGTGATTGAACTAAAAACATACTTCCTTGCTATTTTTTATCTTTGGCACTTTGAAAGGAGGGAATGAACCAAGCGGTAACGAGCTAAAGCCAAGATATTTTATGTCACTATATAAAAATGTGTTTGTGACGAAATTCATAAACAACAAGTGCGGATGCATCATACCGACAAGTTCCACCCCTTAAAGGCCTCTTGGTTGAAATAACCTTGAGATAATATCATCGCATGTATGGCCACCTTGGATGAAATACCTTACTAAAAACCATTGTTTAGAAAGAAAAAATCCTTAATACTTGTTGGTGCAAGAGCTGTCATTCTAAAGACACCCCACATTTGTACTATTCATTATTGAAATATAAAAATCCTTAAGATCTTAGGATCTTTAATATTTTCAGATTTGGAGGTCTTGGGAAGTGTGTCATGGAGGGGAGCCAGTATCATCTCTATCTTTTTCTTGTATTTTCCTTCTGGGGATGATGCAAGGTATTGAGACATTCATGTTTCCTTCATGTTGACCCAAAAGGCTTTCTTTTTTGTTGTCATTTCCTTTCATCTTTTTCTTTTTCTTGTTTTTTCCTTTTGGGAATGATGCAAGGCATCGAGACACCCTATGTCTCTTCCATGTTGACCCAAGAGGTTTTCTCTTTTTTTTCCGCTCTTTATGTGTCCTTCTTCTAGATCTATGTGTATTTGGGGGATGATGACACTTTTGAGCTCTTCTTACAAATCATTGTATAAAAGAACATACTAACCCCAAATCCATAGATCCCTTATGTGTTTGGTGTTTACATTTTGGGGGAAACCCCTCTCTCTTTTCTTTTTATCTCACATGACACAACCTTACTCAAAAACATATGACTTGGAATGGGGCTTTCCAAGTTGGCTCTCATGTCTTCTTGTTAGCATTTTTCATTTGATACTTTAAATTAATTTCTCACATCATGGTGTTTAGCAATTTATTTAAAGTGGGGGCATACATTAGCATTATTTCTTTTACATTTTCCTTTTCATGGATCTTAGTGTAGCCTTCTTGCTTCATACGATGTGTTTTTTGCTTTGTGGATTACATTGGTTGTGATGAATTTCATGAGTTGGATCTCTCTTAGCATATTATATTCCTCTTAGTGGCTTGATGTGATGCACTACATCCCCTAAGTTGTGAATCTTCTATTATTTGATTGGTCCTCTCTTGGAAACATTAGGCACAATGTTCCCTAAGTTAAATACCTCACATGAACTAAGCAAGAATCCTTTGAACATTTCCTTTCTTTCATTTATGGCCACCTTGCATAACACAACTTGCATGCCTATGGACCCATCCTCTTTGTTCATGAGCTCCAAGTATATGAATTTTTTCTTGTCTCATGAAGCTCGAAAACCAAATCATTTATTTTTGTGTGGTGCCTTATTAAAGTTATCAGGAGGTCTAACTTTGGTATGGTTTATGTGGGAAGCCCAGCCAACAACATGGCTTTCCCCATATCCACTTGCTTGTGTGTGAGTACATACTAGCCATGGGTGTATTTTTCTCACCTGGCGGACAACCATGAGTTTCGTCACCTCAAAGTGAGTATCCATTTTTCTCGGACGAACAATCTAGATTTGATCCATATCGCATTGGACAAATGATCAAATCTCATTCTGACTTTCTCCTTCATTAATCTTTCTCATCTTTGGCATTGCATGATTCACCTTGTCGTTGTTCTTTATATCTTTTCATGTGTGTTCCCTTGTGCTCATGTTTGTTTTCCATGGGATATTGATCCTAGGGGCTTGGTCATCCCTCTTGATCATTGTCATCTCATCTTGCTAGCATTGGTGCATTGGAACCCCCCTTGATGCATGTTAGGCTACTTTACTGTGAATTTTAAGAAGGTTTGTCCTCTCACTAAAGTGGGGGCTAAATGTAACGTCGAAAAAAGGGTCCTTAGCCTTTTTCATGCTTTTTTAGCTCCTTCTTGCAGATTTTGGCTTAGTGTGGCCTTGATGTAGTGTTGTAATATGGATAACACATTCACATTAGGTCTTGGGCCCTTGTGAACTAATGTACTTTAATTATTCCTTGTAAAGGTGTTGTAAAGTGTTGCAACACACTTTCACACCTTTCAAGGATTTCTAAGCATAATGAACATTATTTTGATCATAATTTCTCTTAGCTTTGCCTTATTTGGTGTGTTGTAAAGTTTTTTAACACACTTTCACATTCCTCTAGGCTTGTCATCAGTAATTGGGCTCTCTTATGCTTTAATTGGCCCCTTTTTACATCCACAAGCCTTATTTTGGTGTATTTTTTAGGATAATCCTGTCAAATGGCATTTAAAACATCAAATCCCCAATAACCCACCTCAAATTCCTAAGGTGGGACTCATTCACCATTCTTGGCAAATGATTCCCCTTAGGTAATACCCATTCACCCAAGGTTGCAAATGAGTCCTTCTTAACTCAAAAGTCATTTAATTTAAATCTTTGGTAGGATTTTATTCTCCAAGATCAAATGTTGGCTTGTAGTGTTGTAATTTTGGGAATTATTGCATAATTGGGTATAAATAGAAGGTTCTTTAACTCATTTTCATCTAAGACTTTTGTGAGAGAATTCCTAATAGAAAATTGAATTCACAAGAGCATTCAAGGCTTTCAAGGGTAGATTATCAAGCTTTTAAGAGCATTCTCCAAGCATCAATCATCATCACATTCTTCATGTTTTTTATTGTGCTTACACTTGAGGTGTAGTGTTCATGATTTAAGCAAGATTTACATTTAAAATCTATTGTCAACAAGCAAGAATCAAGAACCACATCCATTGTGGTCATTTTAAGCATATTTGTAGAACTATATTGTAGGGTTTGGTAAGTTGCAACATCACCTTTTTATTCATTCATCAATTTCCTTCAAATTTTCTTTCTATTTCAAGGTTTAATTACCAACAAGGGATTTGACCAAGGAAAACCCCCATTCTCTAACCCCAAAACCATTTTTCCCTCTCTTTGCATATGATTTGTAGGTCAAGGTTGTAGATTTATCAAAGAGAAAGATTGGAAAATTTTTCATCAAGTTGTCAAAGTAAATTCAAGTTGTCAAGATTGTGATGAAACCTTGGAGGAGCTTGGAGAAGACTTATAGGTTGAATTCAACATTTTTGGATCCAGATCTGAATTGGGAACAACAGATCAGACCAAGGACTACATAATACAACTTTGAATTTACAGAAATCTAAAAATGGACTGATTCGCCACTATTGGTGAATTAGTCTTGTATACACCTAAAATTGGTCTGGAGAATCCGATTAATTAAATATGAATTATCTGATTAATTTTCCTAAATTCATCTACTATTGGATAAATAGAAATATTTATTTACATAGTTCATGATCACATTCACATTTAAATTCTTTTATTTTCTCTATTATCTCATCTTAATTAAATAAACAAAATTAAATACTTTGTTTGATTTAATTATCATTTCCCTATTTTATTCTATCACATCAATCTTAAATTAATTAAATAAAGATTAAACACTTTATTGATTAATTATCATATTCTTCCATTTTAATTTAATAAACAACTTCTATAGTTTGTTCTATTAAATTATTTATCCCTCTTTTTCTAATTTAAATAAATCAAAAATATTTAAATAAAGGCGTAAAGAATACTCCTCTATATTTCCTCAAAATCAAATTAGATATCGTATGTCTAATTTATGTCAAAATCATGTCAAAATTAATTGATTGAAACTTCATAGGAAGAATTGGAGACAAATTGCAAATTTATCTCTCAATCCTCCTCCATCAATCCTTCCTCTTCTCTTGCCTGGTGTTTTCATGGGTAGAGACAATTTGCAAAATCTTCTCTATATCCTCTATATCTCACCATTCAATCCTCCAGATTGAATACAAGCCTCTCTTTGCCATCCCTGTGCATTTCTACAGCCAGGAAATCTATAAATAAAGCCTCATTCAACCAAGAAAAGGATCCTTGAGTTATCAAGTTTACTCTATAGGAATTCAAGCATCAAGAATCAATCATCCAAGCATCCAACATTCTAATTTTCATATCATGACTACCTCATGTAGCTTCATTCATCAATTTTCATGTCAATCCATGCTAAATTAGTTTCTTTTATCATCTAGACTTTATCATATTAGCTTCATATCATTGTATCAGTATCATTCCATTCTTTAGATTATCATTTTAATAGTTATAGTGTTATTTAAATCTGAGAGCACAATAGCTTAATAAATCTTTGAAGATAGGAGACAATGAGACGCTTTCAATAGACTAGCTTAATCTTTGATACAATGTTTCATTAAGAAGTGTTTTATTTCCTTTATGCTTATTCACACTTACAAGTCCCACTATTGCTATATATTAGAGGTTTTTACAGATCTAAGTACCCTTTTTTCTTAAACCTATTCTGGCATAGATTTCTCGACATTGGACTGATTCACTCAACTTGGTGAATGAGTCCCAATGGGCTTTAATGATGAATTTTCTAGGGTTTCATACCTCCATTCTTACTTCTCTAATTTCCCAGGTGCACCTCTCTAGGTTTACAATTTTCTATTGTTGGTTTCTTACATTTATAGGTCATTCATTAAAGTATTGCATCAAACTAGGGTTTTTACGTTTCAGTTTCTTTCCAAATCTAAACTTAGTGGTGAACCCCATATATACATCATTGAATCCCATAGAACACACCCTTTGTTAGATTTCAATATCCTTTGCATTAGAATCTCAAGGGTTGCTCTTGAGTGAAAATGAGAAAATAGTCTCTCTCCTCTTAGGTCCAAAACCCTAGAAGCGATAAGAGAGCCCACTATTTTCTAGGTTTCAATTACCATCTTTGAACTATTTTATCTTGAAGGTCACAATTCTACCCTAAAGATTCCCAAGTTCATAAACATCCTTTATCAAAAAATCCAAACATCAAACCTTTAAGTCAAAAGTGTTGTCTTGAAACATTTGTAAAGATCACTCCCCACATCATTCATCATTTTCACCTCCCACTATCATCATTTCTCCAAAATGACTTAGAGGGTCCCTTTTACCTAAATTTAAGTCAAATATAGAGTTTAAACATTACAAATCTCAACACAACTCTCCCATATGTGACCCACAATGTATGGTTATGAAAAGGTCACAACACAAGAGAATCATCGAAGAAACCAAAGTCCCATTCACCTCAAGTGATCCCAATCCTCAAGAATTTGATCCAAGAAGTCAAGTCACCTCGTCATAGCAACCCTCATCTCCATTAGGACCACATGAGATAGAGGACATCATGAACAATCAATTTGAACTTACTAGGGATGAAATCATGGAACATCAAGCCTTAAAAAATGTGGCTCCAATTTTCCCATCTTTTTTTTCACAATCATTGATACAAGGCTTGAATTCATCTATGACTCAACCAAATCCATCCCTTGTGTTGATTCAACCCTTAACATATAGTCTTGCAACTAGGATAGGAACAAACACAACTATGGGTATTCACAACACAACCATTTCATTAACTGCCAACCTTTCCCAAAACACAAGTTGGACACCAACCTTTTCCAAACCACTTACATTTATTGATGCCACAATATCCTTAACATTTCAACCACAACCATCTTCATCCATTATCACAAATAACCCAAGTATTCCTAATGATCTACAAGGTAATGTGAACCAAGTGCCTCAAGTAGGACAACAAAGGCAAGCTAACACTCTCACACAAAGTCAACCCTTGATAAGTGGTTCCAAAAACCCCATTGACACATTGAAACAAATGGTTACCCAAGCTACTCAAGTAAATCCACAATCCACATCAAACCCATCTATCATCAACACAAATCAAAACAACACCTTGGTTACAAATCCCATCAACCAAGGTAATACCTTGATCCCACCTCAAATAAAACAAGGGAACCCCTACCTCTCAGTCAAGGGAGTTCTCTTTCAATCAATTAAAAGGTATGAATGTTCCATTACCATTGCAATGCCAAATGGTACCAACATCATCTTTCCCCTTGGTCCCCCACATCATGAAAAATCAAATGGGACCTCAAACTTACATTCCTCCACCTCAATCCACTATCCTACAAGGAATGTTGAACTAAGGGAGCCCTCAACTTCTCATCAACAACCCACAACCCACTCAAAACATAAACACCCAAAACACATCGTAGATGTCCCAACAACAACATGATCCTGCAATGCAAGCACAACATGCTTATCAACAAGCCATCCAACAACAAAAAGTTCAACAAGCAACCTTAGCAGCACAACAACATCTAGCCCAATATCAAGACTTAGCATCACAACAACAACATCATGCCCATCAAGCAGCCTTAGCAACACAACAACAATAAGTAGCCTTAGCAACACAACAACAACAACAACAAAAACAACAAAAAGAAAAATTAGTAGCACATAAAAAAGAACAAGTAGACTTAGCAACACAACAGCAACATCAACCATCCCCCTTAGTAGTGCAATAACAACAAAAACAAGTCCAACAACAACAACAACAACAAAGTTCCTACTATAATCCTCAATAGAAAATCATCCCTAGAAACACATTGGGAACATATACATCCACACCTCAATCACCTTCACATAACCTCACACTGTTGTGTACACCATACGAAACCTTATCATATTAGAATCCTACCTACAACTCATCCATCATCCCAAAATATGTTCCTCCACCAAACCTGCAGGATAATCTAGCATCACAACTCAAGGTGTTATCACAAGAAATGCAGGATTTCTAAATAGGAAAGATGAAGAAGCCCCATACACAATAAAACCTATGTTCTTATCCATTCAATTAAAAAATTGTAATGGTACCTTTACCTCCTAGATTTGAGGTCCCCAAATTTGATAAATACAAAGGGAGAGGAAATCTTGTGGACCATGTCAAAGAATTAAGTGTCATGTGTATGGAGGTGGCCTACAATGATTCTTATTTAATACACCTTTTCCCTTGAAGTTTAACTAGTCCTATCATGGATTGGTTTTCTCAACTTCCTACTAATATCAAAAATTTCTAAGAAATCATCGATAGATTCATAGATCACTTCTCCTTCAATCTTAACAAGGACATAAGCTTAGAAGAGTTATACACTCTCAAGCAGAACAAAGGAGAATCGTTCACCAATTTCTTGCAATGATGGAGGAAATCTGCTCAAAATTTATGTCTATGAAAAGGTCCTTGAGACTTTCTACCATCTTCTTATAAGGGGTAAGCTTTTCATCCTTAGTTTGATAGTCATCATTGACTTGGTGATAATCAATTGTGAATCTCCATAGACATTCATCTCTTGTATCTTCTATTGAACTACTATCCTTAGACCCGTGATTAGGGCTTCATACTAAGTAATGTTCTTAGTACATGGGAATGATAGTCTGTATGACTTTCCAATGCAATCACCTTGAGGGGTAATGAAATGAATATCCACTCCTGATCCATGTTGAGTGAAAAATCCATCAAAATACATATTCCATTGATTTGTAAGAATTACTAGGAACACTGATTCATTAGGGAACTCAGATATCAAAGGATTCTCTACATAGATAGGTGCATCTACTAGTTGGTTTGCAATTACTTGTCCTTTAATTGCCTTGCGCTCCACATACTCTATGTCAAATTAAATTAATATCATAACCATTTATCCATTCTCCCAGTGAGAATTTCTTTGGATAATAGGTATTTCAATGGGTCAATCTTTGAAATAACTTTGATTTGATGTGACAACATGTAGTGTTTGAATTTTTGTGAAGTAAAAACTATTGCCCTAGGCATGCTTTTTCAATGGGAGAATAGTTCATTTCATAACCCACCAATTTCTTGTTGATGTACAATAAATAGATCTTTCCTTTCCATTTTCATCATGTTGTGCTAGAAGAGCTCCTAGTGCTATTGATGTTGCTAAGATACATAAGATCAATGGTTTGTTTGGTATCAGCGACATTAACACTGAAGGTGTCAATAAGTAGTCCTTGATCTACAAGAAAGATTTATCACATTTCTTATCCCATTTGTAAGTTATTCCTTTATGGAGAAGATGCGAAAAGGGGTGGATTTTACTTGATAGTTGTGCTATGAACCTTCTTTAATAGACTAAAATATTATTTTTAATCCTATCATCTACTTTAGTGTTTGTAGTGGTTCCATGTCAAGTATGGCTTTTACCTTTTTTGGATCAATTTATATCCCTCTTTTTGAGATGATAAAGCCAAGAATTTTCCCTGATGTAACCCCAAAGACACTTTTTTGGACTCATTTGTACCTTGTATTCTTCAAGCCTATTGAAGATGGGTCCAAAGACTTGTACGTACTCACTTCTTTTCTTTAATTTTTCCAAAATATCATCCACATAATCTTTGACTGTTTTGTGGATCATTTCTTGAAAGATGATGGTCATTGCTCTTTGATACATTTCTCTTACATTATTTAACCTGAGTGGCATGATGTTCCAGCAATAGGTTCCCCATGGACAAGTGAATGCAGTTTTATGTTGACCCTCCTTGGCGATTATGATCTGATTGCAACCTAAAAAACCATCCATGAGTAATAGAATGTAATGCCCAGTCGTTAAGTCCACGATGAGGTCGATGTTAGGAAGAGGTAAATCATCCTTCAAGAATGCCTTGTTTAAGTCTCTAAAATATGTGCATATTCTGATGCCCCTAGTGGGTTTTGAGACTAGTACCAGTTTTGAAACCCACTCAGGATAATCAATCGGTTGGATGAATACAATGTCAAGAAGCTTTTGTAACTCTAGTTTCACCAAGAGTGTTATTTGAGGGTGCATCTTCCTTAACTTTTTCTTGACTATTTTTCCTTCAAGATAGATTGCTAAGTGATGTATGACCACTTTTGGATCGATCCCTGACATATCTATGTAGTTGTTGGCATCGCCTCTATTTTCTATTGACGATTGATCTCCTAGTCTCTCGATAGTGATGGACTATAACTACTGCCTCACATGATCTCTCTCCATAGTAATGGTCACAACCTATTGTTGTTCCTGATCCCTCTCTCTAGTAGTAGAAAAATTCTAGTGTTGAGCCTGATCCCACTCACCTATAATGACTTGCACCTAAGTTGTTGCAGCTACTAGATCTATAAATCTTGAGGATCCTCGGTGGTAGTTGCACTGGCTATTGTTGAATAGGAGGTTGTTGTGGAGGCTATTGATCCACTAGTGATTCCCCTAGAATCTACCCATCATGTTCAACCTGACCATCCTATCCCCTACATCTTTCGCTACCCACTCCCCTCCCTCTAGGTCTCCTTCATGGAGGAGCACCTATTGGATCTATCAACCTACGAGGGGGTGTAAACTATGTATCATATGCAGGAATTGTTTGAGTGTCTTCCTATCCCTGGTCATATTCCCATGGATGTGTAACCAACTACCAAAATCCATCGACCACCTCAGGAGCTAGAATCATAGGTCCCCATGTGAGTACCTCTTGAGTTGATCTAGCAAAGATGGCCCTATATGTATCGTTTGGCCTATCCTATGGCTCTTCAAATTGTTGATCCACCCTTTCTAGTAGGTATCTCTCAATAATTATATTCTCTAGACCTTGCATATATCAGGTCTACCATGTGAAGAACATCTACTGAACATCATCATACCATGTTGGCATGTGTAGCCAGGGTCGCCATCTGAAGACTATCATATCATTGATTACCTAGAGCCAGTATGGAAGCCCAAGCTGCCTAGTGTGTCATAAGGTAATGGCACCTTTGTACCTCAAAACTACATTGGTCATCTAAACAATTGGAAAAAGTACAACAATGTGCTCCAAAGCCTAGATGTGTAGCAAGGTAACTCCTATCCTGATTACTCTACCATCACAATAGATAAAGTCATGCATATCATAATTCAGCAAATCCAACATCACTAAACCCCATGAAAACTATGTCCTCTTGTAGAGCATATGATTCCATGCCAAGCCCCATCCTAGGCACTTGATCTCTATACATCTCAAGGTTGATCTATGAAGTAACTAGAATAATGTCCTCAATCTCCATCACCTCATGACATACATCATATATGGAGTCAACATCATATATCACATACTCACCTTGTATCAGAAAATGCAGTATCCACCATACATCCTCTAATGTCATTGTCACCTCACCTATCAGAAGGTGGAATGATGAAGCCTCACTATGCCATCATTCACACAACATGATCATCATAGGTAGATGTGTCCAGATGATGGGTATGTATGCAACGTACCACAAGCCAATCTCTCCCAGGTGCTCTTGCACAACTCAGATAAATTTCCAAGCCTCTCCAAAATTGTGGGTTGATGCTCATAAGACATCAAGGGTGGAATGACCTCCTCCACCCATGAAGTGACAACATCAAAATAAATAAAAAATTGACTCAATTAGGAATTTTTAGCTCTAAAATGATATTAGTGTCACTATTTACAATAGCGTTGCTATATTTCAAATTCCAAATTATGATTCCCAAAGGCATTCAAATTGCAAATCAAAAATCACATCGCCAAAAACATATGCATCATGATTTAAAATTTGGAAACCCTAACCCTCATTTTCAAATTGTGCCACTATAAACATATGCATTGCAATATAAAATTGGAAACCCTAATTCTAAATTATGAACTGTGTCACAATATACATATGCATTGCCAAAATTCAATTTAGCATTATCAATTCTCAAATGGGTGTCACCATATAGCGACGCCACCAAATTTTAAATTTCAAAACACAATAAATGCATCAGAAAAGTCAAATTTCAAATCAAGTTTCAGATCACATACTGGTCTTCAAGCCTTTGGTGCTCTCGAACTCGATCTAAAATGTGTCATGGAAGCTCTCGTCATGCCATTTTGTTAGACGGTCAGAGCTCAAAATGCAATAAATCTCTAAGATGTGAATGCACAAATAAATTTAAAGTAACCCTTCTTGGCTTATTTATACATCAAAATTAAGGTTTTTGCCCTAATTTAATCTTCAAGCTAGGGTTTATCATCATTTTCACCAATTTTTCCAATCTGAAGCTTATTTTGCATCACTTTTTACATTTTTGACATGATTCTTGCATCTAAAAACCTTTTTGGACCCCTGGGAAGCTTTTCCCCTTTATCAAAAAATCAACCCAAAATTCAAATTTTTTTCTTGATTTCTCGAGGGGGGTAGGGAATCAACTTAATCCTTGAGCAGTGCGGCATCGAAAAATTAGAAATATTTTATTTTTTGATTTAAGCAAGGGTAAGTGCACCAATCTATGACACAATTTAGGTGCCAAGTTGAAAAAATGTTAAAAAAACCCCAAAATAAGCCATTTGGCGCATGCCAAATGGCTTATTTGACATAAAAGCCGAAAATTGGGTTTCAAACCCTCATTTTGTCTTCAACTCCTAGCTTGAGGAAGAGGATTTCAGGTCTACAACTCGCACTCACCAAATCTATTCCATTGTTTGCATCCTTAGATTGCCATTTTCCATGAGGATGCCGCCAACATGTTGGAGAGGTCGAAGATTGCAAAGAGGTATGTATTTTTATTCTATTTATTTTGAATTTGATTTAGAATGCAAATTTAAATAGATTCTTATAATAAAACTTTGTTCTAATTATCAGGGAATGAATCTCCACCTCAAAACATTGAGAATTCACAATCACCCCCTCATGAAGAGCCTCCTATACAAGAACAACTCAAAACCCCTCCATCAATTCATAGGCATCCTCAAGGAACACAAGAAAATATTCAAAATCAAATTGAAAACAATAAAAGAGACATTCAACAATTAATTGCAAGATTAACCGAGCATGTTGAAACCCACCCTTATAGGAGAGGGATTGTTGAATCATTGAAGTTAATTGTAACTCATGTAGGAGAAATGAGTGAGCAAATGAATTTTTGGTCAAATAAGAGGCATGGGATGAGACAATTTTATGCTAGTGGTTTGTCATATGCAGATGTCAAAAAACTAAAAATTAGCAATGTCGACTTGTGTGCCATATTTATAGACCCAAAAACCAATGAACCTTTGTATCATGCATGCAGGAGGTTCTCCATCCATTGGTGCCACCATGAGTTAATTAAAAGGAAATTTTGGGAGTGGTGGTGGATGGTATTTGACCAACCTCCATGCAATAACCATGAGGTGCCACAATAATTTTTGAGGAAACTCTATTGCGATTTTTTCCTCAATAAAATGCCAAACTATTTTAACATCTTAGACTTTCAAGGTAGAGGTGGGGGCTCCACACATGCTAGACCTGTTGCACGACATAATCCACAGTTGGCACTGAGATCCTTGGGCAGACCCATGGTGGAGCATGTTGTTGTTCCTTCTATTGTTAAGGATAATGTCAAGGTGGACATGATGAAGTTGATTGGTTCACTCACCTAGACCATTTTATAGTGTGTGAGTCCTCTAGTAGAGCCTGGTGTGGAGGAGACATGTAGGCCCTAAGCTCCACCCCACCATTGTGGCGCTTGTGGTGTTGTTTACACGTAAGATTATCAAGGTTCTCATGATGTATCTACATATCCTACATCAGTTGCAAAGGCGATGGATTTCACAAATGATATTTTGAATGATACATTTGGCATTGACACTCTGGTAAAATTTAGCAAGTTATTTTAATGTTGTTTATTGAATTATATTTTGAAATTTAAGAATAACTAAATTAGTAGAATTTTGATATGATGAAATTTTAGGGTCTCACTATTCATGAGGCATTCTCTATTCCTACAAACACTTATACATTATTGACGATGAGTCCATAGGTATGCAACTAGTATTAAAGATATTATTATTGCATTTGAACAGTTGAATGTTATATTTGAATGTTTGTCTCATAAGATGCTTTAGATTTCAAATATTTTCCTAGTGCACCTTCTTCCTCCACACCTCATAATTCATATCTTCAAACAACATACACTCAGGTAGCCTTTATTCATTAATGGTGTTGTAAATCTATGTTAGTTTTCATAATTTTGCGTATATACAAATCTAAAAAATTGATGAGAAACACAAACATTGCATTCAAGTATTCCTTGATCGTGTCACATTATGTTCTCCTAATTCACTTTTTGTAATTGTATTTCTTCATAATCCCTTACTATTAATATTTAATATTTCACCCTATTTTCCATGATCCCCTCCTAGCCCATCCCACTAATATCTTCTAGTCCATGCTATGTGTCATTATGTCCTTCTACTCCCATTATTATATCACCCTAGATGTTCCATGATCCCCTATGTTCCACCATATTTTCATTTATATCATCCTATGTTATACCATATTTATCCACATTTCATCCTAGATAAATCTTCTCTATTATTTCTACACATAGGTCAAGTTCACACTTCGTGTACTATAGTCAAACCCTAGACACCACCTAATTCACCCTATGTTGCATTATTCCCTAATAATCGCATCCCATTAACCTCAAATTGTCCACCCTATATTTTTTTATCCCATAATAGCTCATCCAATCAATCTATACTATTCCATCATATGTTCCATTAATCCCTTTCGTGCAGGGGCACCACTCTTTTCTATGTTTCTTCATTAAGTGTATGATAGTGGTGTAGGAGAACACATGGGTCTAATGGACATAGAATCATTTGTTATGTTTTTTTTCTTTGTATAATGTTGTAATAAGGTCTCATGGACCATTTCATTTATTTTTAATAGGTATCCTATGGATTTCCTGGAGTTTTTGTCTTGATGACCAACTTTTTGTACAAACAAGGTCTCCATCCTCCTTTGTAAGTCTAGTGCATTTTGGAAAATTAAGAAAAAAGGATGCCTTGATGTATCTAGACACCTGAGGGGATTCATATTTTTCATTTTGAGGAGTTTTGGATGCCTTTCACACAATTTGGGGGTATCTTTGTAGGCAGGTTGGTGAAAGTTGGCTAAATTGCCTTAATTAGGCATTAAAGAGTAAAAAATGAAGTCTTTTTGTGTTTCCAACAGCCAACTGATTCAAATTTCAGTTGGAGGAAGTTGGATGATATTTTAAGGCTTCATATATGCCTCTCTTGGTCAATTCAAGGCTTTTCTTGAAGTTTGGAAGAAGTTTTCAATAAAGAGTTTTCTGATTTTTGTGTTTTCTTGAAGAAATTGTTGATCTCGTACTTGGTACAGTCTATACATGTTGTTTCATGCTGCAAGCCTATAATGGGTGGATAGGTAATTGAAAAATATTTATTTTGGAATTGGAGTGGTGAGATTCAATTTAGTATCGAGGGAGATATCTTAATTTTACTCCTGGGTGGTATGAAAACCCTTAAAATCAGGGTTTTGAGTGAATTATGGGTGTTTCTTCCATCCCCACATTGTAGATTTTCTAAATCCTTGTGGGATGGAAGGTATATTTCCATACTATTATTTCCTCAATTTCTTGGAGAATGAAAGGCTCATTGGAGGAAGTGTTGTGAGATTCTTGGCTTGACATCTCTATGCGGCAAGCCTAATTAACAAGCAAAAAAGTGAGTTTTGCTTGGTTTCTAGAAAATATGTTTTGGGGGCACTTAGGAATGATGGTAAAAATTGTGGAAAACCTTGATGAGTTTTTTTTTGGGCTTTGGGGTGAAGGGGAGAGACAAGACCCAAGTGTTGGTCTATGATATAGGCCTCTTGGAGTAGCGGTAGAAAAGTTCATTGTAACTTATGCCTTGAAAGTCAAGAGGAAATATTTTCAAACCATGTAGGGGTCCATTTGGGGTGTCTGAATCCATGGGTTTGATGTCTTGATATTCCTCCATGTGGTTTTTATTCTGAATGTCCTACCAGGTAAGTGATACAAGCCTTAAGAGGGAGTGAGGTCTAAAGCACCATAGTGATAGTTGTGTGTTGAAACCTAAGTGCTAGAGGGTTGTTGAGACTTGTTTTGTCCTAATGTGACATGATCCAAATTATTTCAATCTTTGTGGGTGGTCTGAGTTGTGAACCCTAGGTGTGTGGGGGCTGATCACTTAAAAAATAATGGAGTTTATGACTCATGTAAGAGTATTTTAGAGAAGCATTGAATTGGATTATCTTTTCCATCATAGTTGTGTGTTTACCTTCCCTACCACTCTACATCATAGTGGTATTAGAGCCTGATTGCAGGTAATTGTTGAAGGGAAGACATCATGCCTCCAAAGCAACCTGTACTGGTGGTTGCAAAGGAGCTGAAGGCCTTGAGACAAGAGGTAGAGGCCTTAAAGGAAATGAACAGAAGAAGAGGAGTGGCCATGGAGGAAGAGAGTCCCTCTAAAGAAGACCTATAGGGTGAAGGACCTACAAAAGGTGGAGAGAACCCTCAAGGGAAAGAGATAGCCCCTCATGAGGGAAGAATTCTTAAAGCATTACAAGCATCAAGAGGAGAGTCCTCTGAAGTGAAGATTGACCTACTGGTGTATAGTGGAAAGATGGATGTGGAAGAAGTGTTGGAATGGGTAGAGGCATTGAATAACTATTTTTAATATAAATAAATGGCAGAGAATAAGAAGGTGAAGTTTTCCAAAACAAAGTTGAAGGGATCCACCTTGACATGGTGGAATTTCATCCAAGGATAAAGAGTGAAGATGGGTAAGTCTATGATCAACTTATGGGATGGGATGTTGCATAGGTTGAAGGAAAAATTCCTTCCTACTGATCATGAGGTGCAAGATTTCAAAAAGAGGCAAAATCTGAAGCAAAAGGACATGGATGTTTCATCCCACACTGAACAATTCTTCAAGTTGAGTATGAGATGTGATCATGTAGAAAGTGAGAATGAAAGAGTGGCTAGGTATATCAATGGCATAAGGCTAAAAATACAAGATTGCATCAGTTTGGTTGTCCCCAAGACCATAGAGGATTGCATACAAATTGCACATAAGGCTGAAGAGAAGATAAATAGAAAAGAAGAGAAGAAAAATACAGGATAAGGCAAGAATTTCAAAGGTAGAGGCAGCTTTGGGGACAAAAATCAGTCCCAAAAAAATCAAGAGGATTCCAATCCTAATGAATAAAGTGGAGAATCAAAAAATAGAGGGGGATTCATGGGTAGGAGACTCAATGGTAGAGGCAGATTTAATGGAGGGAGAAGTTCCAATCAGTTTTCAGGGAAAAGTTACACTTGCAACTAGCCTAGGCATCCATCCTTCAAATGCTCTGAAAAGCAAGGATAAATCTCTCATGGTGGAGAGAGGAGGAATCAATTGGTACATGAATATGAAGAAAGTGTGACCTCACCTACAGTAAACCTCACATCAGAAGTTGGAGAGAACTTCATGATTAGGAGAGCATTGCTCAAGGAACCAATCCCTAAAGAACCCCCACAAAGGAAGGAATTGTTCAGAATCAATTGCAAGGTAAACAGTAAGGTGTGTAAGGTAGTAGTGGAATCAAGATCAAAATATAATCTTTCTTCAATTGAGATGGTAGAAAAATTTAATTTGAAAATGATTTCTCACCCTAACCCATACAAAGTTGCATGGCTTAGTAAAGGACAATAGGTCTTGGTGAATGAGCAAGTATGGGTAGAATTCAAAATTGGGTCATAAAAGGAAAAGATCCTATGTGAAATCATCCCTATGGATGTGTTCCACTTTCTACTTGGGAGGCCTTGGTATTTTGATAGGAAGGCCAAGCATGATGGGGAGAAGAATACATACTCCATTGTGAAGGATGGGGTGACTTACAACCTCACACCTCTCATAGAAGAAGACAAGGAAAAGCATGAAATGCCTAGTCTTTAGATGGTGGGTGAGAAGGAGTTCATGAATACCTTGAAGGAAGGAGCCAAAAGAGGATTCTTCATGATTATGAATCCAAAGAGTGAAGCAGATCTGCCCACAAAGAAGAAGGAAGATGCACCTAGAGAGGTCCAAGAGTTGTTGGAAAGCTACAAGGACATAATGGTAAATGAACTACCTATTTCACTACCTCCCATTAGGGATATAATCCATCATATTGATCTAATTCTAGGGGCTACATTTCCCAATAAGGCTGCATATAAGATGACACCTGCTCAGAATGAGGAGATTACAAGACAAGTGCAAGATTTGTTGGATAAGGGGCTAGTGAGAAAGAGTTTGAGCCCATGTGATGTTCCTACTATCCTAGCACCAAGGAAGGATGGGAATTGGAGGCTTTGCAATGATTCAAGAGCCATTAATAGGATCAGAATCATATATAGGTTCCCAATGCCAAGAATGGAGGACCTTCTGGATTGCCTAGTAGGGGGATCCTACTTTTCAAAGATTGATTTGAAAAGTGGTTATCATCAAAGAAGGATCGGAGAGGGTGATAAATGGAAGACAAGATTTAAGAATAATGAGGGCCTATATGAATGGTTGGTGATTCCCTTTGGGTTTTAAAATGCCCCTAGTACCTTTATGTGCCTTATGAATGAGGTATTGAGACCTTTCATTGGAAAGTTCATTATGGTTTATCTAGATGATATTCTTGTGTTTAGAAGGTCTAAAGAAGAAAATTTAGAGGACCTTGACATTATATTGAAGAGGTTACAAGAGGAGAAGCTGCTGATCAACATGGAAAAGTGTGAATTTATGAAGGGAGAACTAGTGTACCTTGGATTCGTCATCTCCAAGGGATGTTTGAGGATGTATCCTTCAAAACTGGATGTTATTCTTACTTGGCCAACACCAAAATCTATGGGAGATGTGAGAATATTTCATGGACTTGAAAGTTTTTATAGAAATTTCATCAAGAACTTTAGTCAAATTTGTGCACCCATCTTGGACACCATCAAAGGAGGTAACAAGGGTAAGTTTTCTTGGACCAATGAGGCTGATAAAGGGTTTGAATATCTGAAAAAGAGAGTAGCACAATAAACTATACTTGTGCTCTCTAATTTTGATAAGGTTTTTACAATTGAATGTGATGCTAGTAACCAAGCAATAGGGTTTGTCTTGAGCCAAGAAGGCAGATTGGTTGCATTTTTTAGTGAGAGGTTGAATGAATAAAAGAGGAAGTGTTCTTCCTATGATTCAGAATTGTATGTTATGGTGCAAGCCCTCAAAAAGTGGAGACACTAATTATTAACTAAATAATTTGTTATCTATACTGATAATAATGCTTTGAGTTTCTTGAATGCACAAGATAAACTCAATCATAGGCACATGAAGTGGGTGGAGTCTTTACAAGCCTATACATTCACAATAAAGCATAAGAAGGGCCAAGCAAATAAGGTGGAAAATTCTCTCAATAGAAGGGCACTTTTAGTGCAAGAGATCCTACTCCAAAGCATGGGGTTTGATGCATTGAAAGACATGTATCATGAAGATGCAGATTTTAAGGAGGTATACAACGTTTGTGATCAACATTTGAATACTTCTCATGGTGAATACTCTTATTTTATGTTGCAGAATGGTTTTCTCTTCAAATGAATTCAATTGTGTGTGCCTAAATGCTCAATGAGGTAGAATATTATAAAGGAGAAACACAGTGGGAATCTTGGAGGTCATTTTGGCCAAGATAAGACCTTAGAAAAAGTGAGGAGGAACTACTATTGGCCAAGACTGCAAGTGGATGTGGAAAAATTTGTGGAAGGATGCACAATCTGCCAAAGAGCAAAGGGAACTTCATCAAATGCAGGGCTCTATTAACCACTTCCCATTCCCAATAGGCCTTGGGAGAGTGTAAGTATGGATTTTATATTGGGGCTTCCTAGAACCCAAAGAGGTTTTGATAGTGTTTTTGTGGTGGTTGATAGGTATAGTAATATTGCTCATTTTATTCCTTGTAAATGCACCAATGATGCATCTAGTATAGTAGGTATCTTCTTTAAGGAGGTTGTTAGAATACATGGATTTCCCTTAAGCATTGTTTTTGATAGGGATTCTAAGTTCATAGGTCACTTTTAGAGGACCTTGTGGAAGAAACTTGGCACAAACATGTCCTTTAGCTCTGCATACCATCGACAAACAGATGGAAAAATTGAAGTGGTGAATAGATCATTGGGAAATCTCGTGATATGTCTTACCAAGGAACATGGACAAGTTTGGGATCTGATTTTACCTCAGGCCGAATTTGCATACAATGACTCCATGAATAGGAGCATTGGTACGAGCCCTTTTGAAGTATTCTATGCCCTAGAGGGGTCTATGAGTTAAGAGATCTATAAGGAGTTGATAGGAGAAGTGCTCAAGGAGAGGACCTTGTTTTTAAAATTAGGGATATCCATCAACAAGTGAAGGAAACTCTACAAAAGAATGTTGAGAAGTACAAAGAAAGAGCAGATTTGTAGAAGAGTGATGTTCAATTAAAGGTTGGAGATTTGGTGATGGATCACTTGAAGAAGGAGAGACTTCCAAAGGGAAAGTATACTAAATTCATGATGAATAATATAGGACCTTACAAGGTGGTCCACAAGTTTTTCCAAAATGCTTATGAAATAGAGCTACCTCCTAGGGTGGAAATCTCTCCTATCTTTAATGTTTTTGATTTGTATCCTTTCAAAGCTTATGTGAATGCAGGGGATGCAATAGGTCCAACACCAATGGAAGATGAAGATTGGGTTAAGGAATTAATCCCAAGACAACCTATGACTCTTGAAAGCATCAATCAGATTCCAAAGAAAAATTAGATGTTCGACTAAAAATCCCAACCTTTACCAAGCTTTCCCTTGTAGCATAGGTAACCCGATTCAAGGGCCTTTTCACCAAGATTTTCCAAAACACTTGAAAAAATCAAGGATGACTAAGATACCCATTTTAAAATTATAAAAAAAGGTAAACCCCAGCATCAACTCCTTTGGATGAACATTGACTTCCAATCCATCAAACCCCATACCCTCTTAATCCCTCAACGCTCAACCCTTAAACCCTAATCCCTCAACCCCTATACCCTCTTAATCCCTCAACTCTCAACCCTCAACCCTTAAAATCTAATCCCTAAACCCCTATACCCTCTTAATCCATCAACCCCTCAACCCTCAACCCTTAAACTCTAATCCCTCAACCCCTATACCCTCTTAATCCATCAACCCCTAACCCTCAACCCTTAAACCCTAATCCCTCAACCATTATACCCTCTCAACCCTCAAACCTTAACCCTAAAAACCATAACCCCTCAACCCCCATAACTTCTTAATCCCTCAGCCCTCAACCCTTAACCCTTAATCCCCAAACCCTCTACTTGAGAGAGAGAGAGGGAGAAGTGGTGGGAGGGACATACTTGAGAGAGAGGGAGAGGGAGAGGGAGAGAGAAAGAGGGAGTGAGAGAGGGAGGGAGTGGGAGAGAGATAGAGGGAGTGAGAGAGAGAGGGAGACACATAGAGACATAGAGAGAGAGAGAGGGAGAGGGGCTAGTAGGGAGAAACCTAAGAGAGAGGGAGAGGGAGAGAGGGTGGGAGGGAGACACTTGAGAGAGAAGGAGAGGGAGACAAAGTTGGAGAGAGGGGGTGGGAATGAGAGACCTAAGAGTGTAGGAGAGAGAGGGATTGAGAGATAGAGGGATGGGAGAGATACAAGGAGTGAGAGAGAGAGACTTGAGATATGGAGAGGGGGTGGGAGGGAGAGGGAGTACTCGGGATAGAGGGATTCGAGAGAGATGGAGTGGTGTGGGGAGATACATGAGATAGAGGGAGAGAGAGAGAGAGTGGGAGGGGGTGGGAGGGAGATATTTGAGAGAGAGGGAGAGGGAGATGGAGAGAGATAGAGGGAGTGAGAGAGAGAGAGAGGATGTGGGAGAGAGATAGAGGGAGTGAGTGAGAGAGACAAAGAGAGGCCTGAAAGAGGGAGAGGGGAAGGGAGAGACTTGAGAGACAAAGAGGGAGGGAGAGTGGGTGGGAGGGAGAGACTTAGGGAGAGAGATAGAGGGCATGAGAGAGAGAGGGACTTGGAGAGAGAGGGAGAGGTGGTGGGAGGGAGATACTTGAGAGAGATGGAGAGGTAGACATAGAAGATAGAGGGGGTGAGATAGGAGGGAGTGGAAGAGAGATAGAGGGAGTGACGTGAGAGGGAGAGGGGGTAGGAGGGGAGACTTGAGAAAGAGAGAGAGGGAGAGGGGGTAGGATAGAGATACTTGAGAGAGAGAGAGAGGGAGAGACCTGAGAGAGAGGGAGAGAGATAGAGAGGGAGAGAGGGAGAGAGAGGGATTGTGTGTGTGCATGAGAGAGAGAAAGAGGGGGGGATGGAGATACCCGAGTGAGAGTGAGAGAGAGAGGGAGAGATATAGAGTGAGTGAGAGAGAGGGAATGGGAGAGAGATAGAGGGAGTGAGTGATAGACCTAAGAGAGGGAGAGGGGGTAAGAGGGAGAGACTTGAGAGAGAGAGACAAAGAGAGAAAGATAACAACCTAAGAGAGGGAGATGGAGAGTGAGAAAAGGGGTTGGAGTGAAATAAATTTATTTAGGTACCTATGTGGGAGGGAAAGAGACCTGAGAGAGGAGATTGGACTGAGAGAGTAGTCTAGGTCACGTGGGAGGGAGTGAGACCTGAGAGATAGAGACTTCAGAGGGATAAAGAGTTATCCAGTTATGGTAATGAGTTAGAGAAGGTATGAAAGGTAAAACCTCGACTATCCATCTACGATCATAAATTGTGCACTCTAAGCATTATCAAAGTTGTTCAGCAAAGAGAGGAAATTCTAGTTATGTGCAAAGTAGGCCATTTGGTGAGTGCCCAATTTTGCACACTTTAAATTTGGCGCTCACCAAATGGCCTGCTTTACACGTGTTAATTGATAGGATTTGCCAAAAAATTTCATACTTTTGTCTGTGCTCCCCATCTCTTTTTCACGTATTTCAATGCAAGTTTATAAAAAAACTATGATAGCATTAACCTATCTCTTAATTATCTAAATATAAGAAAAAATTCATTTTGATTTAGTTAAGGTTTTGATCCATGGCTTCTATTGTAAATGCCTCCATTTTTGGTCAAAAACCAACATGTTCTAGTTTTAGGATAGATTTTTACCCATTCATCAGAACATGAAACAAATTACATTTTTTGAAACTAGACTCCATTCTACACATGATGAAAAAAAATAAAAAAAATCGATTAGTTTGCAAAAAATTTAGGTGGGAGCATGCTCCAATTTCAACTTCTCAGGATGTGTTGACTTTCAAAATTCATAAAATATTATATATTCATTAAAAAAACTATCGAAAAGAAAGAGGATAAACTACATGCTGTTAGCTAATTTCTCACCATTGGGATTTTGAAATTCTAAAAAAAAGTTAATCGAAAAGGGGGGAGCCCTCAGGCACTATGCTATTTTTTTTAATAAAAACAAGACCTGTTTTGGGGCCCCCCTTTTTGAGACCCTTAATCTTCATTAATTTCAAAAAAAAATAGTAGCTTAGAAACTAGACTCAGAGCACTTCAACTTTTTATCTTGCCACATTTTGAAAATTTGAGCATAATATCTTCATTTTCTCATGCAAATCATATTTTTCTGATTTTAGAAAAAAGGTGGCATCTTAAGAGCCAAAATTATGTCACAGATTGGTGCAGTTACACACAACAATTTTTAATCTAAAGAGAGTTAGTCTTTGAACTGAAGCATCAAGTACCTTGCTTCAAAGAGGGGAAAAATATAGACACTAAAAAATGTCTTGAATGATATCATGCACTCGAATCAGGTATTTTAACATTATTTCCTCTCAAAACCAATCATGTTTTTTCTTAATTGATTAGATTAGCTTAGCTATTTAATTAAATGCATCATTTGCATCTATTAACCTAATTCATCAAACCGAGTTAGTTCACCCCCTTTCACGCTAACATTTCATCACATTAGAATAAATAAATCAAAGTATTTAATTTAATTCCCTAATTCTTCCCATTTAATTAAATAACCCTAAGTTATTTAATTAGATGCCATTTCAACTTTTTCCCATTCATTAAATAATTTAATATAATGAATATCACTTTATTCTTCTAATTCTCCTAATTGAATGATTAAAGCTTGTTTAATTATAAATTATCTAATTAATCTATTTCCTCCCACTTGCAAGGGAATATTCCCATATAATATTCCCTCCCCTTTTGCACAATTATACTTTGTTTTAACTACAAAAATATCCTTTTTCCTCACCCATGAATATTATGAATAATATTATTTCTCCTCCAATCATTTAAAAAAGGGAATATTTTCACTTACCTTCAAGTGCAAGTTACCTTCTGACTTCTTGTGCAAGTTAACTTTTGACCTCTTATACAGGTCAAAAGTGTGCTTGTTTGGAAGGAATGAGAACCCATGATTAAATCTCATCTTGCATTCTCACCCGTTGATGAGAATCCATGATCCATGCCTCCTATTTCCTCCATCCTTGACCATTGATTAGCTTTTTCAATCTCAACCCTCCATTTCTTATTTTCTTCGCTATAAATAAAGTGCTATTTAGAGACAAATGGATCCATCTCTCAACATAGAAATTATTTTGTTGAAATCACTCACACTCACACTCATATTTAACACACATTTAGCATATATTAATTTAAATTAGTTGCATAATATCTTAGCTTCAATTAATGTCTTCTATAATGCATCCATTTTAGGTAATTAAAGGACTAGGGTTTGAATATTTTTAGTTTAAATCTAATTTAGATTAGCTTATAAATTGTATATCTACATATTTTAGCATAAAATAATGGTAGATTAACTCTTGCATCATACTCATTTTGGCATAAATAAGTTTTTCATCCATATATCACAAAAATTTCATTGATTCTCTTCAATATAATTGATTGAAACAAGCTCATTGATCACTGGATTAGGAAAGGGTCATTGTTCCACATCAACACGACACCAATTCTAAAATGGGATAAGCTTCAAATGGATTATAGTATACATTTTAACACTTTCTTAGTTTAGAATGTTTAGTTTCAATAAATGTTTAGTTTAACTTTCATTTGAATGATCTTGTTTAAGATTGAGTATTAGTAGCATGAATATGCTTTGATTCTTCATGGATCAAGTGTAATTGGCCCATACTAATATCCTTGGTCGACACCTCCCACTTGAAAAAAGTATATTCTCAAGGAATATTCCCTTTTCAAATTCAAATTCTTCCCTCCAATTCAAAATATCTCCAACATGTTTCCATGAAGTAAGTTATTTTGTTGAGCATCTCATGGATTATGAACCCTTGATTAATCCTAGATCCATACCTCAATGAATTGTGAACCATTGATTAATTCATTGATCCATACTCACCTCCTTAATATTCTTTCATCCATTGATCATCATTTTCAATATTGACCATTCATCAAAAATTCTTAAAATCTATGAATACCAAGCCTTTTTAACATCAAATCATTTAAATCTTCATAAACATCCTTACTCTCTAGAATTCTTAACTCATTTTTTGAGCATTTTAGAGTAGTTTTTGTGAATCAACCATCATCAAAAAGATTTTACACCATGGGTAATACATAAAACTAATAAATCCACATTGACACCACAATCATGCATCAATCCACAATGAGATTGAAAGGTTTTCACATTAGTTAGATTCAACTACTTTAAATTCTATCTTCAATACTTTTGATTGACTCTTTTAATGTTTTCAATTGAATTTCATTTAGTATGGTTTCTATTTGATCATTATCTTATTTGATTTTAGTTCAATTATGATTTCATTTGATCATCTAAGCTAACCATCCAATATTTTGGCACATTTGATGGGACCCACATATTTTTTTCTAATATTTTTTTGAGTTTCTATTAGATTGTAGATTACAAAAATAGTGTAGTGCTTCTAAAAACATAGTTTGATGCTTGTGTTAAAGATCAATGCTTATGTAGCACAAATATTGTCACTTTTGTTTATTATAGTGCTTTGTCCTAATTATTCTTTCTTTTCTTGTAGGAACAACATGACGGTTCTATCAAAGGTCGATGCTTCTACAAAAACATTGTGCTTTTGTAAGTCAACAATGTGATGTCTCTGACCTATTATGTCACTTATGTTCTAAATTTTCAAATGTTCTCTGTTTGTAGGTATAGTGTGATGCCTTTAGCAAAGTTTGATGCTTTTGCACAATAGTGTGACACTTTTGTCAAGTATAGCAATGACTTAATTTTTTTAGGGTTTAATTTGATTTCAATTCTAGATTTTGACTAACCCTAACAATTTATTTTTTTCTCTAATTCTCTATGTTGACACTAATAGTTTTCCACACCTTGGAAATCAATGGGAGAAGATGAAAATTCAAAGAAAATTTACTAATGATGTTGGTTTTGTAGGTTTTCAATTAATATAGGATTCACATTTCATTTTATTTCTTTAAAATGAACCCTAAAATCTTCATATTTCCTTTTGATATTTCAAATGAACCAACAAATTTCACTAATCGATTTAGGATTAAAATTTACCAACAAATTTCATTTTCCTTGGTGCTTTAAAATTGAACCAAATATTTCAACCCATGGTACATTTAAAATGAACTATTTGGCATGTTTCATAGGTTAGTGTGTGCATATTCTCTTTCCTTGCACCTTAGTGTGATCTTGGAAATAAAAAATACCACTAACTTGCACTATTTTTGTACACCTTGAGGTCTATTTTTGTGTATGCTCTCCTCTCGTGACTCCAAAGAATGATCTTAAGCACCAAAAGAAACACTAGCTCGATTTATTTCTATGTAGGAGATTTTCCTAGGAGCCTCACCACCTCATATTTTGATCTCAAACACGTTCCCCAACAAGCTATATAAAGGGGGGAGAATGAAAGTTGTACCCCAAGGAGTAGCTAGCATCCTTCAAGCCAAGCCTGGCGACCCTTAGTCCATTGAGACACAAATAGGTGATGAGGAGAGAGGTGACCCCTCTTGACTCGGGAATATCAAATGAGCTCGTTGTTCACAATAGACCCCCACTATGAACCTTATAAAATCTAGAAGCCTAAGATCCATTTGTAAACCATTGATTTAAAGTGGTACAATGTACAAGGACAATGTGTGAAGATTAATTAGAAAGATAAATGGATAGGAATATTCAAGAAAGGGTAAGATCTAAAATTGAATTTTAATGGAGGGAAAATTAGAAGAGCTAAATAATTAAATTTATTTCATTCAAAATGATAGTTGGAGAAATAAATAAATATTAGTTTATTTATTTTAGAATAAAAATTTAAATTAAATAAATTATTTTAATTTATTTAAAAGATGAGTGTAGCTAATTAAATATATTTTTTAAATTATTTAATTATAGAGGACCAAAGATATATAGAATTTATTAAATGTTGGATGGAAAATAATAAATGATGAATCAATTAAATAATTAAAATTATTTAGTCAATATAGATGTGATAAAAATATTAAGATTTAATTAAATAATTAAAAATTACTTAATTAATTTTATTAATATAGATAGAAGAATTAATAAGGATAATGATGGAATGATATAATGAAAATATACTTGTCATTTTTAGGTTCCTACAATTGCATATCTTTTAAATCGAGCCTCTTGCTATTTAATAAATGTCATTTTCTTTTGTGTCTCTTTTCCAAGCTAATTTATTAATTCATTTAATGCATCATTATAATCTTATGATATGCTAGTAGGATGGGAGGACTAGTGAATATGATGTGTACTCAAATATATGTCTTTGTCCCTTCTACTAACAACCATATCTTCTTGACAATTAGACCTACAAATTTTTATATATATTTAATAATGGCATGTTATCATTTGTGTCTTCAGAAATATATTCTAATCTCTTGAAACAATAAATTAATTATTTTATGTGCAAACCTAGCTTATAAATTTTGAAAGATATGTTTTAATGACTTACCATTATTCTAATCTTTCAATGATGGATGTATTACTAGACTGCTCAATTTGACACTTCTTATTAATAGTTTCCTTCTCTCCATCTCAAATATTTTTGATGCAACTAAAAATTATGGGTTTGAATTACCTAAAGAGATAAAAATACATTTCTAAAAGCTAACTTCAAATACTAGGCAAGAACTAATCCTTGTTAATTTTTTAAATATTAAAAATAAAAACTTAAATTGTTAGTCTGCAATTATTGTTTTAAATGATGACTAATTGTCTTAGTGACAATTATCTAACGTGGTAATAGTTACCCATGGAATAAAAGTCATGGTTGAAATGTTTACATGGTCAATTCTTTTTCCTTTGAATGGATGAGGATTAATTTAAATAATGGTGGAGTAGTATGGTGGGAATTACGTTGGTTTTCCTTGTCATGTCTTATGACTTTTAAATAATGATGGCATATTATGGTGGGAATTTATTTGTATCATGTAAACATTCTCTCAGCTGCCAAGTTAAATGTGTAATGATGATTATCATTTAAATCCTCAAGGTTACATCAGATTATTTGGATGGAGGACAACTTTTTTGATTGCCATGATCTGTTCCAATGAGACACTCAGTTGTCACTCCTTGTTTTTCTAACATGCTTCTTATTTTGCGGGTACATTATAATATTTTCAAGGAATTACACATTAATTTGTTCTATGCTGGAGGAGATTCCAGATGAACCAACATGATCCATGGGTGCTTATCAACTTGGTGGCCTCTCCTTGTCATGATCATATTTTACAAGTTCAATTCATCTTTAAAAGGCGGTTTTCAAGTTCTTTTTTCACTCAAAACTATTGAATGTTGGTGGAGGAATAAGGTCTACAAGTTTAATGCATCAAACTCTACCAAAATGATGTCTCGACCATGGAACTTCAAGGTATGTTGCCCAGTAAATCCTTCAGAGCACCCATTTGAAGAGCATCTCACACATGAGGATTTGGCAATGATCTTTCAGGTGGATTGTCCTAGGGATGAAGAGTCTATGCATTCAGTCCTTGGTTTTGAACTTACAAGCCCTAGAGTGAGAACGCTAATTTTTCCTTCCCAAGTTCTTTCTGTGTTTTCGTCAAACATCTTGGATCTTCTTCAGTCTTTTTCAAAATTGGACTCAATTGTTAGTAATTTTGTCAAATCCCAAATGCTTGATGTCGATTCTTTGTTGCAAGTTGTGCAAGGGTATAATGTATTTTCTGGTGAAGGGTTCTTAGGAGGTTTTTTTCCTAAGAATTATGTCAAAAAACAGATGAGGTTTGAGGAAATATATGAAGAAATAAAATTATTTTCAGTACATAAACGATAATCTCCTCTTGAAGGTGTTGAAGAAGAATGGTATGCATCTGTGTGTCACCATGAGCTTTGATATTAAGGAGAAATACTATGCTATATCTTTCCTCCATGAGCATACTCCTCATCCCACTTGCACTTCATTTTTTGTTGTTGTTGATGAGGGTGTTATTCTTCCTGCACCAGTTGTTGTGGAAAGGAAGTTGATACCAGACAATCAAATGCCTCCACCAAGTATAGAGGAAATCAAGCCGACTCAAGACAAAAAGGTGCTAGGCTCTTCAGTTGGCGCACTTTTTCCTGCCAAAATGAGGGCATCCATTGGTCATGCAAACTTCAAAGGTAATGATCCATTTGTTGGGTTTTATTTATTCACTAATGAAAACCATTTACAGGGGTTAGCTAGAGGACAAAATGAAAATTTAGTGCATGAAGGAGACCGAATGGAGGAGTAGCAGTTCAATTTTTCTTTTGTCTATTTTCAAAAGCCTATAGTTGGTATATGTATGGATGAATAATATAAAGATAAAAGTATTTGAGATTGTATATGTTAGCTAGAATAAAATCATGGATAGTTAGTAGGAAGTTTAGTTTAAATCAATTGTGAGTTTTGATCTTTTTTGGAAAAAAATTCTTATATTTTACAAACAAATGTAATATTTTCCATTATAATATATCTATATATAGGATTTAATGCCTTTTATCTAAAAAAAGCTTAAATTATGTCTAATATCATTTATTGGTGTAACTCAGTAGGCTATCAACTTAACCAAGTTTATAATTGTGTTGTTTTTGAATTTCAAATATTTTTAAAATATCTCCAATCACTACAACCTATAAATGGATCATTCTGAGACTTGGAAATAATATAATTTCTTAGTGATCTTAGTTGTAGGTCTCAAATCCCTAAGGTTGGATAGTCTCCCAAATTCCAAGAGTGTCAAATGCAGGAAGAATACTACAAAATATTTGTCTAGGTTTGGCAACTAAGGATTGTTTACTAAAGTGGGTAAGACATCCTTCATTTCTAGCTCTACTAAACCAAGGGGAGTTTTCCTAAGTTTCTGCAATAGATATCAAGACACAAAGGAAACACTATCCTTGATACTAACCATGTTGATTGTATACTACACCTTTAATTTGATTGTCAATTCATTACTATATCTTGGTTTATGATACTCAAAATCAAGAACCTTATTAGATAAAATAGACTACTATATAAATGTTTAGAATATGATATAGATGCATGTAGATTTTTCTAGATCATGCTCTATCTATGTTGTTGGTTCACATCAATCGTTGTACTCGTGATTGTTGATTTTAATTTGTGTGTTCATGTTTCTCATGTTCATGGCCGACAGGGTGATTCTAGTGTGTTGTGGATATTTGAGACTAATTGTTTATGGTGTTTCATGTTTGAGACATGTTTTTTCGGGTCGCTACTATGTTTTGGCCGACATTGGTTGATTCACATTGACAATTATTTATTAATTTGGTTTGATGGTTTGTACACATTTTATATTTTATTGGGCTGACATGTAGTTGATGTTATCCTTAGATGTGGATATATATAACCAATTTTTTACATCATTTAAGACATGTGAGATGTGAAAAGTGTGAGTGTTATGTGCGAATAAAGTTTAGATCTTTTGAAGGCAGAAGTAAAGTGTGAAGAAGAGTGAGTAGAATAAAGAGTGTTCATGTGCTTAACCAAAACTGTAATTAGGAATTAGCAAATGTTATTTTATCAGTTCAAAATCTCTCAGATGGATGTAATTTGAATGTGACTATAAGACAGTGTGTCTTCCTTTGGGCAGTGAGCCTTTTTTGTATTTGAGTAGTGAGCTTTAGGCAATGTTCCTAAATGCATGTGCAGAGTATAAACTTACTGATTAACCTCCACCGTGGTTTTTCCCCTAACAGGGTTTCCGTGCAAAAATCTTAGTGTTATGTGTGTTTCTGATGTGGTGATGCTTTTTTCTTTCATATTTAATTATCATATCTGAGAATAAGTTTAATAAGTATAATTTTTGAGACAACTAATTCACCCCCCCCTTCTTAGTTGTTTTCCTTGTGTTTCCAACAATTGGTATTAGAGTAGGTTCCTCTGGAGAAGCTTGATCACTTGAGGTGATTCGGGATGGAAACATATACAAAGGATAGTCTAAGATTTGATGGAACAAATTATTCTCTATGGAAGACTCAAATGGAGTGTCATCTGAGATGCATTGGTGAACCCTACTAGACAATTACAAAGAATAGATATATCATACCTCAAAATGGTCCTTCTACTACAAGTGAGATTAAGGAATTCGAGTACAATATCAGTGCTAAGGAAGCATTGTTGAATGTTGTGACTGATTCTAACAAATGTAATGGAGCTAAAGACTGCTTATGAGATCTGGAAAAAATTGGAAACTTTGTATGGAGGTGATACTCATGTGAAGATTGCTAATTTGTAGAGCCTCAAAGGGAAATATGAAACATTGAGAATGGGTGAAGATGATAACATTACTTCTTTTATGTAGAGAGTGAATGAACTTGTGTGTAGTATCAGATGTGTTGGTGGAACATTGGAAGAATTAGATATTGTTGCTAAAGAGCTCAGATCCTTGCCTACTACATACAAACACAAAGTTGTTGCTATTGAGGATATTTGAATTGTGACAAATGTAACTAGAGACATGTTGATTTGTAAGCTTGGTGCTTTTGAGTTAAGTGAGTTTGGTGAATCTCTTCCTAAGACTGAATCTACATTCAAAGCTACTATATCTAGGAAAGATAAGCAAAGATATGATCCGAGAGAAATTTCTTCTAGAAAAATTTCTAAATATGAGTAGGAAATGAGAGAGATTGAAGAAGAAGAGAGAAAACTAGATGAGCTTGAAGCACTTCTTGTCAAGAGGTTAGCCAAAGGAAAAGGTAAGTATAAAGGGAATTTACCTCTTAAATGTTTTTCTCATAATAAGATAGGTCATTTTGCCTCAAGGTGTCCTGAAAGAGTTCCTAAGCCAAGATCTAACAAGCCTAGATTCCAAAGAAAGTGTTATTTTTCTGTTGATCAATGTGTGATAGATGATGAATTTGATAAAGGAAATGTAAATGAGGATGAGTTTGTATTTATTTCTATCAAGAAAAGTAATCTTGTACCTACTAAATCTACTAGTTGCATGAATGTGGAGAAAGCTCTAGCTGCCCGATTTGAATAAAAAGATGAATGGGTTATTGACAGTGGATGCTCTCATCATATGGTAGGTGACAAAAGTAAATTTGTGAGCTTGGAAAAGTATGATGGTGGTGTTGTAAGATTTGGTGATGAAAAAGCTAGTGTAATCCATGGAAGTGGATGCATTTGTTTTGATGGTAAGCATAATACTGATGATGTTTTATATGTGGAAGGTTTGAAGCATAATCTTTTAAGTGTTGGAAATATGGTTGAAAATGGATATAATCTTCAATTCAAGGATGGGAAAATTAAAATATTCGGGAGTTTTGGAAATGTGATTGCATCTGGTACAAAAACAAAAGGTAATATTTTTCACCTAAGTTTTTCTAATAAAAGTTGGTTGTGGCATAGGAGATTGTGTCATGTAAAATTTGACAATATTATCAAGATAAGTTCTACCTATGCAGTGAGAGATCTTCCTAAGTTGATAAAACCTACTAATACTATATGCAAGGAATTCCAGTGAGGGAAGAAAACTAGAGTCTCATTCCAAATTAAACAGTATTGTTCAAATAAAGTATTAGAGCTTGTGCATATTGACTTGTGTGGTCCTTCTAGAATTATAAGTTTACAAGGAGACAAGTATTTCATGTTATTTATTGATGATTATTCTAGATTGATGTGGGTTACTTTCTTAAGGGAAAAATCTGAGCTCTAGAGAAATTCAAGATTTTCAAGGCTATGGTTAAGATAGAGACAGGTCTAAATATTAAATGTTTGAGATCAAATAGAGGCAGTGAATTCATTTTTGTTGAGTTTAATTATTTCTATGAAGAGCATGGTATAAAGAGACAATTGTCTACCATGTGGACCCCTCAACAAAATGGAGTTCTGGAAAGGAAGAACAAAACAATTCAAGAAGTTGCTAGGACTATGATGTTGGAAGGAAATGTTCCTCATATCTACTAGAGAGAAGTTGTAAGTATCATCATTTACACTCTCAACTAGGTATATGTCAAAGGTGATACTGGTAAGACTCCTTTTGAGCTATGGTTTGGTCATAAGCCTACTATTAGATACTTCAAAATCTTTGGAAGAAAAAATTATATCAAAAGAGATGAAGATATAGGAAATTTTGATGCTAGAAGTGATGAAGGAATCCTTCTTGGTTATTCTACTAAAAGTAAAGCCTACTTGTGCTACAATAAGAGATTGAGGAAATTAGTTGAAAGTGAAAGTGTAAAGGTTGATGAATACATATTTAGAACATCCAGGAACCTATGGATATGATTCAGATGATCAGAATGAGAGTTCAGATAAAGGAAAGAAAGTTCAAATCATTTTGGTGAATCAAGAAAATCAAGAGGAAGAAACCGGTGAAAGTGCAGAAGAAAGATCATAAGAGCCTAAAATTCAAGAATAGCCTAAGACTCCAAGGTTTGTAAGACTAAATCATTCATAAGATCATATTATAGGTGATAAGAAAAAAGGTGTTTCGAATAGGAGAAGAATTGCGAAAGAGTACTATTTGATTTCAAAGACGTAGCCTAATAATGTCAATGAAGCATGCAAAGATGAACATTAGATGGAAGAAATGAAATAATAACTACTGAAAATTGAGAAGAATGATACATGGACTCTTGTTCCTAGAACTAAGGACAAAAATGTAATTGGAACTAAATGTGTCTTTTGGAATAAACTGAATGGGCAAGGTGAAGTTGTTAGAAATAAAGCAAGACTGGTGTGTAAAGGATACTCTTAGATGGAAGGAATTGACTTTGAAGAAACTTTTTCTCTTGTTAATAGAATTGAAGTTCTGAGACTATTTCTTTCTTATGCTTCTTACAAAAACTTCAAGGTTTATCAGATGGATGTCAATTTAGCATTTCTAAATGGTGAACTGGATGAAGAAGTGTATATTGAGAAACCTAATGGATTTCTATTGACTTATTAGGGAGATGTGGTTTTTTGAATGAAGAAAGAATCGTATGGACTTAAGAAAGCCCCAAGAGCATGGTATGTCAGATTGGACAAGTATTTTTTGAAGCTTGGATTTAACAAAGGTACTGCTGATAGTAATTTTTATTTCAAGATTGATCATGATAAAGATTTGATTGTTGAAGTCTTTGTTGATGATATCATTTTTGGAGGAGATGATAGTTTGTGCATGAAGTTTTTTGATGAGATGTAGAGTGATTTTGAAATGCCTATGATTGGAAAAATGAAATTATTTTTTTGATTGCAAATTACTTAGTTAGATAAAAGGATTTGTATATCTCAGTCCAAGTATGTGAAAGAACTGCTAAAGAAGTTTGGTATGGAAGATTTAAATCCAGTTGGTACACCTATGGTGACTGAATGTAAGCTAACTCAAAATGATGATTATCTTAAGACAAATCAGACTAGATACATATCCATGATTGGTGGATTGTTGTATTTGACTCAAAATAGACCTGATATCATGAATGTTGTATGCATTGTTGCAAGATTTCAAGATGGTCCTAAGGAATATCATATGACAACTGTGCAGAGGATTTTCAAGTACTTGAAGGGAACAATTTATTTTGGCCTATGGTATCCTAAAGAGGATGACCTTACTTTGAGTTCTTTTACTGATGTTGACTGGGTAGGAGATGTGGATGAAAGAAAGAGTACTAGTGGTGGTGCATTTTTCTTGGGAAAGAAGTTGATTTCATGGTTAAGTAAGAAGCAAAATGTCATTTTTCTATCTACTGCAGAGGCAGAATAAATTGTTGCTCCTAACAATTGTACTCAAGTATTATGGAAGAAGAAAATTTTGAAAGATATTAGAGTTGTGTACGATGAGCCTATTTCCATATTCTATGATAATTCAAGTGATATTAACATTTCTAAGAATCCAGTGCTACATTCAAAAACCAAGCATATATCTATCAAGTTTCACTTTTTGAGAGACAAGGTGAGTGAAAATGAAGTTAGGTTGGATTATGTTCCTACTACAGAATAGATTGTAGATATATTTACCAAGCTATTTCCTAAGGAAAATTTTGAGTATCTCAGAGGGAAGTTAGGGGTGATTACCCCTCCTAATTATATTTTAAGATGCATTGACTTGCATCAGTCCTTGCATTTCGTAGTCATATCTTGAGATTCAGATTAATGTTGTGGTGGCTGCTACTCAAGGGGAGTAGTCAAATATTTAGATATGTGGTTTAGAGCTTGTGTGGAGAAATATAATGTGTACCTTTTTCATTGATTTCAAAGGGGGAGAAGAGTCATGTGAAAAATTATAAAAGAAAATAGTCAAAATATAAGGGGGAGAAAGTGCTAAGAGAAAGTATCATTGATGGTTTTTTTCACATCATGTGTTGCCATCAATTCCAAAGGGGGAGATTGTTGGATATTTATAATATATGGTTGTCATTGATGTCAACACTATTGGCATTAATGTCTTTAAGGTTGTATATGTCGAGGATATTGAGAAAATTGTAATAAAATAAGTTAAAGGTTGTCAGTGAAGTAGTGAAGTTCAATATGATGGATAGTTCAGTATATTGATGGTGAGAAGTTGTGGATTAAAGGATTTTTTGATAGCTATATCTAGTTTATCCACTGAAATTTTAAGAGGTTCGCATGAATATTTGATCAAGTTATGAGTATTTGTGTTATAACAGTTGTTTTGTTGCTTTAGTTGGTGTTCTTGAAAGAAGATGATGTGATTCTAGTAATTTGATTTGTTTTGAATACTTTTGAGGTGATTCATGATTCTTGTGCATGTTTCTAGATCATGCTCTATCTATTTTTTTTGTTCACATCGATCGTTGTGCTCGTGATTGGTGATTTTATTTTGTGTGTTCATCTTTTTCATGTTCATGGTTGACAAGGTGATTGTAGCATGTTGTGGATCTTTGAGGCTAATTTTTTATGGTGTTTCATGTTTGAGACATGTTTTTTGGGTCCCTACGATGTTTTAGCTGACATTGGTTGATTTGCATTGACAATTGTTTATTAATTTGGGCTGACAGTTTGTACACATTTTATATTTTATTGGGTTGACATGCAGTTGATGTTATCCTTAGAGGCAGATATATATAACCGATTTTTTACATCACTTGAGACATGCAAGATGTTCAAAGTGTGAGTTCTATGTGCAAATAAATTTTAGATCTTTTGAAGGCAGAAGTAAAGTGTGAAGAAGAGTGAGCAGAAGAAAGAGTGTTCATATGCTTAACCAAAATTGTAATCAAGGATTAGAAGATGCTATATTCTTAGTTCAAAATCTCTTGGATGGATGTAATCTGAATGTGACTATAAGAAAGTGTGCCTTCCTTTGGGTAGTAACCCTTTTTGTATTTGAGTAGTGAGCTCTAGGTAGTGTGCCTTAATGCATGTGCATTCCCCATTTACTATACTTTTAATAGAGTATAAAATTGTGGATTAACCTCCACCATGGTTTTTCCCCTAACAGGGTTTTCATACAAAAATCTTGGTGTTATGTGTATTTCTGATGTGGTGATGGTTTTTTCTTTCATTTTTAATTATCATATCTGAGAATAAGTTTAATAAGTATAATTTCTGAGACAACTGATTCACCCCCCCTCTTAGTTGTCTTCCCTTGTGTTGCCAACAAGTATAACAAAAAAATTATACCTTAATCAATATTCCACAAAAGACTATATCTTTCTTAATACATAGGAAATAAGGGATTTACAAATATATTAAAATAATAATAGATTTTTTGTAGAATATTAAATGAGTCTACTTAACAAGTTTCAAGAATATCCATACTTTTCTTATATTATTTTGAAAAGATAAATCAAAAAATTATTGTGAGGATAAATTAGTCATTTAGCAAGACAACTAATCATTACACATCCAAAAATGTACATGAAACACATAGAGACACTCACTCAAAGTCGATTCTACTTTTCATCACTTGGTCTAAAAAGATTTCAAATATTTTATTATAAATTTAGGATGAACCCAGATCATTACAATATTTATCAAGGTGTCCACTTTTATTTTTTTCTTCGGCTAGATCATTCCCCTTTCGATTAAAATGTTTTTTTAGGTGTGAGTAGGTAAAATTTGGTGGTTAGTAGGTATTGTAGATATATTTCTTGCATTATGTGTCATTTTCTTCCTCACCACTAGAAAAATACTTTACAAATCTACCCCAAAATAATGAATAGTGTTTCCTTGGAAAGAAAGGACATTATTAATAGCCATCAACTATTTATGGTTCATTAAATGTGTTTTGAGTCATTCAAGATGGTAGGTGGTAGTTGTAGTGAAAAGCGATTAGAATTTTGAATTGTCAAAGATTAGGAAAAATACATACTACATGCCCTAGGTCAAAGTGTCAAGGTTTGAGGATGATTTAGAAGTGATACCATTAAGGGATGGAAATTAATGGAATTCTGAACAAGAAAATACTATGAGGAATTTTAGTTGAAAATATTGGTATTTAGAGTTTGGGACTACCTAATAACAAGTACCCAACAAGAGAGAAATTTTATAGGCCAATAGAGTGAAAATAATTAGACTTAGGTGGGTTGGCATAATGGAGTAGGATATTACAACAAACAAATTCAAAGGACTAAGGAACCTTTTGAAATAAAGAAAAAGGGAACCTTAAGTTTAATGCATAAAACCTAGGGTTAATTTGTGTGTGTGGCCTATTTTAAGGGTTTCATTAAGATGGAGATCAACAAGCTGATTATATTGACTTTCAACCATGAAGGTAAGCCAATCAGACCTAGATCTGCATCTTTTTGAGGGGTGGAATGGGTTGGAATTTATTTTCCCTGAATAAACTAATTAGAATATGTTCCTTCATATGAAAAACATAAGATTTCAATAATTTATAGACTATAAGAGAGATTTGAAGGGAAATATGGGAAGGTTGGAGTGTTTTGTACTTATCCTAAAATTTTGGTGTTGTTCTGAATATGAAGGAAAAAACATCCAAAGGTGTTTATTTCCTTGTAGGATTAATTTTGTTCTATTTTATTTTACAGTCCTCTAATGTCAAATTTGAGAATCTTGTTCTCAGTTGCAAACTTGTCGAATCATTGTTGGATAATTTTTTATGTGATTTTTTGTGAGTTGAAAAGGTGTAGGGATTTGAATGCAAGAATGAATAAATGATGTTCAAACTTCCTTAAATCTTCTCCAAACTCAGAACCTATACATTCAAAGAGAGGGAAAGGGTTGTTCCTTTTAAGGGCTTTCCTTAGTAAAACCTTGTGTTAGTGTTTCCACTTACACAATGGAAATTTCAATGATGAAATGATAAATGACAGGAAGGAATGATGAATCAAAAAAGTGTTGTAACTCAGCACCCTTCAATGGCTTCCTTGAAGAACTAGAGCCATGCACATCACTTCAAGGTCTTGGATCTTGTTTTCTTGATTGCTTGAATTTCTTTGAGACCTACCAAAGGGTTAGCCTTCATAAATAATGATAACGTAAATATGCATAAGCTCACATAGGATTTGACATGATGCTTGGATCTTTAAATGTTTCAATAAAGTTCTAAATTTTCTCTCTTAACTTGCTTCATAGTGCTCTTGATAGTAATTTTTCTAATGATTTCCTAGATAGATTTGAAATGATGCAATAACTAGGTATTTATATACTATTCAAGATTTTTGGATTCGATTGCGTATCAATTTGATGCAAAAAATTCATACACAATCAAATCTAGAAATCTTGAACAATATAATATATGTACTATAGAAATTTGATATCATTAATAGGTATTTATATGTTATTATGCTAGTTTCCCTACAACTTAGATCTCGATACCAAACATTTACAACCTAAATTTCAAAATGTTGACACCGACATTCAAACTTTTAGCTTGAGAAAATATGGGGATAGATCCACCTAAGGGAATCCCAATCCTAGCCCTATTTTTCAAGTATTTAGGTGTCAAGGAAAATAAATAAATAAATACATTTGATCTATTCTTTTAATTTATCAAAAAATGGTAAAAATAGGCCTCAAAATGCATAATTTAGGAAATTGGGATATCAATTAGGCTGAAAAATTTACGGGGAGGGGGAAACATAGTGTGAAATTTTCAAGGGTGAAATTTTTTGATGTTGCATTTAGCTATCACTTTAATGAGTGTGTGAACTAACCCTTAGACTCACAATAAAGTAGAAAATCAATGCTAAGAGAGGTTTTATTACCCAAATTTTGAAGAGATAGGATTACTAGGATCTAGGGTGAGTGAACAAGCCCCTAGGATCCAATATTCCATATAAAGACAACATGATAACAAAGTAACACACACATGTATTAAATGCAACAAGAAAACACAATGTCAAAATAGAATGAAGATGAGGGTATGGATAATCACAGGCTATCAAGCTATGTTATGATAGGATGCACACCAAAGGTTTTAATGAATCACATAATATAAAATTCTATTTTTTCTAGGTGAATCATAAACTAAAGGAAACATGGGCTAGTCAAGTCTGATATTCAATAGGTGAGCTCCTAGGAAAAATGAGAAACACACAAGGTCTAGTGAAGTCTAATATTCACTAGGTATGTACCTATGACAATGTAGAAACATGAGAAACACATGAGGTCTAGTGAAGTTTGATATTCACTAGGTATCTACCCATTAACAACCATACCAAGATTTATACTCCCTGACAACCATGATAAGGTTCCATAATATGAACAAGATGCTACGCCAATAGAACACTAATTTCAACATGCATGAACAAAGTAAAGAAAAAATTCCAATGTTAGTGTCAATGCACCACTAATTTTAATGCATGTGAACAAATTATAGAAAAAATGCCAGTGTAAATGCACCATTAATTACAACACGTGTCAACAAAGTGAAGAAAAAATACAAATGAATGCCCCCACCTTAAAGAAATTTCCAAACACCATGTTGTGAGCAATTGCTTTAAGGTAGAAAAATTATAAACGCCGTATGATAAGGACATGAGAGCTTACTTGGAAAACCCTATGCCAATGATATGTTTTCAAATAAATTTTCCTTATGATAATGGGTTGCCCCCAATGCAATACCATAGACAAGATAAAATATGATCATGGTAGGGATCCATGGATTCTCGTTCAATATACATCTTTGCTACAGTGATATAATAGAGCTCAAAATTGATATCATTCCACAAATACTCATGGAACAATGAACATAGTGGAAGAATGAAATATAGAGATATAACCAAAAAAAATTTTGGGTCAACATGTAAGAGACAGTTAAATGTCTCAATGCCTTGCATAATCCCCAAAAAGGAAAACACAAGAAAAAAATTAAAGATAAAGTTTACAACATATAGAAGAATGAAGATACAAATAGAAGAATTTCACAACATGTTTGTTTCCTTTATATCCTTGTGCTAATACAGAAACAAGGGTCATACAAAGAAAACTCACAAACACAAAGGCACACCAAGAAGTAAAACAAAATATATCACATCACATGGAAGAAAAACAAAAATAATACGTGAAATAGACACAAAGGAGTACTACACATGCAAGCTGACCTAAATCAATTCATTTGCATCCCAATATTTCTCATCATAGAGTGAAGGAAAAAAAATAGCTAAAGGGACTACAACAAGTGTTGTACTAGGAGCATCTCCAAATTCAACACATTGTGGGTCACTCTCATAAAGAGGATCATCATGTTTTCCCCCATCTACATTCATAGACATTGAAAACAACACATTTAGCTCATTGTGTACTTGTTCATCAATTTTAGCAATTTCATATTCATCATCCAAATTAACCACAACAAGAGGTTTTATAATAATGGTAGTTGTATGTTCTTGTTCTACTTCTTGTTTTGGTTCCATGTCTTATTTTGGTAAAAGTTGCAATTCTTCTTGATTTTTTTGCATAGGTGTTTGATTTTTAGGTACTATTTTTTTATTTTCTTCCAATTAATGATGAATAGCATGATGTCTACACCTACGCGCTTTAACATTTCAGTTTCTTCTTGAATGATCTTCAATTTTTGATGGAGTAGGAGTGAGTTTCTCAACCATTGGTCTCTTTTATTCCCTTAAGTTAGGAATGAAAGGAACCATTGGGGGCTAGGAAACCACTATCTCTTTAGGTCTATACACTTGTTTTACCTTTGGAGGCACAAATGAAACCATTCAATTATCTCTTGGTCTTTTATACAATATTGGTGGAGGAACTATGACATATTTACCTTTTTACATGGAAGGGTCTTTGCTTCAAGCATGGGTTCATCCATGACTTGTGGAGGAAGTGGAAAAATCATAGCCTTATCATTTTCAAGAATATTGGTAAGATATAAATTTGTTATGTGCTTTGCCTTAAACTTTTGGTATGACCTAAAAATGAAATCCTCATGAAGATTAATAGGTTCCATAGTTTGAGGCTAAAATAAATCTAATGAAAATTTTCCATGGGAGGACAAAGGATTAAACCCACCATGATGCACTATAAAAAATTGGTTTTCAAATGGGAACTTTATGCACTTGTGAATAACCGACAGGATGACATTCATTGAGTGTAGCCTTGGGTACCCTAGCTGCACATAGAACTGGTTTGATGTCATGAGGAGGATGACAAACCTAATTGTTTCAGTCCAAATTTAAGAGAAATAGTGATTGAACTTATCATAGCGAGAGAAAAACCATCATGGATTTTCAACCATGCTTTCGATTTTTCATAAGAAACTTGATAAAGTTCATGCACAAATAATAATTCCTTTGTGATCATATTCTCTATACATGGGATCAATGAGTATACAAATTGTTGGTTTATCATTAATACATTTGATGATATAGAGAAGACCATTAGGTGCATGTATGGATGCATCAATATGTGTGAAAGCAATGTTTGGTAAAAAAAATAGTTTGGCCCTTACACGGTTGAACATATATGAGAGTGACCATGTCTTATAGACCATCCTCATTATCACTCTTTTCATCATTCATGTCATCAGTCATGTCATCGGTCATGTCAACAATATTTTATAAGTGCAACACAACTCTCTACTCTAGAGCTTCCCAGCTTGCTATTTTTTTTTTAATTTCCACTATTTCCACTCTATCTTATTCGATGGGATGACCAGGCAGGGGTGCTAGTAAGGCTCCCCATTCTAAGAACAATTTTCCTTTGTCTGGTGTTGTGTCTACTTTTGTTTCTTCCAAAAAAAAAATTCCCCATATTGGTTCCCCTTCTCATACCTCTCCCCCTTCTCCCACAGGAAGGACAATTAGTACTTCTGGCAAGTTGTCTCTTTCTTTGTCCTTTGGTTTGGAATATTTTTCTCTGAAGAAGAACCTACTTCTTTTGTGGATAAACTAGTGGCTGTCAGATCACCATCTCTGGGAAGACTAAAAACAAAGTTTTCTTCTAGTTCAGTAATAGGTAGGGAAATTGATGTTCCTAAAGCATTGATGATTAAGGCTATGGATGACCTCAAGCTCTCATTGGTTGGAAAATTTCTGGTGTATCACCTGAACATTGAACAAATAAGACTTTGGGAATCTTCTTTTTGGAACTTAAAAGGAAGTGTCTCTATTATTTTCATACCAAAATGAATTTTCCTTGTTTCCTTTGTTTTCTATGAGGATATGTTAAAGGTTCAAATGGGAGTTCCATGGGCTTTTGATGTTGGGTTCAATAATTTCCTTTCATTATGTAAATGGAAACCAAAATTTGACCCTTCTATTGACTTTGGTGCTATGGCTCCTATGTGGGTATGCCTTCTTGGGATACCTCTTGAGTTTTGGGAGTTTTACATATTAAAAGGGATTGCCAGCTCCTTTAGAATCCTTTTGGCTATTGACAAGATTACCCAAGAAAAGTCTCTCTTAGTTTTTGCTTAGATTTTTGTTAATGTGGATGTTAACACTATTATGCCTACCTCAGTGCTTGTAAAATTAATGTTTGGAAATTGGTCTCAGCCTATTGAGTATGAAAATGCAACAATTTTGTTACTTCTATAAAAAAATTGGCCATCTCATTGACTCATGTAATAAGAGGCCTCAAGATGTGTTAAATAGTGACCATCAGCCCTTAATTGAGCCCTTCACTAAGGATTCCATGGTTGTTATTGAATCTCCCCTAAATAGGGATTGGAAGACCTTCTCAAAAGGATTCTAGAATTAAAGACATGGTGTGTGATGTGGCTTCAGGAAGATAAAAAACTTTGGACTCAATCACAGGTCCAAAGTCTAAAAAGAAGTAATGTAGACTATTTTCATCCCATCAACAATGTTCAGGTTTTTTTGTCACATATTAGTTATGAATATGAAGATTATTTCCTAGAATATAAATTCCTTAATAGCCCTTATAAAAAAAATTTGGTTAAAACATGTATTCTAGATAACAAAGTTGACATCCTTCTCCTTCAAGAAACTAAAATGAAGAAAGAGACCTTAGACAAGGTTGTTTTTAATATCTAGCCTAGTGCTAATTATTTTTTGAGTGAAGTTTATGGGGCTTCTGGGGGAATAGTTACTCTATGGAATCCTTTGAAATTTAAAGGTTCTATGGGATTCTCTGGAAATATTTGTCTCATGGTTTCCCTTGAAGACATGTCTTCTTTGAAAAATTGGAATTTAATTAATATTTATGCTCCCAATTCCTATCAAGATAGACTACAATTATGGGATTTTTTGAATGATGCTATTATGAGTAGAAAGGAGGACTATAGGATGTTGGGTGGAGACTTCAACTCACCTCTTTTACCCTTAGAGAATTTGGGTGGACTTGGTGACTACTCGAAAAAGTATGATGGATTTGCATAGCTTTTTTAATTCTATTGGGTTTTTTGATGTCCCCCTTTTGGGCTCCCATTTTACATGGTCCAATAGGAGGCTTGGTAATCAGCTAATTCAAGTGAAGTTGGATAGGTTCTTAGTCTCTACCAATTGGAATATTTCTTTGCATCTCTCCCTATTTTCCCTCGATCCATTTCTAATAATAATGCCATATTGCTTAAGAGAAATTTTGATCCTAATAAAGGCCCTTTCCCCTTCAAATTTGAATTAATGTGGACTCTCCATCTTGAATTTGTTGCCGTAATTGAATATTGGTGGTCTAAACCCGTGGTTGGTACCCCTATGTTTGGTCTTGTGGATAACTTAAGAAGAATTAAGAAAAGAGTGAAAGGATGGAACAAATTAACTTTTGGTAACATCTTTAACACCAAAAATTCCTTGAGAGATAGCTTAAAGGAAGTGTAGGATAAGATGGAGGTTGGTCTGGTGGATGAAGAAATTTTCATTCAAGAGTGTAAACAAAGAACTCAATGGTTTAAGATCAACAATTAAGAGGAGATTTTTTGGAAACAAAAATCTTGATTCCAGTGGCTTATTGAAGGAGATCGAAATACAAAATTCTTCCACTGATCCAAAATGAAACACAGAAGAAGGAACATCATAAGACAACTTAAGAAAGCTCACAACACTATGGTGACTACTAAAAGAGAAATTGTTGAGGAAGCTATGAACTTCTACTCCTTCCTAAATGAAATAGGGGATGCTAATCATGTATTTGATGATATCCTTTAAGTTATTCCTAAGGTTTTTATTGATCAGAACCTGAAGTTTATGTCCAAAGTTTTATCTCCAAGAGGTTAAGCATGGTTTTTTTTCCTTTCAGGCTTACAAAGCCCCGAGATCGGATGGGTTTCCTTTGGAATTTTTCCAGCTATATTGGGATATTGTGAATACTAACTTGTTAAATGTAGCTAGAGATTTCTTTAGATTAGGAAGGCTTATCGATCAAATGAATACAACGTTCATTTCCCTTATCCCTAAAGAGAAAGATCATTCATCCATGCAACAGTTTAGACCCATTAGTGTGTGTAACATAGTGTATAAAATCTTCTCAAAGATAATTGTGTTCAGACTAAAAATTGTTTTGAGAAAAATGATAGCCAGAAAATAGAAAGGATTTGTTCAAGGAAGAAACATCTAGGATGTTGTTATAACCACTAATGAAATTCTCCACTCAATGGACCTAAGTAAAAATTTGGGGATGGCCTTGGAAATTGACATATCTAAGGCTTATGAAAACATCTCTTGGCCATTCCTTTTTATCATTCTCAGGAAATTTTGGATTGATGGAAGATTCCTTAAATTGCTTATTGCCTATGTTACTACCCCGAAGTGCTCAGTTTTAGTGAATGGGGTACCCTAGGGTTTCTTATCTTATGGATGTGGCCTAAAACAAGGATACCCTCTCTCTCTCCTTATCTATTTATAATTTTTGTAGAGGTCCTTGGTAAAAAAATTCAAAAACCCATTGATTCTAAATTTTTGAAAGGATTCAAGGCCGCTTTGTCCCTCCCACCTAATTATCATCAACAATTTGTTGATGAGACCATTCTATTTGGAGAATCCTTGGTTGGTGAATAAGATAATTGTAAATATATACTGAATGACTATGCTTCTTCTTTGGGTCAATATATCAATTATAATAAGAGTAAGTTATACCATTTCCATGGTGATAACATTATGAAAGAGAGTGGTGTGGATTTCAGGCTATTAGGAAACTATTTTTTCTGTTGCTTAACTCGGTCTTCCTCTGATCTCTAGAAAACTAGAAAATAATTATTGGAATCACTTAATTGAAAGAGTCCAAAAAAATTTAGCTGAATGGAAAAGTAAATTACTGAGTCAAGCTGGGAAGCTCCAACTGCTAAAAGCTTCTCTCTAGAACATCCCGGTCTACTACTTCTATTTGTTTAAAATCCCTGCCTTTATTGTGGAAAAAATCGAACAAATCCAAAGAAGATTCTTGTGATCTAGAACTGAGGAAAAAAATAGATTGGCACTTGTTGGATGAGAGAAAGTGTGTGATACTAAAAATGTTGGTGGATTAGGGATAAGATGAATTAAAATCTTCAACAAATCCCTCATTGCCAAATGGAGTGGAGCCTATTGGAAGGAACCAAGGACTGTTTTAAGATCTTCCAAGATAAATACCTCGGGAGCAAAGAACCTGGTTGTTTCCTCACTTCATTTGATCTTCCTTATGGATTTGTCTTTTGGAACCACCTAATCAAAACTAAAAGTATGCTAAAATTGGGAGTGAGAAAGTGTATTGGCAATGGTAAGGATATTGATTTTTGGAAGGACCCTTGGATCAATGAACCCCCTCTCTCATCTTTGGATGGCCTCAACCCCCTAAAACATAGTTTTACTAGAATTTTTGGTAAAAAGGTGGTCTATTACATTAATTGGGATGTTGATTAACCAAAGTGGATTGAATTTAACAATCTTCTTAGGAGTGCCAATTTGAGAGGTCAAAGATAGAAAAACTGGGAGTTTGTGGTGCAAAGGCTTAACTGCCTCATTGGGGAGGTGACTTGGTTCTCTAAAGATAGGAAGGATGAATGGTTATGGATTAAGAATCCTTTTGGATGCTTCTCGGTCAAAAATGCTAAAAGGAATTATAAAAACATATAATTGATTGTAGGGATCTTCATTGGGATAAGGTGTGGATAAAAAATCTAACTCCTAAAATTAACTATTTTTGGTGGGAAACCTCTCATGGCAAAATCCTAACTATTCATAATATTGTTAAAAAGGGGTTCCATTTAGTTAATAGATATTTCCTATGTAAATAGGAAGAAAATATTGTTATGCATTTATTCTTCCACTATCTATTCTCTGAAGAAGTTTGGTCCCTTTTCCTCTCTTTGCTGCTCTTGGAATGGGTCTTACATCCTACCATGAAGTCATTTATCGACAACTAGTCTTTTAGCCCTTATTCCCACAAGATAATATTAGACCTCTGGAACCAAGCCCCTAACAGAAACAAACATGAGTTATGTATGTCCATAAAGGCTCAAATACAGGAAAATGTGGAAGTGGGGGGTATAGCTATTCAAAATTTATACCCACTTATAAATAAATAAGAATCAAGCAAATATAGGGCATACATAAGGACCTTAACAATATAAATTGGTATAATTATATATCAAGGAATACAATTTTGTGGACTCCGCCTAAGAGGACTTGGATAAAATGCAAATTCAATGGTTTCTCTAAAGGTAATATTGCAGGGGCAGGTTTTTGTTGAGAAACCACCTTGCAGACTATATAGTGGGATATGGGAAAAATGTGGGAATTTTCACCAACAGAAAGGTTGAGGACTTGGCAGTGTGAGGAGGAATTAAGATGCTAGGAGATTTTGGTTTTGAGAAGGTTGTCCTAGAAGGAAACTCAAAACTTATTATTGACATATTGAAAGGTGGTATGGTGGTTCCTTGGGAACTAAAGGATATAATATACAATTGTAAGGAACTTATGAATTTATTCACTCACTATTGAATCCAACATGTGTACAAGGAAGGGAACCACTCTATTGATAGTTTTGCTAATGTGGCCCTCATGTGCAATACATGGACTTGATGGGAGTTTTTCCAATTTCCAATGGAAATGAAAGATATGGTGTTAAAAGAACAATTTTTAAAATGTATATAACTTATAAGGTTTTATGATGTAGGAGAATCTTGGGTGTGAGGGAAATCTTGCATCAACCATAATAGTAGTCTTATTTTCTTTTCAATAAGGTTTGAATCAGTTTGAATTCACTATGTTTGATAGTCAGGCATTTTAAGATACAACGTTAAGGTTTATACTTAACTTCATCTGGAATTCTAAGTTCAGTAAGTTGGCTGATTGGTGTGACATAAGGATATTGTAGAGACCATTTTTCCTATCTCTTTGACATAATGGTGGCGACAATAGTGGCAGCTAATAGGTGTGAATAAGTTTCATCGACAAGAGGTTCTCTTATCAATGGGACAACATTAAATGTCCCTTCGATAGCCCGACGAACTATAGAAATTATCAACAAGCGGCATCACAGAGGCTCAGGAGTATTGGTAGGATAGAAATTAAAAAAGTCCCTCTGATGGAGCAATGAAGCATAACATGATGATGGCAGGGTTTCATCTTGATAAGCATGATTCAGTGAAACATTTGGAAGAGTCCCTTCGATTTACTAACAAATTGATGACAACAAGGAACATATATTTGATAAAGCCTCATTGGTGAGACTTGGTTGTTTCGAGGATATTTTTTCTAAGGTCTCCTCAACGTGGTGATGGTAGGAAGGATGAACAAAGATATGAATGAATTGACGAAAATAGTTGGATGATTAAGGCAATGACAGTTGGCATGATTATACTCATTGATTCCACATAATTGTTGTGGATCAATGTGATGATTGTTCAAATGATTCCAAACCTGAAGCCAACAGTTGGAAGTGAATGAATGGATAACTACCTTAGATATCTAGATGCTTAATGGATGATGAAGTGATACTACAACAAAGAGAATACTTATTTGATGGGTAGAAATGAAGGAGGAAATAAATATATAGAGAAGGGGAGACATACAAAGATGGATATAAGGGTGGCGAAGTAAACTATGTATTCAGAGATCACAGAGTAGAATAAGAAGACTTTGATCTGCATATTTGATTGATTATTTTGTAATCGAAGCCCATGTATTTTTGTAATGCTGTAATGGGTTTTCCTATTCTAGAATAATAAATTTTATTTGTTTCTTCCTGCATACTAGTTCTTTCTATGTTGTTATTTATGGTTTTTTTTTGTGTAAACCTATGTTTCAAGGTAATTTTTTTTTGGAAGGGGAGCACCCTTCATCAAGAGGTATCAAATTAGATTGTCCTAAGTATGTAAATAGAGCATTGAATGTGAGGCAGTTTGTAGTAGGACGTATGAGTGTGGGTTGAGATCGAAATGTCTTATTGAACTATCCAACGCAACAAAGGTAGAGGTAGAGGTGGTGGAGGAAGAGATCCTCCTAGAGATGAAGACAGAGAGGTAGTTGGATACCTTGCAAGAAAAGGTTTTTAGGAGATGAGTACATCAAGGAAGAGATGACAATGAAGATGAAATTGAAGAGGAAATGGAAGAGGAAGAATAGGATCAAATAGATCCTCTAGAACTGAGATTGCTAAGAGGAATATCCTGTTGGCATATTGTTGTCATTGAAGTCCAAAGGGGATCAAGAGTGAGATGGAACTGATTCTAGCAAAGGAATTATGTCATTGATGCAAACTAAGGAACATGCCATGTTGAGGATCTAGCTTAGGGAATATGCACAAATTGCAAATTTTTCTTAGTATGTTGCATTGTTGTCTTTATATTGTGTGAACCCCTAAACCTGCAAATGCACAAGCATGACAAACATTGTTAGTGTTAGATCAAAATGCATGCAAATATTAAGGATTCCCCATGAAATCAACCTATTTAAACTAATATTAGGAAATGAAGAACAAACTCAAATAACATGAAAATAAATCCTAATCTAGCCAATAGAATGATGATCTTATGGGGGAATTGGTGCCAATGAAATGTTGCAATTGGCCCTTTTCCAATTCCTATGTTGCCATGTGAATTGATTGAATCAATGGTCAAATCTCCAAAGAGATTTGAGCATAGCCTTGTTACAATTTATGAAAATCAGGGATGCTTGGATGAAATGAGCAAAATTAGTTCTCAATTGAAGAGAGTAACTTTGCATGTCAATTGTGGATGTAGATTGAGAAGAGAGGTCTCCAATTTATAGACTTCTATTCGGAAGAAGTGAGCAATATTGAGCAATGTGAGACAAAAGATAATCCAATGGCATTATGCCACTTGTCCACATGTGGTTGGATGAGGAATGAGCACATCTTGGCCAAAGTGCCAATAAATGAAATTAGATGGCATTTCAAATTTGAGAAATGACATGTTGAAGAGGGAAAAGGAATGAAGTTAATGTCACTTGGCTCAAGGTCAAGAACATGTAAGAGGTATTGAATGCCTTGTTGGAAGGACCAAGTCCACTTGGCCTTTTTGAATTGAAAAGAGGGAATATTCCCTTTTGATACTTTGTGAGGGAAAATAGATGAATTAATAAATCAAAGTAATTGATTTATTGTGCAACTTGCATTCTCTAGAGGAATTTAGGGATTGAAATTAACTTAATCAAGGATTTGATTAACTTAATGAAGAATTAGGTGATGTGACAATTTAGACTAAGGTTTGTGAATTGTTTTAAGTCAATAATTGAGAGGAAATGATTTATCAAATAAATGATTTGATTTAGTTAATCAAAAAGGAATATGTTAGATTAAATAAAATAAGGTTTAATTTATTTAATTTAATAGGAGGACTTTAGAGAACTTAATTAAAAAAAATGATTTATTTAATTAAACAGGGATGTGATGGTTAATTAAATTAATTGATTAATTTAATCATCAAAAGAGGAAGACTCAATCCAATAAATAAGGATTTATTAAATTAAGAGATAGAATATGATGAAATGTTGAGAATGTGATTTAGGAGGAAATGTTGTTAGTAAACTGGGATCAGGTGTGCCAAAACGTACTTGTACATTTTCCATGTCTACATATTGTAGAGAATTCTTCAAGGAATCTGAAGCAAAATCAAAGACCAAATTTGATATGGGTTTTCTGAGAGCTTCTAAAAAATGTGATGTGCATGTCTAGAGGATGTATAATAATCTCAAAAAAGAATCATGTTTCCTCTCAGTTAGAATTAGGGTTTATTAGTTAAACCATAGGGTTTCATTCATGGGCCTAATATTTTTATTTTTATTTTTCATTAACTGTGTATCGGGGGTCATAGGTCACATAAGTATTAACTTATGGAATTCATCTTGTCGAGGTGACTGACCCCTTCACCTTGCATTTACCAGGTGAGAAAATATTTTCTACATTTAATATTATCTAGGTCATGCAAATATTTCCCTTAAGCAATATTGACGGTGATGATTAGGGTGGAAAGATCGATTGGTACCCACCAACCCCACTGAGATTTCAGTGGGGCTCGATGAAGACCGACGAGGTCAACAAGGAGTAGTGGAGAATAATCCATGATGGTTGGATATTGACCATTGATGAATGGTGGGACCTATAAAGGATGCAAACGATGTCATCAGATGAAGCTTGAGGTGGGGATCGATAGGTTGATGATGGAGTTCAGTGATGTGTGATGACAAATGGAAAAGGGTGATTTGATTGGCAGTCCAACTCACATTTTTTTTGTGATTTGTGTGGTGATTTTGTGGATGAAAAATGGTATTAGCCCACTAACCTCACTAAGTTTTTGGTAAGTCCCGCGGGGACTACGGGGAACGATGAAGATTGATTAGTGTTGATTGAATGGTGCTTTATATAGAATCTAGCGAGACCAGATAAGTGAAAAATGATGAATGAGGGGATGACACATGCTAATTGCTTAATCAATGATTTTTCATCCTTGTTGCAAAATAAAATTTTGGTTAAATGAAATATTTGATGATGATTTTTTATTGTGTAACCTGATAAGACAAAGAAAAGATCGACGATAATGATTTGAACGTGAATGAGGATTGTAGGCTCAGGGCACAAAAGAAAAGATTGATGGCCAAAATTCAAAAGAAGAGATCTACAATGGCTCAACAATGTGAACAAGGTTTTCAATCCGGTAAATGGCATAGGAATGAAATCAAATCACTGAGCTAACCCATTGAACATTTATGAGAGGAAATCTGATCTACAAGTCGGTGGCACAAAGATTCATGTAGATCAAGAACAAATCTAATCGAATGGATAGGAGAATGAATTGAATGCATACCAATTTCTATGCTTTGATAGAGAGCTAAGTTGGGTAAATTATCTGTAGTAGAATTAAATGTTGCAAGGCTCGAGGTAGATTTGTAGCTTGCTGAAGAAGGTAGAAAGTGTGAAAAACCCTAGGTGAGATTTTGATATGTAAGATCCAAAAAGAGAAGAAAAAATATAGTGAGAAGAAAAGATTTTTGATGTTGAAGTAGTGAACTATAATAGAGAGAAAAACTTGAACATATATAAATCTGGTTAAAATGGTGTGAGAAAGAACAAAGAGAGATGTACTATATTGAATATATGCATCATAGGTTTTGTAGAACCAATCTTATGCATGCTTCGATTTTTATTTATTTAGAGGTTACAACCTCATTCTACTGAGTTGTAGCTCAACAGGGTGTAGCAACATCCTTGTAGTTGTAGCTTCTAAATAGGGAGTTGAATCTTCCTTAGAGTTGTAGTTCTTAAAATTGTAATTGAACTTCATTGCTTGTGAGGTTGGATTAGGATAGTATACCATAGCAGGATTGGACCCATGGTATGTACCCCTATCAAACTTTCAAATTTATTGCTTTAAGTGCATTAATTAGGGTCCAAGTCCTACACACATTGTATGGTGCTATATGGCACCGCTGAAAATGCATTATCGCAACCGCGCAGTCCCATATTGCACTGCATATGACAAGTGCACCACGCGGGCCACTTTGCAATTTAGCATTTGGTTAATCAAAAGTCCGTCAAATGTCCCTACTCCACTGCGCGACGTAGTTAGGAAATTAGGATTTGCGCCAAGCAGGACCACATATGAAAAGTGTGCCACGCGGGCCACTTTGTGACTATAAAAATGACAAACTCCACCGTAGTGGTGCAGTTTGGAACTTTCCAAATTGTGCCACACCCATAAACAACGTCGCATTTTCTAGTTTAGGGAAAATTTTGACTTTGAGATGCAATGAAACTTTATTTTTTCTGACACGACGACCTTCCCTGTGTAGGAGGAGCCTAGTGTACTTTATTCGAGGGAGCACTAATGGTCCGTGCTTAGCAAACTAGGGGCTATGCCCGAGTTGGTCTAGCAGCACCTTGGTGCCATCGGTCTTTGGTATGTTGTGTACGTCCCTCCTATTCGGGCTCACCTAGGCATGCTTAGGACTCTGGCAGAATGATGGAATAGTGAGACCTCCTCCTTCCATCTTCCTACCGATGAGGCCACTATCACTCTTGAGGATGCGTGGTGCATCCTCTGATTGCCTATTCACGAGACCCGAGTCATCTATGATCTGGATGCTAGAAAAGAGGCCTGTTACAAGGTTATGCAGATGGATGTGATTGAGTTTTGTGATGGTCAGATCAACCTAGAGCTATATCATGACCGCGTGCATACGTACAGGTTGATTATTGTTGCTATTATCTCAGGCCTTGTAGTACCTGATCAGCGGGGCCAATACTTTAGTACAGGATGGGGACTAACATGGGATCGGATGGTTCATCAAAGGGAGTGCTTCGCTTTGGGACCGATACAACTAGCGTCCCTTTATATGGACCTTCATGAGTTTGTTTATTTGGACAACTGGTCCATCAGGGCTAGAGGTACCCTACTGCACATCTGGGGATGGGAGAGGATCCCGGTGCTTCACCCCGATATCACACCAATTCTCTTGGAGACAGATGATCCACCTATTTGGTGGTATGGTGGGGTAGTGATGCACTTTTCTTTTACTGGCGCAGATGGTATTCTGTTTTGGTGGTGAGTTCTTGATGAGATGAGAGAGTTCATCTGGAGACCATGGATGGGTGTTGGTCCATGGATAGATGATGATCAACAACTCTTCTTTGCTCGACAGGACAGATTGATGCAGGGTCGAGAGCACACCATGATTGAGAGGTATCTTCTAGATAGGGTTGCTCGTCAGTTCAGGGAGGTACAAGACAGGCCTGATGACTAGTATGTGGCCATCTTTGCACATACAACTAGAGAGACAGCATGGGGCCAGCCCATCTTGATAGCTGAGGCACTGTCCTTATTTAGGTAGTTAGTGGCTCGACCATGGCCATATGATCTGGGGCCAACAAATGGAGGGGTCACTCCAGCCTATAGGGCATGGTTCAAACCTCCACTTAGATTGACAGTTCTAGGTGTCATTCTTCCATGACGCATGTGCAAGGGTCGGGAAGCTAGCAGAGGATGAGGTGAGGCACCTCCTCGTCAAACACCTCTCAAGGATAGGGCACAACAGTCACCTATTCGAGTAGGGGAACATGATGGTCAGCCGAGGGTAGATCCTCAGTAGCAGCCAGCAGGGTAGCCGGCAGGGCAGCTAGCAAGGCAGCCAGTAGGACAGCCCGATCACAGAGATGCGATGATTCAATAGCTACAAGGGTAGGTACAGGCTTTGACTATGGAGAGAGATCAGGCACGATCTGAGAGGGATCAGGAGATAGCTCGGCGGAGGTAGTTAGAGAGCACAACATCCTCATCCCAAGGCCAATCGATCGATATCTGAGATTACATAGAGACCATCAGAGAGGCTGAGTACTGTCAGCACCATTACTAACAGGTAGTACCATCAGACCATAGACTGCCGGAATTTTCCTAGTAGATAGGGAGGTGGCCAGCAGAGGCTCATGGTGAGAGACAGGATGGGGAGGGCAGCAGCCAGTAAGGCCCGCCCCCATTTTTATCACAAGACAGTTTGCTTCATTTTTTATATACAGGCTGTAGTATTTTGGCCTTATTGTATTATGTATCTGATGGACACTTGATCCGATTTGTATCATAACAGTATTTTTTGATGATATATATATGAGATGATTTTCTCTTTTATGACATGTATGGTGCACATGTATGGTATGAGATGTATGATGCTATGAGATGTTCCTATTCTTATGCTTATGTGATGTAATGTATGTAATGGATGCATTTCTTTTTGTATTTTTTTCATGCTTTATGGATGTAATGTACGCTAATGGTGGTAATGGATGCAAATGGTAATGGTTGCATAATGATGTAATGCTTTCTTAAGATGCGTAGAATAACAAATATATCTATAACAACTTAAATGATGATGCAATGCATGTGAAATGATGTAACTTGTAGTGATGATGAAAGGCCCTAACCAATTGGGCTCAAAATTTCCCTTGCTATCCAGATTTGGCACATTCTTTTGGTTTTCTTTCAGTACAAGGTCACCAACTTGCAAAGTGTGTTGCCTAATCTTCTTGTTGTAGCTCCATCTCAGGCAATTCTAGTAGACCTGTAAATGATTTAGGGTGTGCATTCGCCGTTCATCTATTAATTCCAGCTCATTTAGTCTTGTAACCCTGTATTCCTCATCCGTGATGAGGTTTTGCAAAGATATTCTCAAAGACGGGAGCTCGATCTAGATCGGGAGTATGGCTTCTGATCCCTAGACCAGGGAGAATGGAGTGGCACCCATTGGCAATCGAATGCTAGTGTGGTAGGCCCATAAGGCGGGATTTAGCTACAAATTCCAGTCACAACCAGAGTCATTGACTATTTTCTTGAGGATTTCCAAGATAGTCTTATCAGTGGCTTCTGCTTGGCCATTGCCTTGTGGGTAGTATGGGGTGGAAAAGCGGTGTTAGATTTTAAAATTTTCACACAAATCACGGACATCTTGATTCTTGAAGGGTGTCTGATTATCAGAGATAATGGATTGAGGAACACCATGTCGGCAAATGAGGTAGTTTAGGATGAACTTGGATATTTTTTTTTCCATGATGTAGGTCATGGGAATTGCTTCGACCCACTTTGTGAAATATTTAGTGGTGGTGATAATGAACTTGTGGCCATTGGATGAGGTAGGCAAGATTTTACCAATAAGATCGAGCCCCCACTGTGAAAAGGGCCATGGTGTTACGATAGCATGTAACTCTTGATCTAGTGCATGAATAAGGTCTCCATGTTGTTGGCATTGCACGCATCTTCTAACAAAGTCATGTGCCTCTCTTTCCATTGTCAAGCTAGTAGTACCCGGTTCTCAGCAACTTCTTAGCCAAGGTCATACCACTTGAGTGCGAACTGCACGTGCCATTGTGTACCTCAGTTAGAGCAGTCATGGCCTCCTCAGGTTTTAAACAATGTAGCAGGGTTCCATCGACACTTCTACAGAAGAGGGTTTCTCCTAGGATGACAAATCGTAACGACCTTTTGACAAAGGTTCGCTTGAGGTTTGTGGTAATGTCGGCTAGGAGGATTCCTAATCTCAGATAGGTGAATATGTCATGGTACCAAAGATCACCAAGACCAATGAGTTCACATGCATATTCAGACTCTGGTACCTTGAATGTGGGTACGAGAAGCTGCTCTACAAGGAATTCGTGTTTTGAGACATTTTGCAAGATGTCTAGCAAGGATCCGATTATTTCCATTGCATCCGTTGCTCTGTTATTTGCCCTCGGTATCTACTCAAAAGTGATTTCAATGAATGATTCCTTGAGTCCTTCTACCACCTTCTTGTAAGGCGTAAGCTTATCGTCCTTAGTTTGGTATTCACCATTGACTTGGTTGATGATAAGTTGCAAGTCCCCATAGACCTTCAATGCCATGATTCGCCACTATGATGCAATCTTGAGACCTATGGTTAAAGCCTCATATTCTGCAATATTGTTTGTATAGGGGAATACTAATTTGTAGGATCTTGGTATATAGTCTCCTTGTGGGGTAATAAAGAACATGTCAACTCCTGATCCATGTTGTGTGTGGGAGCCATCAAAGTAGAATTTCCAGTGGTTTGCCGCACCAAGAATAAAAAGGGACTCATCTGGGAACTCTGATACAAGTGGGCTATCTGTGTAGAGGGGAGCTTCTGCAAGTTGATCTGTGATGACTTGTCCCTTGATCACCTTTCATTCTAGATATTCGATATCATGCTCTGATAGTATCATCACCCATTTAGCCATTCTACCTATAAGCATTGCTTTTGACAATAGATATTTGAGGGGGTCTATTTTAGCAATCAATTTAATCTGATGAGCTAGCATGTAGTGTCTAAATTTTTGGGCTATAAACACCACTGCTAGGCATGCTTTTTCTATTGATGTATATTTGAGCTTGTGTCCTACCATTCTTTTGCTGATGTAATAAATGGCTCGCTCGGTTCCCTTTTCATCGTGTTGGGCTAACAGGGCACCAAGGGCGGTTGTTGTCACTAAGATGTATAGAATCAAATATTTCCCTATGATTGGTGGCATCAACATAGGTGGTGTAAGTAGATATTCCTTCATTTTATTAAATGATTTTTTGCACTTGTCATCCCATCTGAATGCTACTCCCTTGTGGAGCAGATGTGAATAGGCGATCTATTTATCTGCCAGTTGGGCTATGAATCTCTAGATGGACTGGAGTCTACCTTGTAATAATCTCAATTTTTTTAGTGTTTTTGGTGCTTCCATTTCAAGGATTTCTTTTACCTTTCCAAGGTCCACCTCTATCCCCCTCATTGAAACTATGTATCCCAACAACTTTCCTAATTGTACCCCTAAAGACACACTTCTTTGGGTTTAGTTTAACCTTGTATTGTTCTATCCTATCAAAGATTGCACTTAGAGTTGCTATATGATCTTGTCACTTCTTCAATTTAACCAATATGTCATCCACATAGTCTTCAATAGTTTTATGGATCATGTCATGGAAGATCAACTTCATGGCTCTTTGGTATGTCACTCCTGTATTCTTCAATCCAAATGACATCACATTCTAGTAGTAGGTGCCCCAAGGACATGTGAAGGCTATTTTGTGCTGGTCCTCCTTAGCTACCATGATCTGATTGTACCCCGAGAAACCATCCATTAGGGATAGCATCTCATGTCTGGTCATCATATCCACTATCATGTCAATGTTGGGTAGTGTAAAATCATCCTTAGGACATGCCTTGTTTAGGTCCCTGAAATCTGTGCAGATGCAGATGCCCCCTTTTGGTTTTGAGACAGGTACAAGATTTGATACCCATTCTGGATAGTCGATCGAGCGTATGAAGCCAACATCCATAAGTTTTTGTAGCTCAATTTTGACCAGCAAGGCTATTTGTGGGTGCATCTTTCTCATCTTTTTTCTGACTAGTTTCACTCTAGGGCACATAGCCAAATGATGAACTACAACCTTAGGATCCAGTCCTAGCATGTCAGCATATGTCCATGCAAAGTTTACCTTCCTCTCTTTCAAGAATTCTGCTAACAATTCTTGTTCCTTCGGTAGGAGAGATTCAGCATAGAAGGTGATTTGCGTTTCTGTTTCCATTCCCAAGTTGATAGGGTTGCACTATTCTGCTAGAACTGCTGACTTCTCCTGATGTAGAGTAGTAGGGGGGAGATTGAATCCTTCATCCTCCGGTGCCTCAGAGAGGTTTTCACCATTGGATGCATCCTTTATTTTTACTGTTTTATGGTTAGAGAGTGCCACGGTGTGGTTTTCACTCAATAACTCTGAGCTTATTATCGATATTTTCCTTTTGTGACTGAAGGACTCAATCATCTCCCCATAGTATGCCTTGATTTCTAAAGTGATATCGAATCCTACCTTGTGATCCCCACATGGAACTGTATCCCTTAGTCCCATGAATTCTAAGAGTGCCTCATCGTTCTTGAATGAGTCTAGAATTGGAGGTCCTCGTTGGTTGTGGTCGATGAGTTGGGGGTATACTAAGGTGATTTGGTGGGATCGTTGGCTTGGCTCAGCTGTGGATGCACTAATCATTAGCAAGGTGGAATCCTCAAAGAGCCTGGATAGGTCGGCTATGGTATCCTCGTCATCACTATTGGAACAAACATCAGTGACATCAAAGGTGAAATTGTCCAGTGGGATGCCTAGGTAGACGGGTGGTCTAAGGGTAGTTGTTGTTTCCTGAGGAGAATACCTCGCTGCCCTACTAGGAACACTTCTGCCACATACGGTTATACTCAAAGGAGTCCAACCGAGGCCAAGGTTCCACATTCTTCTCTTTGGAATGACGGGCTCCAAACATCCATCACTATTCTTTCCAAGGCTTTCATTTCTATTATAGCCCATGCCATACATCATTTGTAGCCCTCTGTTTGTCTCATCCATGGGTAAGGTAGGGGTGGGTCTTTCATCTTGGTACAATGTGTTTGAGATGTCCTCCTCATCCACATTTTCTCGACTGAGATCCCCTCAATGGCATAATCCAGAAGGTTTTTCCCTAACAGTAGGGACAAGTGTGTCAGCTGATTGAAGTTGTCCATGTGACCTAGGAGATTATGGTAACTCTCCTACAACAAATGCATTTCTTCTCATTCTGTAGCCACCACATCCATTGTCCTAGATCATGTTTTTTATTTCAGATATATATGGGATGGCGAGTGTCTCTGTCATAGAAGTGGAGGTGAGGTTGGTTGGGTCAATATATGAAGTAGATGGGCCTTCATCATTTTTTGGGACTTGAGGGATCTTATAAAACTTGGCTTCCAAGTTTTTACAGTAGGCAAAAGGTTCAGGATCCCCATATATAGTGACCTCTTCATTCTAGTGTGAGAACTTGATGCATTGGTGATAAGTGAAGGCCATCGCTTTCATTCCATGGATCCATGGGCATCCCCGAAGGATATTATAAGGTAGGTCAAGGTCGAGGACCTGACAGGTGGTCTCCATAGTTGTTGGTCCCATTTGAATGGGGATTTTGATAGTGCCTTGAGACACTCTTTCTTGGTCATCATATGCCCTTATCATGATGATTTTTTTCTTATTGATGGAATCCTCAGTGAATCCCAATTTCTTTATGAGCTTTAGAGAAAAAATATTAAGGCCCGCACCTCCATCTACCAAGACTCTTTTGACTTTGTTTTTGTGAATTAGTGCTTGGAGATGGAGCATGCGGTTATGAGATGGTTGTGGAGGGAAATCTTGATCTGAAAATGTAATGAGATTTGGGGTAACGATGTTACCCACCATAGCCTGAAATTGCTCTATGTCAAGGGTGGCGGTGATGGTAGATGTAGCGAGTGCTTCATCAAGGATCTTCCTATGGGCGGCGGAGATTTTCAATAGTTCCATGATGGAAATTTGGGTGGGGGTTCTCTTTAGCTGGTCAATGATGTTGTAGTCATATGGAATGGCCTTCGTATTAGAAATGGGAGTCTTAGCAGGTGCCCCGATGATGGTAACCTTTCTGCCTTGTCTGGTGACTCGACAGTCATTATTGTCTCCCTTAACATTTATGACGATGACCATTTCATCTACACACCCGACTATCTCCTCGTACACTAGATTAGTGCTAGCGTGCTTTTGCTTGCCCTTATTTTTCCCTTGATTACTTCCTTGATTGTTCCCTTGGTTATGGTTCGGCATCAGATTTGTGTATATTTTCAAGTCTTGGTTTCCGATCGGCTACTCGATGTTGATGATGTTATCCTCCATGAGGTCTTAGATGATGTTTTTGAGTCTCATGCAATTGGAAGTGGTGTGTCCTTTAACTTTGTGAAAGTCACAAAGGAGGTTCTCATTATACCACGATGGCTTGGTCATGGGTTTTGTGTACTACTCAGAGTTAGAGATTTTGGTGAGGTTCTCTTTGACCAATTTTTTCATTTTGGACTTAATTGATTCTCCAAGAGCTGTGAATTTACGATTGGGAGGATACTTGTTGCGGGGAGGTGGTCATCCTTGATTTCCCACATTATTGATTTGATTGGTGGAAGGTGGTTGTTGTTGTGCTATTACCACATTAGCCTGCACATTGTTGCGATTATGATTTTGTGATTGATGGTAGGATTGGATGTTCTGCTTAGGGGCACTGGTGACCACTTTAGCATCTACCATGCTGTCATTCATGATATTTTTATTCCTCGACCATGTTCAAGGTTTATAATTATAGTTGTTAAATGGGTGGTTGTCCTATGGTGGGGTGAATGTTGGTGCGCCTCCCCGTGCAGTAAGGGCTCTTTCCAGGTTGAGCGCCTTCGGGATTAGTTGATCATATGAAGTGATGCATTGCATTTTCAAGTAGAACGCAAAGTTTTCATCCAAATTTGCTATGATGGTACAAACTTGTTGTTCTTCCGGCATGGTCCATTTGCTCTGGTTGGCCTTGGATCACCACTTTTGCAAGAATGACGTGAAAAGCTCCCCTTTTGCTTGTTTTAGTGCTAATAGTTCTTCCAAACAAACATCTGCACCCATATTGAAAGCATAATTCTTAAGGAAATCTTCTATGATTCCGTCGAATGTTTTAATGCCCATGGGTAGGCGAGAAAAGCATTCCATGGTTGGACCAGTCAGACTTTGGGGGAATATTCGCATTTGATACGTGTCCTCATATGTGACTTCCATGAAATGCACCTGAAATTCCCTGACGTGGTTTTCAGGATTACCGGTTCCATTATACTTGTCAAATTTGGGGATCTTGAATCCCTTTGGGAACAGTATCATGGTGAGACTTCTACCAAAGGGGTAAGGGCACAAGTTGCCTAGTGTTCTCATGGTTTTTCCTGCTTGTAGGTCCAACACTTGCTAAGAAAGCATTTTTATTTATGTTGCAACATCCTTGCTCGGATCGGGAGGTGGGATGAACGTGGTTTGAGGTGTTTGAGGTATTTGATGGTTGGGAAGAGTACTTGTGGGTGTTTGTTGCGAGGCTTGTTGGTATGCTTGCATTTGTGTCAACAACGCCTGTTGATGATCTTGCTACTGTTGTTCCAATACCGTTTGTTGTTGGTCCATCTACTATTGTTCCCATGAGGCCTATTGTTGGTCAATTTGTTGTTGCTCTAACAAGGCTTGCTACTGGTCTAGCTACTGTTGTGCCAACAAAGCTCTTTGTTGGTCGAGCTGCTGTTGTGCCAACAAAGCTTGTTGTTTGGCTTGTTGTTGTGCCTAAAAGTCTTGTAGGGCTTGATGGTATGCTTGTAGATGTATCACTTGCATTTGCACTTGGTATTGTGCTTGGGCTTGAGCTTGAGCTTGAGCTAGGGCTTGTGCTTGTGCTAGGGCTTTTGCTTGTGCTTGTGCCTGCGCTTGTGCTAGGGCTTGTGCTTGAGCTTGATCTTGTGCCTACGCTTGTGCTAGGGCTTGTGCTTGTGCCTATGCTTGTGCTAGGGCTTGCGCTTATGCTTGTGCTAGGGCTTGAGCTTGTTGTTTTTGATTGAGTACTCTTTTTTGGTTGGCCTTTTGAAGGGTTTGGATTATGGTGGTAAATGAATTTCTCATGTTGAATTTTGGTGGGATTGTTTGTGGAATGGGAATCATGCCAACCATTGTTGTGGGTGAAGGGGTTATGGTAGTGGTTGGGACTATTAGAGTAATAAGTTATATGCTTAATTAATTATATCATACTGGTTAATTAATTAAGTCGCTTATTCCTCTAGTTGCTTAAGCTAAACTTAGTCACATTAATAATTGATTAATTATTAATTGTGTACACTAGGGTTTCCTTTTAGGTCAACTTTAGGGTTGCATAATTTTCTTTTATAAAGCAAATCATCTCATTGTAATAAAGAATTTCCTGAATATATCAATTTTGCACATTCGCATGCAAAGCTCTGCTTTTTTATGTTTTCTCTTTTGTGGAAGGTGTTTAGGTTTGCATGTCTGATCTAGGGTTTCTAACATGGTATCAGAGCCTTGACATGCAACCCCTTCTCAAATTCTAGAGAAATTCATTACAGAGTTCGTTTGAGGTTCCTCGAGGATTTCATGCCTTGAGCTCATCTATGCAGCGTTTTGGATCAGATCGGGCTTCACCATTGGATTCAAAGCACTGGGAAAAGTTAGGTTTGGCTTTCATTTTGTAGATTTTGGCCATGATTTGCTAGATCTGTGAGGGTTTCCAGCTGGGTGATTTTTTGCAAGCTCTGGAGGTTGTCATTTTTTTGGAGCATACTGGAGCAAAACGAACACCGCCATCGCGTTTGCAGCACCCCAAAACCCTAAGATCGCCCTTCGTTTCATCGATTTTGGCGAGATTGATCCAGAAGGCAAAAAAATTGCCAAGGAAGCCGTACGACCTCCCTAGCATGCTTCACGAGGCAAAAAAAGGTGAGAAATTAAAAAAAAGGCAAAAAAGGGCATCTTTTTTTGCATCGACAGTGAACAGGGTTACCGTTGTCGGGCGGCCACCCACCCACTACTCCGGCCAGCGGTGCCACCAATCGACCACCGATCGGCCCAACCCCCATGGGCTCCAACTACAGTCCACAGGTCCTATGGTGGAACAGACCCCTCGCGCCCAACCCCTGGCCCAACATCCAGCCCCTAGCCCACTCCGCAAGGTCACATGGCGACCAAGGGCTCCGGTCAAAATTTTTTTATGCAGGGGGGTCGAATTTTTGCATCGACGGCTAGATGGCTGTCAATTTTTTTGCAGTGAAGTGCTGACATCAGCATGACATCATCAAAAGTTTGTCCCCTCCTAACCCTGATTTGCCCTAAAAGAGCAGTTTTTTTTGTTTTTGGCATAACTTGGGCATACGGTATCGAAATCGGGAAAACGAGATATCGTCGGAAAGCTGGTTCTGATTAATTTCATTTGGTGTAGTTTATTTCTCAGTTTATTTTTCTATTCAACTACATTTATTGCTGTTTGAAGTCAGATGTACAGTTTATGCTTCCGAGCTCATAACTTTTTTCCATGATCTCTGATTTTCGCTATCTTTGCGGTGTTGGAAAGGTATTGAGGAGCTCTATGTTTCTATCCATGCACTTTTTTCTTTATTTGTCCTAGGTTTATCATTATTCCAGATTTGGCCCAATGGGTCATTTGGAGATTACTTGGATATTTTGACAGTTGGCAGAGTGCAACTTGCATCTTTGCACTTCATTTTCAGTGATACACCATTCAATAATCGACTACTGCTTCATAGATTCCAAGGTTGTTCCCATTTGGAGTTTTCAAGTGTTCCATCGGATCGGGTCTGTTGTTGCATCATTATGATTCCGATATGGTTTCTTGTAGATAGAAGTATCTTTCCTTGCTTGCCAGATTGCGGTTCTAGTGTTACTCTACAATGTTCTTCCAGTGCTTCTTTGTAGCATGTCATATCATTGTAGGGGGGTTTTTTCCTACTGGGTTTTCCTCCTCTACCTCTTTCTTGCATTTGTAAATGGGTACCTGATCAGGCCTAGTTGTCGGGACCCATCTTTGCTTGCATGCATCTTCTTCTAGTGTTTTAGCTTCTTCCTAAGTTCATCTTAAGGGGGGGTGTTAGAGTAATAAGTTATATGCTTAATTAATTATATCATACTGGTTAATTAATTAAGTCACTTATTCGTCTAGTTGCTTAAGCTAAACTTAGGCACATTAATAATTGATTAATTATTAATTGTGCACACTAGGCTTTCCTTTTAGGTCAACTTTAGGGTTGCATAATTTACTTTTATAAAGAAAATCATCTCATTGTAATAAAGAATTTCTTGAATATATCAATTTTGCACATTTGCATGCAAAGCTTTGCTTTTTTATGTTTTCTCTTTTGTGGAAGGTGTTTAGGTTTGCATGTTTGATCTAGGGTTTCTAACAGGGACTTGGGTTTTTGGAGGGGTGGTCGAAATGTTTGGTCCTTGAAAAGGCATGCTTTGGGATATTTGAGGACCAACTGATGTAATTGGGGGAGTGGTTGTAATTGGTTGTTGTGATGTTGTGGGAAAAATTGGAGGACTTGATGTGATGTTCATGTTGCCCGGATTCGAGAAGCTATCGATGTTTAGAGGTGGAAAACCCAATCCAAGAGGTGATGTGGTTGTGAATGGGAATGGGGGTAGAGGTGGTAGGCTACCCTGGAAAGAAAAAGGACCCATGAATTCGGTGGTCCTAAACACATCACCTTCTCCCTGAGGTAGAGAGAGGTGGTAGGCTACCCTGGAAAGAAAAAGGACCCATGAATTCAGTGGTCCTAAACACATCACCTTCTCCCTGCGGTAGAGAATTTGGTGTGTTTAACTAATATGTTGATGTGGCATGGAATGAAGATGAACCAATGGGATCATGGAATGTGAGTTGGACGTATGGATGTAATGGATTTTCTGGAATAAAATTATTTGGTGTGGTGTTGGTAGCCACCTCTTTGTTGGCCACTAGGTGATGCCTTTGTAACTCTCGAAACATGGCACTCCCAGTGTTCACATTTGGTGAGCTGGTGTGGTGACCAAGGTGGTGTGAGGTATTTCTTGATTGACATTTGATGATGGGGATGCATTTACAAGGGGCGTGTTCATACTAGCGCTTGCGCCAAGGTCAGGAGGGAACTGGACCTCTCCTCTTGCTAGTGTGTTGAGGTATTTGAACATGGCACTAACAACTTGGTGGTTCTCTGGATCTTGAACGATTTTCATTATTTTGGTTTGTGTCATCCCCATGTCTTTGTTTGTGATGCTTTCCTCATGGCTCTGATCTTGAGGATTTTGTGATGTGAGAGGAGAGTTACTTGGGGGATTGCTTGATCCCGCAAGGTATATTTTAGAGGTTAACTGACTCATGTCCACAAAAGTTGATATTTCATTAATATTCTCCATGTTCTTCTTGTATTGAGATCTTTTTTGAACCATAAAAAATAGGGATCGTTTGATCCTAACCTTTTAGTCCCAAAAGAGAAGAACTGGGGAAGCTAAAAGATCAAAGATGATGGAAATGGTGATGGGATAAACGGATGAGATGAGTGGATGAAACCTTTTGGAGAACCTTTGAAGGGGTATGCTAAAATGTTAGGACTTAGGTTGGTTGTGATAATTTGGCTAGATGCGTTAAGCCAAACATGATTTAAAGTGAAGTCGTATTCCCTAGGAAGTTGTGTTATCCTAGGGGAACTTGCACAAGGTGATGAATTGACTAGTTGTGTTAAGCCAATGTGTTTTTCGAACTAGTGAACCTTAGGAAGCTGCATTATCCTAAAGGTAAATTCATCCTAGAGACTTGACTATTTTGTCTAGATGTGTTAAGGCAAAATAGTATGGTGTTGATTTAGCCCTTTTAGTTTAGAATGAGTGTTTTTAAAGTTCTCAAGAAGTTTGATGATGGGATGAAATTGGTTTTTGATGAAAAGATGGATGGGGATGACTCTTTGATTCTAGACTATGAACCTAGACCCAACTCTTTCTACAAGAACTCGGTATTGAAGAACATGCTAGACTTCCTATGGGAGAAAAGCAAACCTTTCAAAAAGTTTGGGATTTTGTTGACAATAAAATGCATACAATGTGGGATTATTCCTTGAGGCTTTTTTGTAAAAATTGTATACAAGTCTTTCTCTTACTTCAAGGAGCATCTCAAGGTGTTTCTCATAGACTTTTAGACTAACTTTCTTGAACTTTGGTTTTGGGATTTTGATCTTGTGGGAAATCATTGGAAACAATGCACATGAAGTTCAATTTGTCTCTTTATCTTGGTTTAATGAAAAAAAATTTATCCAAGACACTTGCTTGCTTAGGTTTCAAACTATATGTCTAGTGTCCCACTTTCTTTCTCATCCCACAAGGTCCTTTGTGTAGAAATCAAGGAAAATAGGGTAAAAGTTCCTTATGTTTAACCTTGTTGAAAACAAATGATGGTAGAATTTGTGCACTTAGAAACTTCTAGGGATATGATCCCTAGGGAAAGAAAGAGTGTCCCAGTTCATCAAGAGTATTTGTTTCTCACAAGGGGTTTGAAATTTTTGAGGGTCTTTGTGAATGTTTGTTTTTTTTTTTAATGTTTTCAAGAGTCAAGCAATGTATTTCTTCCAAGCACTTTTTACAATCCTAGGATGATGAAGCAATATCTTGTTGGGTTCCCACTTGGATAAATCCAGCTACACATATCTTGTGTGAATGGCTAAATGCTTGACCACATTGGCTCCCCTCCATGACACTCACTTATTCGAGTCAGCCAAGCATTAGTACCCATGAATCTCCCATGGCATACCTTCCATTTCTACAACAAGACCACATGTATAACAAGGGGTAGCTTCAAAGGACATGACCTTTTGCACCAACAAGATAGACAAGGTTTTGGCCTTTTTCTAAACAAAGGGTTCTAATGCGGGCATTCCGTTCATGGGGGATTATCCAACATTAGCGAGAGTCCATTGATGTCCATCTCATCAAAATAATCCTCGTGATTCTTGAACTTTCCTTAAGAATCCACACTTATATACAGGCTGGAAGTCGCTTGGCTTTAGCATGTTCCCAGTTGGGTCATTCCCTTGGGTGATTACTATTTCCCACAAGGCAGGCCCTCTAAGTTAAACAAAAGCGAGCTAACATATCACATCGTTCACACAACTTTCATTGAAAAACAAAAGGGAGAACCTCCACATTATATCGTGCTCACACTCGCATGTTTTGTTCAATTTTAAGATACCCAAATTGAAATGTGGAGGCAATATTTTTGAGAACCTAATATCACTGAAAATGTTTTTGATTTTCAAGATCGCAATGAAGCACAAGAGAAGTGCATACACATTTTGAATGATATTAATTTGTAAAAAAGATTGCAAAACATGGAAAACATTTCTTCATTTTAAACCTCAAAGCAATGATGAATTCTTTTTAAGCACTAAATGAAGTGTGAGTTTGCCTTGTTCAATTGTTACCTTTTAAACAAAATCTAGTGTGTTTGCCTAAAGTTCTTTTTAGCCCCTTGGCAACTTGTGAAAGAAAAATTGATTTTGTTAATTTTAGAACCCAAAGTAAAACTAGTGTCCTAAAATCAAAGAACTTATCAAAACCCTTTATAGAGTGTTAAAAAAACACTTTAGTGTTTAAAAACACTTTGTAGAAAAATAAGCATGTTGTCATATAGAAAGATTGTTTGTTCTTTTTAATCCCAAAGTAAATTTAGTTTTCCTAAGGCCAAAGATATTTAACAAATTTTCTTAAGGAGTGTTAAAGAACACTTTTAGTGTTTAGGAACACTTTGGTTTTGTGAACATGGTATCATGATGAACTTCTTTCTTTTCTTTTCCTCTTCTCCAACCTGCAAAATGACAGAAAAACCAGAGAGCAATAATACAACAAGCCAAGTTAATGCTAAAAATTTAAAACAATTATTCAAATTCAAAAAAACAAATTGTTCCCACGGCAGAGTTTAGCAGGTGCGGCGTTGTTTAACAGGTGCGCTGTTGTTTAACAAATAGGTAGTGCCATATAGTGCCACGCAGTCGATTGTATGTGGTGCTTTGCAGAAATAGAGACCGCAGGTGCGGCGGAGTTTGGAAGCAACGAAAGTTGGAAAATTTTCAAATTTTAAATGCGGGAAGCAATTGCAGTGCTATATGGTGCCGTGGACTTCGGGGGGTATGGTGCAATACAGTTTCGCATATGAGTCCATGGTGCAATACATGACTGCGTGTCTGATCCATTGTGCAGTTTCCTATATGTGAGCAAAAAACATGAAAATGATGGAATTTTCCACAAAAAAATGTGATGAGATGGTTGCTGCCCTCCTTCTAGTGCCAAAATGTGAACCCCTAAACCTGCAAATGCACAAGGACGACAAAAATTGTTAGTGTTAGATCAAAATGCATGCAAATATTAAGGATTCCCCATGAAATCCACCTATTTAAACTAATATTAGGAAATGAAGAACAAACTCAAATAACATGAAAATAAATCCTAATCTAGCCAATAGAATGATGATCTTGTGGGGGAATTGGTGCCAATGAGATGTTGCAATTGGCCCTTTCCCAATTCCTATGTTGCAATTTGAATTGATTGAATCAATGGTCAAATCTCCAAAGAGATTTGAGCATAGCCTTGTTACAATTTATGAAAATCAGGGATGCTTGGATGAAATGAGCAAAATTAGTTCTCAATTGAAGAGAGTAACTTTGCATGTAGATTGAGAAGAGAGGTCTCCAATTTATAAACTTCTATTTGGAAGAAGTGAGCAATATTGAGCAATGTGGGACAAAAGATAATCCAATGGAATTATGCCACTTGTCCACCTATGGTTGGATGAGGAATGAGCACATCTTGGCCAAAGTGCCAATAAGTGCAATTAGGTGGAATTTCAAATTTGAGAAATGACATGTTGAAGAGAGAAAAGGAATGAAGTTAATGTCACTTGGCTCAAGGTCAAGAACATGTAAGAGGTATTGAATGCCTTGTTGGAAGGACCAATTCCACTTGGCCTTTTTGAATACAAAAGAGGGAATATTCCCTTTTGATGCCTTATGAGGGAAAATAGATGAATTAATAAATCAAAGTAACTGATTTATTGTGCAACTTGCATTCTCTAGAGGAATTTAGGGATTGAGATTAATTTAATCAAGGATTTGATTAACTTCATGAAGATTTAGGTGATGTGAAAATTTAGACTTAGGTTTGTGAATTTTTTTAAGTCAATAATTGAGAGGAAATGATTTATCAAATAAATGATTTGATTTATTTAATCAAGAAGGAATATGTTAGATTAAATAAAATAAGGTTTAATTTATTTAATTTTATAGGAGGACTTTAGAGAACTTAATTAAAAAAAATGATTTATTTAATTAAACAGGGATGCGATGGTTAATTAAATTAAATGATTAATTTAATCATCGAAAGAGGAAGACTCAATCCAATAAATAATGATTTATTAAATTAAGAGATAGAATGTGATGAAATGTTGAGAATTTTATTTAGGAGGAAATGTGGTTAGTAAATCAGGATCAAGTGTGCCAAAACGTACTTGTACATTTTCCATGTCTACATATTGTAGAGAATTCTTCAAGGAATCTGAAGCAAAATCAAAGACTAGATTTGATATGGGTTTTCTAAGAGCTTCTAAAAAATGTGATGTGCATGTCTAGAGGATGTATAATAATCTCAAAAATGAATCATGTTTCCTCTCAGTTAGAATTAGGGTTTATTAGTTAAACCATAGGGTTTCAGTCATGGGCGTAATAGTTTTTTTAAAATTTTTCATTGACTGTGTATCGGGGGTCATAGGTCACATAAGTAATAACTTATGGCATTCATCTTGTCAAGGTGACAGACCCCTTCACCTTGCATTTACCAGGTGAGAAAATATTTTCCATATTTA